>OX439130.1:21703513-22303513 GCA_949318235.1 Ecdyonurus torrentis | reverse complement strand
CTGGCCAAATCAAGGTTGATATTTAGGATATTAGACATGCTTTTTGTTCAAGGTGTTCTACGCCTTAAATAATAATAATGCCCGGTAAGCTTGCGAGCCTTTTAATTGGTTCGATCTTTTATATAGGCTTATAAACAAAGTTGACTCAGACATATATCTCAGAGGGAAATTTGCAGAACGATCATTACTGTTCTTTTTGTTGAGAAAACTGCTGCTTAAATTTTCTTGTTACAAAAAAAGAACACAAATTTTTGGCAAAAAGGTTTTACATGATAATCATATGATGGTACTAACTTGAATATATTCAATGTTATATAAGTCCTTTATTTAGAGCTGAGGCTTGATAATATTAGCATAACTAAGTAAACACTGTTGCAAGTTTAGGGTCGAATTACTCGAAACGTGAGAATTTGAAGGTTGACTTTAATGTTGACGTTCCATACAGTATTTTTTTTTTTATTTGTTTAAACTTTTGAAAATAAAATTACGTAAAGTTCACACATGAACGTTAATGTTACAATAACAATCGATGTTCAACATTATATAATATAACCCAATATGGTTAAAAACTTTTATTTATCAAAATTATATTATTTTATCTACTAAAATAATATTTAAATTATAAAACATTAGTTTTAAAATAAAATGAATTTAATTATATTATCTAATTTTTATCTATCAAATTAATGTCTATCCAACTCAATAATTAATGTTATTTAAGTAAACAGTATTTAACAATTTATTAATGTGTTGGTACTTAATGCACAGCATATTGACCGGCAGCATTTTATAAAATATGTTGATGGAATTAGTTTGATAATTGCTGTACATTTTTGAACGTTATTTATGAAGCTAATTTTAAATAGTTAACTGTTTTATTTTTATAATAAAATTAATGAATTTTTTGTTTGTTTTGAATTCATATACTTCATATAATTAGAACTTTATTATGGAACATGTATTGACTATAATAAAGGAACAACTGTTTTGAGGCTGAATATAATAATAATAATAATCTTTTATTAAGGTGCATACAGGGCTATTTCAGTCATAATACATGAACCTTGGTCATAAATTGAGCCAATAATACTACAATAAAAAGACAATAACATTATAATATTTCAATATATGTATAAAATTTTAAAACAGCTCGCTTACATCCACTTCCGTTTCGACGTACTGCGCATGCGTCATAAGTAAAAATGGAAGCGGATGTGACTGAAATTGCTTATAGACCGTTTATGTTTACTCAAAATGAGGAAAAGAAAGTGCCGGAAGAGGAAACCACGTGACGATAAAAGTGGGAGATAGCTCAGGCCTAGCTTGCTGCTGGCACCAACTTTTCTCCCACTTTTACAGTCACGTGGTTTCTTTTTCAGGCACTTCCTTTTCCGTTTTTTTAGAGTAAACATACAGTCAATAAATTTTTGAAATAACTCTTAGTACCTTACCATTTTATGAAAGATCTGTAAACAAACAAAGTTAATCTTAACAAGACGATATAACTAAAACTTGGAGAAAGAAAGGATTTAAAATAAAGAATGATATAGAGAAAGACTATAAGCAAGGGATGAACTCGTGTACAGTGAGAGTGCGTGTCACTTAGCACGCATGAGGGGAGAATTTGGCTCACGTCCAAGTCGCCACATCCACGGGGTGGTCAAGCGAAAAATTAGCCGTCACCTGCTCACTTCACACAACATATTATCCTCACAGCCGTTCATTGCAGCAAAATGTTGCATACTGCTCTTTTTATTTCATTTGTTCACTGTTCAATATTATTTTATATTATAGAGGGATATAAGTTCCATTCCAGCATAACTAGCTAATACAACAGAGTACAAGTAATTCTGTAAAAAGTATTTTTTCCCCACTACATGTTTAGTTGTTCTAATTGCTTAGAGAATCGTATAATACTATATATTTATTTTTCTTCTGGTCGGGTAGTTGTAACAGTAATTGCTACGACCCACATTGTTATGGAACTGTCCTGCTTGCTTATACATAATAATCATAATATACACACTATAAGTATAGACAAGAACCTTCTGATACATTGTTTGATCATCATTGTAAGATATAGAAATGGATGATAAATTTGCATTTATGTTTTGAAGCAATAAAAACTATACTCGACAAAAGTTAAAAAAAAAAAAAAAAAAAACAAAACAAGGAACTAAGGAACTAAAAATAATTTAGAAAAAAACGTATCAGGGGATTAGGTGAAAGAGTAGGCCAGATATGTAGTAAGACCTACGTCTAACCCTTTCAAATTGTTTTCTCTAGGGTTTTAAAATAAAGACTATTATTTAACAGTATTAACAGAACACTCAAATTATTTAAGCACATATAACTACTGTCGTATAAACATTGCTCATTATAGTTTTAGCAACAGAGTGCAACGAAATTATTCAAATCTGGTAAACTGTGCTCGTACCTAAGATTTATATTTCTTTAATACGTCACAGTCTATATTTAGGTACAATTTGTATCACGTACTATTTTAGTACTATTTCAATAACTTAATTTTACTATCTTATTATTTAAGTATGTAATTGACTATAACTTTCAAATATTATTATACTTCTTATTATGTTATTATATATATAATATAATATAATATAATATATATATATATATATATATATATATATATATATATATATATATTATATATATATATATTATAAATATATATATATATATATATATATATATATATATTCTCTAGTGCTTTATGTTTTTGTGTTTGTATTGTACTATATTATATTCAGTCTATGTGGACTTGCTCTGTTGCTGAATTTAAAGAACTAATTTGACTTTATTTATTTTAAATTTAACATCATGATGCAGTACCAATGTTAGTTCAAATAATTGTTTAACTTTTATTATATTTCTTGGAACATGAATAATTGAATACATCATGTATATATTATACTAAATGAAAAAGTTTACCTTTTATTCAAGGTTTATACAGAGAATTGAATAAACCTTGCATTTTATTGTAGTTTATAATTACAATACAAGTATGTTGTATTTTCACTAACTGCATGCAAAATAAATACAACCTTCGCTATGCTTGAAAACCAATGGGTGTATATTTACAGTTTTAGCAAAATAATTGAAATTTACTAGCAAGGCTATCTTTTTCTGTACCTCAGATAATAGTTTTCTAGGTAAACATTATTTTACTTTAACTAACGTAAGATATGCTTCAACTATTTTTCCTAGTTAGCATAGTTTATTACAACTTCTAAAGTAACAAACTAAATTGTGGTATAGTCAATTTAATTTACTTCTTCATAATAATTATGCTACAAAGTTTATTGTCATTAAAATATTCTATGCTTATATTACATAATTTAATTAAGAATATATTTTAATAAATTATAATACACAAGAAACATCAATGAAAGAATGCAATAGACATTTTATATGAACATAAATCTTTGTTTTCTTATAAATACGTAAATAAAATAATAAAAAAAAGAAGGTGAAAGTGAAGTAAAGGGGGTTAGATTGAATAGAAACTTTATTATTTACTTTCAAAAGAACTGAGTAATTTTTTTTTTCTTGTCTTCAATTAAAAAAGTTTTTCTTACCTGTAGTAGACAGTATATAAGGGGAAAAAAAGTATTAAAGTAAAGAAAATGTCTTGTTATTCTAACATAAATATCAACGTTGACTGCGTTCTGTTATTGACTTAAAAGTGTGTCCAAGACAGTGCAATTTTACCACAGATTTTTTAACAGTGAGAAAAACTACAAAAAAGTTTAGGTTGTAATTTTATTTCATATTCTAAAAGAGTACATTCTCCTGAATCGATACATAGTGTGAATTTATATAAATTTTGAGTTCATTAAATATTTTTCAATTAATTTTTGAACACCGTGAAATGACGTCACAGGCTGCAGCTTATGCATGTGGGCATATGACAAAGTTACAACCTGTGACGTCATTTCAGGATTTTCAAAAAGTAATTAAAAATACTTTAATGAACTCAAAAATTAGAAATTCATGTATGTATTGATTTAGGACAACGTACTCTTTTAGAATATGAAATAAAATTAACCCCTACAAGTTATTAGTCTTCGTCGTTGTATTTATTTATACATAAAAACATTCTGTGAGACATATAATTTAGACCTAACAATATACTGCGGCGATTTTCAATTTAGAAAATGTTGTGCTGGTTACATACGTTGAAATTCTCTACTGTATGTGCGACAAAAAATGTCTCAGTTAAACAATTAAATATTTGAATATGCCTTCGGATTATTTTTCTTATTTAACGTTTCCAAAAAATAAAAAAATTAAATAAACCATTTTATCACTTTTTTTTTGCCATGATGTATATATTTTTTTTACTTATTCGTTATGTCATTTTTTTTACACGGTTCATATTCATTCGTTACATATATTATACGATGTATTTTATTACATACACTTTAGGAATTTTTATAATACTCATAAAAATAGCAGTTTATTAAAACGTTATCTTCTTGTTACATTACTATAAAATACATATATAATGGACACGTTATACATTTATTGTATTTTTATTTTCAATTCACGAGAAAAATCTTTTGTACTTGATAATAAAATAATGTAAAATCAAATATCTATCCATAATGATAAAAAGTTATATATACTGTATATATATTTTTTTATTTGCACTTTGAATAAATTAAAATATTTTTTTCATACTGTTCATTTTTCCCTTGACTTATAATAAATGGATGTCAAAAATTAGATTTTTATTAAATATAGTTCAATAATTAATAGTAGTCATGTTTTTTTAAACATACTTCAAAGTGAAATTTCAAATAAACAGTCAAAAGAACTTTAATATTAATGAGAATGAGTAATAATTATTTCCAGAATCATCATTTTAATAAATATGACTTTAAAACCGTTTTTTTTTATTTACTATTATAATATACGTTCATATTATTTTCATCTGTAATGAAAATCAGAGAGAGAGAGAGAGAGAGAGAGAGAGAGAGAGAGAGAGAGAGAGAGAGAGAGAGAGAGAGAGAGTTAACTTTGTTTTGTATTATTGATCCAATGTTCATTCCAGAAAAATTTCCTGAATATTAGAGACGAATTTGTCTCACATAAAAGCCACTAATTGCAATTAATCTCCTCTCCACCATAATGTCCTCCAGTCTCTTCTTCTTCTCCTCCTCCTCCTCCCCCTTTTTTTTTTCTTGGCTCAAAGCCGTTGGCAATTTTATTCAACATGAAGAAACTTTTTTTCTTTGAACGTCTACTTAACCTTTGCAATAATCCTAAATATCTTTTAAATAATGGCTCTCTATATATATATATTTTACACTGGTTTTATTCAGTATAACGAATTCCATATGTGTGAACTGGAATTAAAATAGCAATCCATTTTATATACATGTAAAGTGTAATTTGTTTTTGGCATAAAATTTTTATTTAAATTGATTGTGCTAAAAAAGAAAAAAAGGCGGTCATTACAAGTAGAGAACAGGAAATTAAAATACCCTTGTAACAAAAAAAAAAAAAAAAAAAAAACTTTTATATTACGTATATTTTATGAATATCGTAAACAAAAATAAAGCTCAAAAAAGAAGCGAGAGAGAGAGAGAGAGAGAGAGAGAGAGAGAGGAGAAAGAGTTTAAATGAAAGAAGTTAAAGAAGTTTGTCTGGAAAAGTTTGTCATTCACTATTTTAATTTAATTTGCTTGGGAATCCACCCAGGTAAAACACAAAAACACCAAAGAGTTGAAGTAAGGAGGTTAGGAGTAAGTACTTTGTAAGTTTGAAGGATTATTGATTAGAAGTAAGATACTCTCCTTACACAAAAGAAGATCACTTAAGAAAATTACAAAAACAAGAAGGGAGACCTAATTTAAAAAAAAAAAACACAAAAAAAAAAGTTAATAAGCTTTTTTAGACTAAACAATTAATTATCAAAACTTTATATAATATAAGAGAATAAATATTTTATCAAAGTTAATACATCATACAAGTATTGCTTCATGATAGTTGTACATTTAATTATATAAGCAATTAATGTACGCATTTTTGTAATCTAAAAGTTGTTTAAATATTATCATACTTTTTACTAAATATCTATTTAATTTAAGTGAGTGATATGATTTGGAAACTTAAACTAGTGTCCAAATTTAATTAATTAATAACTGTAACTAAATTTTACTTTAAATAGAATATATTAATGAATAATGTAAAAAAGTGTTATTTTTTTATTATTATTAAATCACTCTAAATTTAATTTTACGATATACAAAGATATATTTTTTAGAGTATTAATAAGAATTGTAATTATTTTTTAATGTTATTTTTTATACATTTTTATTGTAATATAGAATTGAATAACTACAGCATTATACACAATACAGCCCAATCGTGGAAAAATAAAGTAAATTTAAAACCTTAATTTTTTTAATTTAACTTGACCGCTTAGCCAATTAATCTAATCACTTACTCATTGTGATAACATATAGACTGGTTGCACTCATATTTAAGAGACGCCATTTTATTGGTCAGGAATACATAAGCCAGCATAGGAAAAATGTTATTTTTATTTTTTTAATAGCAAAAGAAGCTTCAAACCTAAATCAAAGCCTTATTTCTAGCTTTTAATAAGCTTGAAGAATATGAGAAAAATTCGTTTAGTGGAAATAATATCTTTTTATGTAAAAAAAAAAAAAAAAAAAAAAAAAAGAGGAGAAATGATGTTTCCCCTATGCTGGACAATGCATTAGGCACCACAAACATGGTGACAAAGCGCAAGGATGTGCAAGGGGTCTATATACTGTACACCTACATGAACGGAAGAATATTACATACTTTTTGCCAAAATACCGTTAAATTAATATATATGTATAATAAAATATATTTATAATAAATATATATAATTATAAAAATTAGTAACTATATGATATATTGTGTATACTTTATACTTGTATGTATACATATAATATAAAATATTCATAATACAAAAACACATCCATCGTATTTTACATTCAAAATATTGTAATTTAGATACAATGTAATGAAAAGAAACTTTTTTTTTTTTTTTTTTTAAATATAATAGGAAGGCAAAAAGTTTGGGTTTATATACGATGCGTAAATGTGTATTCATATGAGGAATACAGTACATATAGATATATTTTTAATGCATATAAAAATGGAAAAGGAAGAAAAAAAAATGACGAGTAGTTGCTGTTTCAGACACACAATTTCGCATTGAAATCCACTGCATGAATGTGCTTGTTAATTTGGTTAAAATAATAATAAGAGAGAGAGAGAGAGAGAGAGAGAGAGAGAGAGAGAGAGAGAGAGAGAGAGAGAGAGAGAGAGAGAGAGAGAGAGAGAGAGAGAGAGAGAGAGAGAGAGAAATTTACAATTTTTATTACACACGCACAAATTTAGACATAAAGCATATAAAATTTATTTAACTAATTTAATAAAACTTTATTTAATCCAAGTACAAAAATTTACAAATGGTCCTACCTTGCAAGTACTGTATATATATATATATATATATATATATATTATATATACACTCTGTACCTACTTTGAAATAAATTTGTATTTCATTGTCGATATAGTAAGTATATGCTATGCTTTTTTTCTTTTCTTTTTCTTTTCTTATTTTGCGCAAACTTAAAAAAAAAAAAAATCTATAGCTTGTTCTGCAAAGTAAAGTGAATCTCAACAACAGTGATTGGCTGACCAACAAAATACGACACATTCATTGGTTGATCTTGTTTTCTGAGCTAACAAAATTGACAAAAATTGAGTCACATGAAGAGCATGGAACTTTTTTGTGTGGAGTTTCTTTCATTCTTATCAAGTTCAAAGTTCTAAACGAAGAAATAACAATGATCGACCATATGTATAAACGTAGTAAACAGGTAACGAAGTCATAATCAGCTGTTATAACAAAGGAGCATATCGACACAAAAGTTGCGCCGGAAGTCTGACTTTGCAGAAAGAGCTTATATAAATTGTACATGTAAAATAAAAACGTAAACAAAAACCTTTTCTTATTTTTAAGTTCATGTATACATAGGTGATATACGAGGTATAATTCACGAGTCAATAATTAGCAAAATTATAAAAATACAACATTTTAATGAGAATTACAAAAATAACAATAATAAAATAATAATTACCAAAATAATTAGTAATTTGAGCAAAAGTCATTACATAAATATCGATAAAGTTTTAAAATTATATAGTTATAAAACCTAAAGTACTGTACATTATTTCATTTTCATATTAATACATAAAATAATCTTATTTATAATATAACTTAGAAAAAGTAGTATATTTTTAAACCAATAAGTTCATAAATAATAACGTTCAACACTTTACTTTATAATTTTTAGTAAATTTGTTGCTTCAGAAATGCAATTTGTAAATTGATTTTCTCAAGAGAATGCTCTCTCTCTCTTCTCTCTCTCTCTCTCTCTCTCTCTCTCTCTCTCTCTCTCTCTCTCTCTCTCTCTCTCTCTCTCTCTCTCTCTCTCTCTCTCTTTCTCTATTTTTCCTCCTTTTGTTATATTATATAGAATAATATTAATTCGTAACATCTTTTTTCCCATTTTATTCCTCACGCAAAATCCCCGAGGGCAATGTTGGTTTTCAATGAAAGCTGGACGAGGAAAGAAAATTTGCGGCAGCAAGCAAGCAAGCAAGCAGGCAGGCAGGCAGGCCTGCAGGGCCCCTGATTCTCATCTAGCAGCATCCCTCAGGGACCCACACTTCAAGTAACTTATGTACTCGTGCGGCCGCCGTAGATTTTAATAGCCCACAGCGTTTGCTTGCTTTCTATAACATACTTTTTTTTTGTCTAGGTATTTACGAAAAAAATAATAAAAAAGAAAACATAGATGTGGCATGTTAGTAGTATTTCAAATATATAATATTTCCTTCGTCCTACTTATATTTATACTAAAAAAAAGAAGAAGAAGAAGAGAGAAAAAAAAAAGTTACCTTAACGTTTCTATATGGTATTAAAATACTGTATGTAAGATATATTTTATAAGATAATATAATTTTAATAAATGTACATACATATGATTATGTAAATAGTACTATAAATTTATGTAAATAAAAAAAAGTAAATAAAGACGTTTTAAACTTATTTTAGTAATAGAAATTTAAATACGATAAATTATATTGAAGTGAGTTTAAGTAGTTTCTAAAATTAAATGCTATGTAATGAGATAGCGCCTACAGATTCATCTCTCTCTCTCTCTCTCTCTCTCTCTCTCTCTCTCTCTCTCTCCTCTCTCTCTCTCTCTCTCCCTCTCTCTGTATAGTTCATAACCGGGGGAATTAAAATGACTAATTGTAATTACACTCTCTCTCTACTCAAATACATTATCCAATTACATTTCTGACTTTCTAGACTGCTGACTTCATGTCTAGTTATATAAGATATTTCAACTTCCCTCACAGAAATATATCTTTCAAAACAACATTGTAACTCATCTGCCAATTTATTTTTTTTGTAAAGAAAATATATTATATATATATAATATGTGTGTTGCTAAATTCCAGTCTTTCAGTAAAAGTTAGTGAAATTATATTTTGCCAGAGGTATATACTTTTTATTTGATTATATTAGATTTGAAGAGGTAGTTTTTGTTAGTTAAAAATACTAAAAATCTGTCATTTTTACATTATCCGTCACTATCCGTAGGTTTTAATTTTCTTTCATATTATATAACAACTATTTATATGTATACAAAAAATATCGTTTATCACTATAATTAATTTGTTTATATTTATAGACTAATTGAGAGGGAGAGAGAGAGAGAGAGAGAGAGAGAGAGAGAGAGAGAGAGAGAGAGAGAGAGAGAGAGAGAGAGAGAGAGAGAGAGAGAGAGAGAGAGAGAGAGAGAATATTTGATATTACATTAAATGTATTGTAAAATATAATATTAATGTTATAGGAATAAATTTTTACCAGGAATTTTAATACTATATGTTTTGTCACAATTAAGTAAGTACAAAATAACAATAAATGATTTTTAAATCATATGTTTTACGTATACAAACATTTTTATTTTAGCTGTGATGAAAACAACGAGAGTTTAACAATGTTGACAATATTGTAGCTGTAGGCTGGTGATGAGAAAAAGTGTGAAATTTAGTACTACGTTGTTGCTGACTGAATAATTATTGTTTTTAAAAACAATGTGCCAACAAAATTAAGAGAGAACGAGAGAGAGAGAGAGAGAGAGAGAGAGAAGTATTACTTGTACGTAAATTCTCTTTGTTTATACATATAATAAAAAATCGTATACTAAAACGTTAAGCCGACAGCAATTTGTTTAATTCTGTGGTGAATTTTTCATGATATTATTAAATATACCTACCAGCATTTTTTTCATCCCTATTGATTTTCATTTAATTAAAACTTGTTAGATGATGTGGATTTTTGTATTGCATATTATGATATTTCATGAATTTTTATTGTAGAAGTACATAGAGCGAAGGAGAGAGATTTATATATATATATATATATATATATATATTATAGCTAGTTGGTATCGATTGTGGGTATAATATGGTAGTTGTTTTAAATTCACGACCCTCATGGGAGAGCAAGGCAATAGGGAAAAAAAAGTAATGGGGGGCATATAACGTCAAGAGGGAGTGCATGATTAGCTGGAAAATGATCGGGAGTCGACGGAGAGAGAGAGAGAGAGAGAGAGAGAGAGAGAGAGAGAGAGAGAGAGAGAGAGAGAGAGAGAGAGAGAGAGAGAGAGAGAGAGAGAGAGAACATAGAAGCTGTGGTTGATGTTTAAAAGGATTAAAAAAAGTCTAAAAGAAAAAAATATATACTTTAGTTTTTATGTGGATAAAAATGAACAAATGACAAAAAATTAAAAGCATTTCTATATGAAACGTAAAAATATTCAAAGAAATTTATATAATATTTTGAAAAATATCATATTGAAAATAATGTGAATTGAAAAGCATATCTTCAAAACTGCACCTGCATAAAAGTCTTCTTATTAAAAAGAAATCATAATATTTCCTAGTTAACTTTGTTATATAGCTGCTGTATATAATTATGATTTATAATTTGGAACAGTAATCGGTTAACAACCAGATTAAAATTGGTATTGGTTACTATTGCCTAAAATATAACTACTGTACTATTATATTTATTGTTGATCTGTCAAGGTTCATGCATCTCTTAAAGGGCTCCTGGCGTCAAAAAAATCAAATAAAAAACGTAAAAATCATGAGATGGGACCATTATTCATACACATATTAAATCCTTCAACCCTTTTATAGCCTCTCAAAGTAGGGTTAAAAAACTGTAAAGTAGGCAACTTTAGAAATTCATGATGTCATCAATTCCGGATCTACAATAGAAATTGTAGCTCGGGTTGCCTAGTTTACAAATTTTCTCCCCCAGTTTGCGTGAGTTCTGATTGGTTATCATTGAGAAGAAATTTGTTTTTGAGGCTAGGGGCTCTTTATGTATAACAAGCAACATTTATATGAAATATTGCTTGTTTTTGTTGTTGTTTCATTCTTATACATTGTTAACATTTCATAATAAGCATTATTACTCACATATACCTCAAAGTTAAAACATCAAAGAAAATTTTGATTTTAAAAGAAAAAAATATATTGAATTTTCCTGACATATACATCATTATAAATATACAACATGATGTCATTAAAAATGATAAATCTGAACGTCATATTTTTAAATTACACTCATTCGTTTTTTGGAGTTATTATTTCTTTTAAATCTGTTTCATTGAACTGAATACATGATAAATGAAACAGTGATTTTCATTCTATACAACATTGTACATAAACTCAAATTTGAGAAACGTGATTCATTATATTGAAATTCAATTATTATTATTATATTATGTTATGAATATCATGATTATTATTATGCATAATAATTATATTGTGGTTTTGGCTGCATGTAATATAACACAATTACAAATCATACATAGTTAGTAATATATTTTTTCTTTATAAAATCTAATACAATAATAATTTGATTTTCAAACTCTAAAATAATTATACATACAATTTGATTATATTGTGTTTATAAAAGGTAAATAAATTTAGTAAAATAATCAGTAAAATCAATATTATAAAATTCATGAATTTTATCAAAATAAATAAATATAACAATAGAAAATACAAATAAAAGTTTATATAGGAATTGTGTAAATGGGTTTAGTTAATATTTTAATCATATTCTAAGTAAATAAATCAATTTACAAAAATTTATTACTATTATTAAATTATATTTATACAATTTTATGTTATTATTATTATTTTATATACTAAAATATAATTTTGAGTACTTTCATTTTATTGGTTGTTGGAAATTATTAAATAAACGTATATATATATAAATTAAATGTACTGCATCATTGTACATTCAAAAGTTCAATTTATATTACTATTTATTAAAATGATGACAATATTATTTTTTATTATTGAAAATAATTTACGGGTCCAAAAAAAATTAAACACGTGCTTTTTTAATTTTATTATTCATAATTTAGCAATAAAAAACACAAGTTTTACAATTGAACTAAAATTTTAATAGAAAAATAAATTTACTCTATATTCAAATGTAATAGTATGTAACATAATAAAAATAATATAATAATAGTTTGAAACATAAAATGTTATAGGAACAAAATGGTATGTATGTGTGTATATATATATATATATATATATATATATATATATATATATATATATATATATATATATATATATATATATATTTAAAAAGTCACATTAAAGCAAGCAAAATTTAAATTTATGCAAAATAAATTAAATTATTCATTGTTTTCCCATTTTATTTTTTAAGTGCTATATTGTATATTGAAGGTATAATTTTTTTTAAGCTGTACAGGCAGTACAGGTTGTAGTATATCAGAGAAGAGAGAGAGAAGAAAAAAAGAAGTAGGAAGGCTGTTAAAAGTGTCACATGACGTGGATGTTTGAAAAGCCTTCCCTTGTAGCACTTTTCCTTAAGGCTGACAAAAGCACACACAACACTTTAACCAAGTTTCCATGTCAGGAAATGAGCTGAAACAAAAAACTGCTTAACCTTTTTTTTTTCTCTCTCTTTTTCTCCTTCTTCATTTTATATTTTAAACACGTACATGGAAAATTGTAGAATAATAATGTATCACGAATAAATTATTTATTTTTAATTATATATAATTATATTATGTATTTCTTTTAATAAGATTATTGATACATAATTCATGAGATGTTGATTTGATATGACATTTTTTACTTTTTAATAACTTTAGTTGAAATTCAATCTTGAAGGTAAATTGGAGTTAAATCATGAACAAAGTAGCAACTATATTGCGAGTACAAAGGTGAATGGTATGCAATAATGATAACTAGATGATATAAAGAAGTGATTCAAGTAGTGCAGCAAACATTTACTGATAAATAATATATTTTAATGAATTTGAATTTGATCTGTAAAGTATAGTGAGGCTCTTTAACAATTATTGGCTGCCCCCTTCACCCAAAAAAAAAGACACATTCATCGGTTGATCATGTTTTTGAGCCGATAAAAGTGAGACGCATGTTGAGCATGGAACTTTATTTTTGTGAAGTTTCGTTCGTTCTTATCAGTTCTAAAGTTCTAAACGAAGAAATAACAATGATCAACCATACATATAATTGTAATAAACAGGTAATGACGTCATGATCAGATGTTCTTAACGAATCAAAAATTTCGAAGCTGGCTCAATATTTGTGTGTAGTTTGCAGAACGAACTTATAATTTTCTTTCCTAATTTCACTTGTTTTATATGCCATGCAAACCAGTTATATAAGTATATTTACACTAAGCAGGTATAAAATATTATATTGTCGTAAATTTTACTTCTACCCTCATCTAATTCGTATTTTTATATCATGTCTTATTGAATATATAAATATACTTTTTAAAACTTAGGAAATGAATGCAGCTCAGGAAATCAGTAAAAAGAAAATTGAAAAATGTCAATTTAAAATAAGATAAATGCGTAACCTGTCATATATTATTTGCATAAATTTATATTATTGATTGAAATATATCAATTTTATTTTAAAAATGCAATATATTTGGAATAATGTTGTATATTATATAGAAAATATATACATTGTCTTTATATTACAAAAACAGCCTTTCGTTTCATCCCTCGTTATTGGTTTAACTTTATTCTAATCAAAGGTTTTCACAATTCAGGTATGAAACTACTTTTATAAACAAGAGTGTTTTTTTGAAACGTTAAATTTTCTATGAGGAAAATAATAATTAATAGCCGCATGTAAAATTTTATTGGAAAAATAAAAGTACATATACTGTATACTATACTCGTATAACATATTATAACGTTTTAGTCTATATAGGTGTTCAAACAGTGTTGGATTTTTTATTTTAAGCTCTGCGGTTTTAATAAATAGTGATTAAAATTCAAATCAATTACATTTTATTGTTTTATAAAGCTAAGCATGTAAAAATAAATAATGCTTACAAAATATGCATGATTAGTTTTATTTTTAAAAAAATATATAAATGAATGTCCAAGTTCATTTTTTCAATTAGTTTTTATCAATTTAATTGATTAAATTTACAATTTAAATAGGTTCAATTAAAAAAATATTATAAAGTCACTTTAAAAATAAAAAGTTATGGAAAATATTAATAACTCCCTTCTTAAGTTTCTCTTCTCTTTCTCTTTGCATTGTTTTTAATAATGATAAAGCTATGTTACAAAATTTAAATTCTGATTCGTATCGAAAAGAAATAAATTTATTATAAAAATGTAAAATTAAATACTTAATAAATAAATTGTACAAAAAAAATTGTAACCATCTTCTGGATGCAGATTAGCTGATAGAATGTGAAATATTTTGACTGATATTTAAAAATTATTTTATTTTATCCATTATTTTATTTACAAACATTGGTAGAGAAATCTGTGAAATACTATATAAACAACTTAAACCTACATAATTTATGTATACACGTATACATATAAAAAAAAATCAAATTACTATAACAATCAAAATTTTATTTAAATTCGTCCTCTCAAAGTTTAATCTATTTTATTTTGATGTAGACAAAGCACTCTTTATATATATTATGTTTACTGCTATACTTGAAGTTAAGCTTAAAGTTATATTTGTAGTGCTGACCTGTGGGATTTCTGATGGAGCACACAAACACTCGTTACTTTATAGAGCGACGATGTTAGGGGACAATGAGTGGAGAGGAGAGGAGAGAGAGAGAGAGAGAGAGAGAGAGAGAGAGAGAGAGAGAGAGAGAGAGAGAGAGAGAGAGAGAGAAAGAGGTACCTACCCAACATGAATAATGGCAGCGTTCAAACCTTCTAGCTGCTTCATCAATCAGCAAAAGCTTCTCACACTCTCGTCTCTTAAACTGATGTATTGGCAGCACAAAATTTGCACACGCTCACACCTATTTTATATATATATATATATATTCATCCTATAAGAGATTGATAATAAAACTTATCACACACAATAGAAATTTTTATTATATTTAAGTCATTTTTTTTTTTGTAATATCATTTTAAAAATTTATAATAAATGAACAGAAAAATATGTCAATTTTTTATTATTACTTTCTTTAAAAAACAGTTTTTTTATTGAGTTATGTAATAACATCCATTAAAATGAAGGAAATATAGCTATTTTTATTTTATATACTTACAAAACAAAAATTATAAGAGGATTATTTACTTGTTTATTTATTAATTTTATAAAATGTTGTTTGTGTTTCTGAAAGAAAAATGACTTAGCAAAGTAAGAAGAAAATAAAAGTTTTCCTTTATTTTGGAAAATTAGAAAAAAGAAAACAATAATAAGTATCACTGTTTGTGTAATGGATATATTTAAAAGCGTAAAACACCTTGAACAAAAAACTTGTCTAATACCCTAACATACCTAAATATCAACTTTCATTTGGCCGGTCCATGCACGCGGAAATAGGTGAGCTGTGACGTCATAAACCCGCACTGACATTTTTTAAATGGAAAATAAATTTAGAAGTCAATGACTCCGGCCAAATCAAAGTTGATATTTAGGATATTAGACATGTTTTTTGTTCAAGGTGTTCTACGCCTTTAACTAGTTGATATCATATTTAACAATGAATCTGTAGATAAGTTTGGCAACACAAGTTGTATAGGCTTTGTCTTATAATAATAATAAAAAATAATTATCTTTAATGTTATAGGACCACGTAAGTGGGTATATATTATACCTTTTGTTGTCTGTAACTAATAATGATAAACTAAACGGTAATGTTACTAAAACATGAATTAAAAAAAAAAAGAAGTTAAATCACATTCAGAGAGTAAAATTTGATAACAAAATATTTTCTTTATTACAGACTACTTTTGATGTTTCATATATCAGACAAAGAATAATTAATTTGCTAATGTGATAACAAAAAAATAAATAAAGGAAGTCTGTGTGTTTATAAATAGACATAACAAGTACTTGATTAAATAAATTGTTATGATATATTTTAATACACTAAAATATGGTTTTTGAAAAACAAGCATAAAAAGTTCAATTACTGGTGCAGAAAAAAAGATATAATTAACAACCAGATTCTATATAATAACATCTAGCGGCTAATTATGAACAACATGTAAGCATGATCATGTACTGTATAAATAGAAAATATTATGTTTACTAACACAAACATCTTATTTTGTAAAGTATGAACAATAATGTGTGTATTATGTTTCGTTTTAATTTAGACACATACTTTTCATAACAAAAAGTTTGTTTATTATTTGAAATGAGATATGAGGTAAATTGTAAATTTCATGTATCTTTTACATTGTGTAATGCTATGAGATTTATAAAATACCACAATAATGAACACATGAAAATCGTACCTCACTTTGAAATTTTAAAGTATATTTAAAATATTATAAACATTTAATAAACCTTTACTTTTTGTTTGTAAAATATTTTCTCCACGTTAAAATTTACAGAAATTTAAAAAACAAGTACACAATTTTACATAACATACATAAACAGATTGGGCATTCCATATAAAAAGTGAATGTTGAAATTTTAGTTAAAGAATAATTAACAAATTGTTAAGTTTATTAGAAATGTTAGATGTTTGAATGTTTTACAAGAAGAAGAATAAGAAGACTTCATTATATCACACACATTATATCACACCAAGCTGATATGGCCGAGTGGTGAAGGCAGCTGACTCGTAACTCTGTACTCCTCACTCCTCACCGAGTATAGGTTCGAGCCACTGCTGGGTGCGTACGTGAAGTGTGAGAGCACAACATGTTGCACGATGCATGTTTACATGCATTCCATGACGACGCACAGCATTCTGGAGGTGCATGGTTGATGTGATTGCACCGACCAGCCTGCCTAGGCGTTTCCACGATTTCTCTAGGCTGTCATGGCGAATGTCGGGCTGTGTACTTAGGCCGTGGCCGGCCTGTGTGTGCTTTTCCATTAATTTGGAAAGTCCTTACCTGTCGATAAGACAATGTCTTGACTAGGACTGGGATTGGTGTAGCACAATAACACAATATGGCAAGCAAAAAAAAAAAAAAAAAAAAAAAAAATAATAATAATAAAAATAAATGAGATCCCCTGATAGTTAGGCAACAAGTTGGACCTTCACAGAGATAACAACTGCTTTGAACGTTCAGTCAAATTTGATTTTACCTTGAAACTATACCTACTTGTTTCATCATCATAATAACTAAAATATTTCATTTCCAATTTTATAATTTACATGACTTTAAATGATAATTATTTTTAATTTATTTACATTTAGCTATGTTATTACAAAACTAATTTATTATATTTTGTAATTATGTATATCCACATACTGCAAAAGTTATATAATATATATATATATATATATATATATATATATATATATATATATATATATATATATATATATATATATATATATATATATATATATAAAGCTTTAAGGCTTTTTAAATACTATATTTTATTCTCTTTGTATAAAATTATATATTAATTATTCTATTTTATGATCATTTCTATTTAATAATACTTTTAACGATACTTTAATTTTATATAATTTATTTTTTTGTTTGCATAATATTTTGAACCATGTTTAATAGTTTGTAAATCCACTTTTAAGTACAAATTCTTGCTCTTATAAATTTTACACAACTGATTGATAAAATCACTTAAATTTTAATTTAATTTTGTTTTCTTCAAATCTTATAATTTATTTTCATTTTATCAGTAACAAATCATGTAATAATTAATTTGCTCTTATATTTATTGTTTATAGCTTTTGTTAATATAATTAAGGAAAAAAAATACTAAACCATGCATGAAAGTGTGTTTTCATGCTAAATTATTTCAACTGGGATTAAAAAATTATGTATAATACGTGTGTGTTACGAATAAATTTAAAAATAAATAATACAGTTTAAGGAAAAATTACAGTAACTACAGGTACAAGTGGGCAAAGTGTTTAATGTTACATTTAATGTAATTTAAATTACAATTTTATATACCATTAAGGCAGTCTTATATAAAGATTATTTATAACAATGAAAATTTGTACGTACATACAACAACGACCATAATATATTTTTTAACTTCATTAAATTATTTAACATGTAATAAAAAATTGTCTCTAAATAAAAAATATTAGAATTTATTTGAGTGTATATTACAACTATTACAAGAACTATCAGTATGCACAAAGTTAAAAAAAAAAAACTTAAAAATTTTATTTATTTTTTTACACGATAATTTATCATAGTTTACCTGGTGCTGAGGTTTTGTATACTGCTTCATTTACATATGTGTGTGTGTGTGTGTGTGTGTGTGTGTGTGTGTGTGTGTGTGTGTGTGTGTGTGTGTGTGTGTGTGTGTGTGTGTGTGTGTGTGTGTGTGTGTGTGTGTGTGTGTGTGTGTGTGTGTGTGTGTGTGTGTGTGTGTGTGTGTGTGTGTGTGTGACAGAGAGAGAAAGAGAGAGAGAGAGAGAGAGAGAGAGAGAGAGAGAGAGAGAGAGAGAGAGAGAGAGAGAGAGAGAGAGAGAGAGAGAGAGAGAGAGAGGACAAAACTTAAAAATTCAACTTTTAAAACTCATCCCAGAGTTATACGTAGCATAATTATGATATAAATTCAACACTTTGGAACAGCATAAGCCATGTTCCAAATAGTAGTTGGCCTTTTTCTTTTTTAAAAATTTGAAAACCATATTTTTAACTTAACTTTCTACTCCCCTGGTATTAAGTATAAGTATTAAGGATAAATACATATAATTTGCATGAGTGTAAAATACATACATTTTTCGTACATTTTGGAGGTAATGGTGAAAACACAGTAGACCATACTATTTTTTTTATGTTTATTAGACATGAGTAATTTACAGTAACATTTCATTTTACAGTTATGTTTAACTACATTCGTTATATCATTTTTAACATTCAATTCAAAACTGTAATATCTAACATAATATTTATTTATTTATTCATTCATTTTATTTCTAACACAGATAACGGTTAAATTGCCCACTTCAGTAATGCAAGAATGTAATTCACATACAAAAACTAAATAACTATAATAAATTTTAATTTAAGAACAGGTAAATAATAAGAGTAAGAGTAGAGTGGTTAATATTAAAGGTGTAGAACACCTTGAACAAAAAACTTGACTAATATCATAACATATCTAAATATCAACGTTAATGTGGCCGGCGACATTGATTGGTAATTTATTTTCAATTTACAAAATGTCAGATGCGGGTTTATGGCGTCACAACTCGCTTGTTTCAGCGCGTGTGGACCAGGTGAGCTGTAACGTCATATACCCGCATTTGACATTTTATGAATGGAAAATAAATTAGCAATCAATGACTCCGGCCAAATAAACGTTGATATTTAGGTTTATTAGGATATTAGACATGTTTTTTGCTCAAGGTGTTCTACGCCTTTAATAAAGAAATTTATAACTGAAGCATGATGAATATAATATAAAATATTTTCCTTGTGATGATATTTTAGTCATAAAAAAACATCAAAATATAATTTCATAATAAGTGATTTAAACTCTTGAAAGAAAAAAAAATCACACATTTTTTTTAACATTTTCCTTATGCCGTTATATGAGTCATAAAAAGAGAATGTAAAAAATTAAGTTCATTTCAAGAAGTGCTGTGAGCCTTTGAAAGAAATTTTTTTACACATCGTTAGTAAAAACAGGTATATTATCAGTAGCATGATGTAATTTTGTTGGTATGGAAAAAAAGGAAGAAAAAAATATAGATCGAGAGAGAGAGAGAGAGAGAGAGAGAGAAACGTTGTCTCGTAAGTTTCACTGTTACATGCAGAGATTTTGTCACTCGTGATTTACAATACAAGGTACTTGATTTGTTCCATTATATTACAAAGTAACAAGTAAACCATAATGAGCAAGTTTATTACACCCTAATGATGAAAATCTCTACACACACCATGCAGAACTTTACCCCACAACACGACAAAAAAATTGTTAAATATATTATTACATTCTCTCTCTCTCTCTCCCTCCCTCCCTCCCTCCCTCTCTCTCCAATGAATAATTTCACACATTTGAAATATTGTTAGTTCTATATAATACATTATGTTATTTATCATTTCATATATACAATGGGTTATTTACATATATATATATATATATATATATATATATATATATATATATATATATATATATATATATATATATATATATATATATATATATATATATATATGCATGTATATATAAATGTATTTTAAAGCTACGATATAATTTTTTATATTATATAATAATAAATGGTAGTATTTTATACAATATTGTAAAACATTTTTATAATGTAAATGTCACATTTTTATGAATATATATATCAAAATATTTATTTATAATAACAAATTAAAGTAATTATATTTTGATGTTATTATAGTTTATACTGATAGTAAAAAAATATATACTCGCATCTAAAGGATTACTTTATGGGTATTATTAATGATTATGCATATAATCTTAGTACTTAATTCTCAATTAAATTAAATTGGGAGATTGTATATATTTAAAATAATATACATTTAAAAAAAAAGTTTAATTAAAATATTAATGGTATCTACACACGGTGAAATATTTTTATAACATAATAAATTTGATTGTATGAATGGTATTTAATTGAGATTGCATGCAATTTAGTTTAGTGAAGATCGCAAATAATGTGACCTGTGAACATGACATGCAAAAGTGGAATTTATGTGGAGTAAACAAAACTCCATAATATACTAAAATGAAGTTTTATAGTGCAACCTTTTAGCCGTATAATTATGATATCATTTTTATGTACTCTTAAAAGTCCTGTTCATACAGACTAATTAAAAAAAACTAATATTTTATCATTTTGCGTGAACTTAAAGATTTTAGGCCTAACAACATGGCCTCATAAATTATTCAACACAAAATGAGACCTTTCAAACTGATGTTAATTTTCATTAATACCATTATGTATGCAAGAGAGAGAGAGAGAGAGAGAGAGAGAGAGTTAAATAACTGTAAAGTATGTAATCTGCGTGCTTATTTTCTCACCATGACGCTATGTTAAGATGATATTCAATAGAAAATGTCGTGCTGGTTGCATAAGTCGAGTTTTCTATGCCCTCCTAATGATGGTTTTAAGATCATAACGTATACTTAAACGTCAACAAGAAGTACACACATAAAGTACGACAAATAAGAAATATGTAATAATTATAATTTTAGATTTAAGAAATAATTTTTTTTTTTTTTTTTTTACAGTTTATACACGGGAAAAAATTAATACTTAATACGGCAGGTATATAAATCCTGTAAATGCAATAGTTAGACGTATATAACCTAGAACAGACGTATACTAAAATAATACCTAATGCAGGAGCAATATGCTGCAATAAAGGTGTGACTCGCTTAGATTAAGTAATATTGTAGTTTATAACTATCTGTTTCAAATTAAAGTACAAAGTACAGTATTCATGTACTTTCCATACATAATAATTTTTTTCAGTGTGCTGTAAAACATAGTTATACGCTACTAACCCATGAAAATTTATTGTTAACCGTTTATTATACCGCTATTTTATGCAATAGAGGGACTGTGAATTAGATTTCTTTTGCACTGAAAAGTAGCTTTGTTGTACAGCGTAGTAGAGTAGCATAGTTCTTTTGTTTTCGGTATAGATAATAGAGCTTTATAAATTATCGAATTAATTTTTTATAAATTTCTGTACAATATATCATATAATAGTTAAAATATATATAATATTAAACTTTAATAAATTATTAAAATTACATTTTAATAATCGCAATATGTGAATTTATGTCATATGTTTTCTCGTTGATAATATAATAATTTTTAATACCTATAAATTCACAGGAGATTTAGAACGGAAATTACGTTGTGGATTATTTTCGCTTTTTGTATCATTAAAAAAAAAATAACAACATAATTCTCTATCAAGGGATATGTATATATAATATATTATAAAAATTACGTTTCCATGATTTCTAAAGATTTAATCCAAAAATATTCATTAATTTCTATACTATATAGTACTTTTACTTGTCAAATATTATATATTACTTGTCACTGGAATTAATGTTGGTGTATATAAGTAAGTTAACGCACACTCGATGTTTTATTGATAAAGCTTTCAAAATGTGGACATATACAAATGCTCCATCAATGTTATATATTATATGCAAATTGTCTTTTGTCGGTAGAATTTCTAAATTGTGTATACGTAATCTAATATACATTGTCGTTTTTGTTATATTGAGACAATAGTATGAAATCTAAAGTGTGTGTTGTTTTAATAAAACGCATAAACAACAAAATTTTATATTTCTTTTATATGTGTGTAGGTGTACTATTTCTGTATTGTATATAAAATAGATTTTTTTTTTTTTTTTTTTTTTTTTTTATGAATTCCACAAAAGAATTTATGTAGGCGTAAAATGTAATTTACAAAAAAAAGTCACAAAACGTTTATTACTTTTATTTCACTGTCACTTTTGTGAATAATATGTCACAAAAATAATTTTAAATCTGGTTGTATATTTGTAAACTAAAAAAAAAAAAAAAAAAAAAAAATGTAACATTTAAATTCATACAATATTTTTTTTTTATAAATCTAAAATAAATTCTATATTGATTTTGTATTTGAATTTGATTTTCTTTATATACATTCTGTGTTTTTTTGTAACTCTCTTTTAATACAGTTACATAGAAATATATTTAAAATAAACAAAACTAACTTATAAATATAAAATTGTGGTACAATATCCATAAATTAGAAACTTATAGTTGAGTAAAAAAAATGTTATTACCAAACTTTACTTGTTTGCTATGTTAAAATAAATAGATAAATGTTGTGGAATGTATATGAAAATGTTTGTTAAACAACAACTATCAAAACGATTACCAAATATTAAAGGCATAGAACACCTTGAACAAAAAATATGTCTAATATCCTCACATACCTAAATATCAATTTTGATTTGGCCAAAATCATTGATTTCTAATTTATTTTCCATTTACAAAATGATAGCTGCGGGTCTGTGATGTTACAGCTCTCCTGTTTCGGAGCGCGTGGACTAGTGAGCTGTGACGTCACAAATGTGCAGCTGGAAAATAAATTAGAAATCAATGACTCCGGTCAAATTAACGTTGATATTTAAGTATGTTAGGATATTAGGTAATTTTTTTGTGCAAGGTGTTCTACGCCTTTAAGAGTTTTGTGAAACTTGCGTGTTTAAGTCAATTACTTTATAGTTATAGTACCCAAGGCTATTAGCAAAAGTTACATAAATGCTTAAACCTCACTTTTGCAAACATGTGTAGTAAAATATACATTTAACTTCAATACTTAGATCTAATCATTTGTATTAGCTTATATGAAACTTGTTACGATTCTAATTCATTGATATTCAATATTGAGTTTAAGATTGCTGTTTTTCACTTTAAATTTTTTTTTTTTTTTTATAACGCCATTTGAGATATTTTCTTAGGAGTTTTAAAATTACAGACGAAACTTCTCTCAAATTTAATTTAGTTTCTTTTCTAATATATTGTGTTCTTTAAAGCACGTTTTTAAAGCATTCTATCACAATTGTACTGTTTACTCAAAGACGGCCAATACTGTATAGGAGAGATAACAGTAATTTTGAATGGGACTTATCGATGAAGTGCACCAGCCAATCACAGGTGGCGCGGAGAAGGAAAAAGAATCCTGATTTATTTTGTTATCCTTTCAAGGCGTATAACACCTTGAGCAAAAAAAAAAAAAAAAAAAAAAAAAAAAAATGTCTAACATCCTAACATATATACCTAAATATCAACGTTCATTTGTCTGGAGTCATTGATTTCTAATTTATATTCCATTTACGAAATGACATGCACATGCGGGTTTATGACGTCACCGCTCACTTGTTTCCGCGCACGTGGTTTAATGAGATGTTACGTCATAAACCAGCATCTGCCATTTCGTAAATGGAAAATACATTAGAAACCAATGACTCCAGCCAAATCAACGTTGATATTTAGGTATATTATAGTATATTAGACATTTTTTTTTGTTCAAGGTGTTCTACGCCTTTGACATTGTTAAACGATGTTTTGAAAATTTTTGAAGAAGTCTAATTCAACGATCCAAAAATTTTATATGAGAGAACCTACCTATAATTTTTACATGTTTTAAAGGAACCGTTCAGACCATACAACATGCCTTTTTACTTTATTAAACACAAAAAAAGGATTTTCAAAAATACACGTATTTTGTCCAAGAACCTATTTTTGATGCCCTAAACGTGTAATCAAAATTGGAGCTTATGCAACCCGCACAACTTTTTCTATTGAATGTGAACAATCCTGACGTCAGAAATGTTCACAATTTGTGCATTTTGCCTACTTTACAACTTTTTAGCACTCTCTTGTGGGGTTACATTTGAGTAATAGTAAAAATTAAACATGCTTTTGGGTGTCCAATGAATTAAAAAGGCATGTTTTTAATCCTGGACGGTCACTTTAAACCAATTTATATATCATTGCTTGTATTCTCTATAATTTTCAAGGAATAATCTATTAAATCAAGGAATAATATAGATATTACAGTTTCAATATAACATAATAACACATTAATTTTGAATTATAGTTTTTATAAGATATTATAGAAAAGAAAAAGAAGAAAATAATACGATAGAAAAAAAATACAATAAAAAGTTTGCTCAAAACTTATTGTATTAAAATTTTAATAATAACATAAAATATCATATGTGAACATGATATAAAGATATTATAAAATGTTTCAAAGTTGATGTTAACTATTTAAACTGATTTATGAAGTATTTTAACTTTAATAATAAAATCTTAAAACAAAACCACCATCTGATGCCAAACTTAAAATGCAATCTTAATTTATATATTCCAAGTAATTATAATTTTTTATTACTGTCTATTTTGTCAGAAGGTTTAAATTTTTAATAGACACTCAAAACTGTTATAAGATTCAACATTACTTTATTTTTATATTTATTTTTTAAAAGTTAAAACACTATTATGTTTAGCATTTATATTATAAATCATATTAAATTGCATTTTTATTTTGCATTTTTAAAAACTTTTATTCATGATGCCATATGTTTGATAAAATATATTATGATAATAAAAATTTTGTTTTAAGTTATAAATAAAAATGTTGCCAAGCTATTTTTAATATGTTTAAAAAAGATATATTTTATACTGTATAAATTGTTAACAATATGCTTTTTTAGTATAGTAACAATGTAATGGAAAAAGCCGACCTATATTCTTTGGTGAACATAAAGTTAAAGACTTGATACGCAGAGTGGTAAAAAAAGAGAGAGAGAATTCATGAGTTTCTGGGTTTGAACTGTGAACTTACAGAGTACAGAGTACAGAGAGAGAGAGAGAGAGAGAGAGAGAGAGAGAGAGAGAGTCACTGTTGTAGAATGCTCATCTGAATACATGCTTACAAGCCGTACAGATGTATAACGTACACATATTATGGAACATTCGTGTGTGTATTATATATATATATATATATATATATATATATATATATATATATATATATATATATATATATATATATATATATATATATATATATATATACCAAAGTCATTAGCATGATGGTACCGATCTCTCTTTGGTACCATTGTCTGTCATACAACAAGACTACAGACAACTAAAATGACATACACACAACCCAACAGCATGTTCTTCTATTCTTGTATACATTGACATGTTTCAGAATCGTATTTTATAACTTTAAAAATTATTATATTATCTTGTAAGATGAAAAGTTTTATATTCTAAGATAGCATTACATTTTATTGTTTGAATTTTTTAATAGTTTTTGTATATATATTTAAAATGTTATTATTTTTCATTGAATTGAGTAAGATATAAACTATAGTATAGGGAATGGCTGAAAATGACGAATACATTATTGTGTTAAATTCTAACAAAATTATAATTTAAAAACATTTTAATTACTAATTAGTATCATATATTTTGTATATTCTTAATTAAGTGATGCAGAGTAATATTAATTAAACTAAAATACTATTATTATTATTAATTAATGGATTGAAAACATTTAGGACTCGTGTATAATTTGAAGAAGAAAAAAATACAAATTAAGCCATTTCTAGTAAAAAATTAATAATTAAATAAGGCACTTGCAAAACGAATAGATTTGTTTAAATATCATACTACTTGAATACCTACTATCTACTTTCATTTTTTTTCTATACTTAAGGCTTTGCGAATAATAAAATATTGGCAATAGTATATTATAGTCAATACCATAATTTACGTATAGATTTACAATTTACAATATGTACTGATAGTGCAGAAAGCCTAGCAATAGAACTTGCAGGCGCACGCCATTTTCCCCAGAAAATTCAGTCTACTATTAGTCGTATAGAGCCTTTCACATCCTTGCGCTTTGATGCCATATTTGTGGTGCATAATGCATTGGCCAGCATAGAGAAAACGTAGTTTTCCCTCATTTCCCCAATTTTTCTTCTATTTTATTAGAACCTAGAATTAATACTTCGATTGAGGTTTGAAGCTTCGTTTGTTATTAAATAAAATGACATTTTTCCTATGCTGATCTGTGTATTCGTGATCCAAAAAATATGGCGTCTTTTAAATATGAGTGAAAGCGGTCTATAGTTATGGAAGCGTTATAGATGAAAATTGTTATTAAATATCTTAATACACCAATATACTCTATATCCATACAAGATGTTATTGGGGCTTACTTAAGCATTTGACATTTCTATAGCACCAAGCAAAATTTGACGCATACTTTAAATTCCTCCATATTTGTTGTATGTACAGTACAAAGCACGCCAATTATAACAGAATGCGTGGGTAAAGCAAATTAAATGAAGTAGCGAAACTTTACTATATATTATAATCATAATGAATTTAATTTGAGGTTTAGAAAGACAAGAGAGTAAGGAAAGTAATATGATATACCATGATATTATTCAAATTGAGTTTATATACGTTATTTTATTAATTTTTTATGCAGGAACCTAATTTTGCGTTATGAAACTCGATATAAAAAATAATAATAATAATAATGGATATAGTTCTATAAACTATATATAGCTCTTTCTATAAACTACACACAAATATTTAGCCAGCTTTGAAAATGTTCCTTTGTTAAAAACAGCTGGTTATGACGTCGTTACCTGTTTACTACGTTTATACATTATGTTCGATCATTGTTATTTCTTCTTTAAGAACTTTGAACTTGATAAGAATGAAAGAAACTTCCCAAAAAAAGTTCCAGTCTCAATATGCTAATTATCTCAATATCTCAATTATCTAAATATTCGTTTTGGGTATATGTAAAATATATTTTGATTATTATTATTTCATAACAGAAAATACATGTCAGTAAAAATTTGTTTATCATAATTGTATAAGAATAAGTAAATAAGAAATATATATATACTTTTTATCATGTTTTATTACTATAGTGAAATAATATTATATAATATGTTTGTGTATTTTATGATTTTGTTGTAAAAATTAAATACTCTGACGATAATATCTAATTATGTTAAGAATAAGTCAGAGTACCATGTAAGTGGGTATGTACCCTTTTTGGCCTCGTAATAAAAACCATTTATTATTATTATTATTAATATGCGACTCACTTTTACCGGCTGAAAAAACAAGATCAACTAAGTATGTGCCTTATTTTGTTCGTCAGCCAATCACTGTTATTGAGATTCACTTTACTTTATAGAACTAGCTGTAGGTCTCTGGTCTCTGACATGCTGAACAGATATTTTTTTTATCATCATTTAGTATCAGAAAGAAAGACGATATTTGTATGAAGTACAGAGATACAGTTTGTTAAGATGTAACCGTAAACAATTTATTTCATATAAACTGGTAAAAATAGTTGCTCTGCATAATATGTATCTTTATCTATACAGTTAAAAAAAGGGGGGGGGGGAGGAGGAAAAGTTGCTTCAATTTATCATATAATTATGTAACATTATACAATATACAGTATTAATACATTATATACCGTGTATTAAAGCCATAGACCACATAAAACAACATGTGCTTTTTAATGAATAAACACGAAATGGGATCTTCAAAACTGATGACAATTTTTACCAGAATGCTAATGTAGCCCCACGAGAGAGCGTGAAAATACTGTAAAGTATGCAATTTGCTTAAAAATTCATGTTTATGACGTCAGAAACATGCAAAAATTAGTATGAAAATGTTGTGCGGGCTGCATAAATTGAATTTTCTGATCACTGATACGGAGCTACTGTTGGGTTTTGAGACAAACTAATGTTATTTATTAAAACCCATCAAGTGTTTTGTGATATAAATGCTAATGTTTTTCTCTGGTCTATTCCTTTGAATATTTTCAACACATAATTTTTTTAGCATATAAATAATATACTCACATAATATAGTAAATGTCAAAGCTTTGTTTACCTGACATTTAAAAAAGGGTTAAACCAAGGCAAATTATAAAAATTGTGATATTTAAATACTAGTTTTTTTACTATTTACGCTTCAAAACGAGCTATACTCTCTGAAGCTTGAAATATATGAAAACTATTATTATGTAATTGTAAATATTTTTAATCCTATATGTGTATTAAATAATAACTAAATTAAATCTTTGAAACAAAAGATACGAAAATACTTATTTTTTTCTTTAAATATAAAAACTTAAGCAAAAAGACATCTTACTTGCAATGCACTGCAATGCACTTAAAAATCAGGAGCTTTATTATATATTAATTTATATTTGTAACACAAATGATTACTTACTGTTAGTCTGAGTTTGTCAGCATTTATTACTTCGAGTACTCTACAGTATACGTTGTAAAAAAAAAAAAAAAAAAAAAAAAAATGAACGGAGAAAATGGCATTAAATTGATTTCTATTCGACTATACTTGACTCAAAAAACCTCAGTCGATTTAAATCGGGCATGCCTAAAGTATCGCCCATTGTCACATTTGAGGAGAAGAGGGGCGGCTGGGCGATACCGTAAAAGGTCGAACGGCAGGTAACTCAGGTTTTTTGAGTCGAGTATAGTTTGCAATCACCAAGAAATTGGATCAAATACATTTCAAATATTGCAAAAGTATAACAAAATTTTGCATGAATATATTATAATATAATTTTTAATAACATGAAAAAGTTTCTTTTAAAAGTATGTCATGTTTTTTTATATATAATATAAAAAACAGTTTAAAGTTTATATATGAAAAACTATATACGTATAATAAAATATAAAACAGTTGCAATTTAAAATTTAAATTTTATGTTAAGTAACAATAGCATGTCTACAATTGAGAAATTAATAACAAAAGAATTATACCACAACATTTTCTCTTATGTTTTTAAAAAATAATTAGCATTTTAATGTTAATTATATGCAATTTATAATTTACTAAAGCTTACATACAGTATATTTATTTATTGTTTTTACTCTAGTCTTTCCCTTTTGTTTTTAGATTTATAGTTTTTCTTCTAAGGAATCAATAGTGTTAAATAAAAAGAAGATTTGTAAAAGTACAAAAAAAAACAAATATTAAGTAATTTATGGGCATAAAATTGAAACTTTTGGTCAATATAACAGTCGTAAAATGTATCAGTTTTTATGATGTATGTAAAAAGTTACTTTTTGACTTTTTATATATGATTTCTTCAACTATATTTATACTCAAAGAAATTTAAACCGTAGAAAAATATAGTGCTATTGGAATATTGTGTGACTTTTTTTTTTTTTTTTTTTTAATAATCTTGAAAGAAAAGTATATATATGTGATGATTTTATAGTGCATATTGTTAACATAAATTATATTGAGCTATGTTCATAAAAAGAAAAACGCGGGTAAGTGCTATATTGTTGAACCGCAAGGCATACTTTATATCTACTTTAGAAATTCAATTTTGTTTTTCACGAGTATTATCACCCACTAAATGTGTAATAAAAATATCGTAAAATATACACAAAAATAAAATGAGAAAGTTGAAATATATGAATAAGTTGTTTTTTTTTTAAACTTTAAGGCATTTCTCTATATTATGCTTTTTACAGAGAGAGAGAGAGAGAGAGAGAGAGAGAGAGAGAGAGAGAGAGAGAGAGAGAGAGAGAGAGAGAAATCTGAATATCAGTTACTGCAATTGGTGATTTAAAAAATCGTTAGTTCTGTTTATTTGTTGATGATGACAAATACTCGTACAACCATTTTTGTATTTTTTTTATAGTATTTTCGGATTATCATGCACGTTTTTTTTTATAGTTTTTTTTTTTAGTTATATTGTATGTATTTGAATATAAAGCTTCCTTATTATTGATTTCAATAACTTTTTTCTCCTGGGAAACAATATCTGATTTGAAACGGAATTGATTCCAATAATATTAAAAATTGCATACTCGATCCATATCACTGTCGTCATCTCTACTACGACATTCCTACCACCTTTATTTATTTTGTTTGAATTAATTCCATGTCAAATAAGTACAATATTGAATTAATTTTGTGGTCTCTTTCTTCCTTATTTGATGATATTTTGAATTATATAAAAAAAATAGGATGATAACTATTAAACTTGACGAAGTTAATATTTTAAACATAAGCCATTATAGAAATTTCATTTTAATTATATATTTATTAAAATTATTTTTTATATTTCATTTTAAAATGTATTTTCTTTATATACTGTAATAACTGTCAAGAACAGAGAAGTGTTTGCTGCATTTAATTTAAATATAAATTAAATTGAACGTTAAGTAAACATATATAAATTATTTGCTCACAAAGTATAATATTGCATGACTTGGTTGGTTATATTTTATAACAAACATAACTAAATTTCACTATGACTTATATTTAGCAATGAATTTACATTAGTTTATTGTTATTTTTTAATAAAAAATACATACATGAATACAAATTTTAGTAAATTAATTATAAAAGACATAAGGTTATATTTTACGTCTTATATATTACAATAAATTTTGCTGTAAAATGTCATCCAAAAACTAACCACAGATTAAAATGACCTATATGTTTGTGTATATTGAATTTAAAGATATAGCTTAGGATCAGTTGGAAAAATGTGTATGTGTAATAAAATTATATATGAATTAAAAGGGAATAAAAATAATAAATATTGGTGATGATGGATACGAAAAAATATAATTGAATTTTTTCTCCTTTTTCTAACTATTTGTTTTCTTTCTGGAAGACCCTTAAAGCTATAGACCACATAAAACAACATGTGCTTTTTAATGAATAAATATGACATGGGATATTCAAAACTAATAACAATTTTTACCAGAATGTTAATGTAACTCCACGAGAGAGCGTGAAAAAACTGTAAAGTATGTAATTTGGGTGAAAATTCATGTTTATGACGTCAGAAACATGCAAAAATTAGTATAAAAATGTTGTGTGGGTTGCATAAATTGAATTTTCTGATCATTGCTACGGGGCTACTGTTGGGTTCCGAGACAAACCAAAGTTATTTATGTAAGTCCCATCAAGTGTTTTGTGATTTAAATGCTTATATTTTTCTCTGGTCTATTGCTTTAAACATAAAAATTTTGTGTACTTGTTTAAATTTTTGTTGTTGCTTTATTCAAACTGTTTATAATTATTATCTTGTTAACAATTTGCTGTATATATTATCGTATTACACAGTGGTAAAAGCGAAATATCAACAATATTTTGAATAATGATTTTCAATTTTTAGTGTCACCGTAACAGATGAAAACTTTTTTTTCTGTATTGAAATGCGTAGAAAAAGTATCAATATTGAATAGTGATATAGATTTTTTAAAAAAAGTCACATTTGTCACATTATTTTCATTTTTACTTTAAACTGTGCCTTTAAAATCTATGCAACAAGTATTCTGTGTGTACTGAATAGATAAATCTTCATACACAGACAATTATTGACGTAATATAGATTTATGAACTTAAAATATTTTCATATAATATATTGGTTGTATTATAACAATAAGTTTTAATAAACAAATTAATTTAGATTAATTGTATAAGTATTGCCAAATGTTAAGTAAATGTTGAATATAATGAAGATTGAGTTAAAATAATATTTATTGCTAATAATTTTAACTTTTAAGTTATTGTGATATGTTTCATTTTACAATTACTTAGGTTATTATGATTGATGATATTAAACTGAATGTATATTATATAATAAAGTATTTACTTACAATTTCTTACATAAAAAGCTAAAAAAAAAAAAAAAAAAAAAAATTAAGCTTAATGAACATTAATATCATACCATGATTATAAAATTTATAATTGGTCATACTTCAAAATATTAATGTAAGTTAATTAAAACATTGGTATAATTTGAGGATAATAGTAAGTAAAAACAAATTAAAGAAACAAAAATCAAAATTTTTAATACAATCCAACAATGCATGTGATTTCTTAAAGGAAACATACCAGAGAAAAACATAAGCATTTATATCACCTAAGACATTTGATGGGATTTCCATAAATAACATTAGTTTGTCTCAAAACGCAATTGTAGCCCCGTAGCAGTGATCAGAAAGTTCAATTTATGTAACCCACACAACATTTTCATACTAATTTTTGCATGTTTTTGACGTCATAAACATGAATTTGCACGCAATTTGCATACTTTACAGTATTTTCACGCTCTCTCGTGGGGCTGCATTAACATTCTGGTAAAAATTGTCATCAGTTTTGAAGATCTCATTTCATGTTTATTCATTAAAAAGCACATGTTGTTGTATGTGGTCTATGGCTTTAAGTAAATTATAAAGTGATTTTTTATCAACAATAAAACATGACATGACGTGAGAAATTATTAATTGTCTATAACTGAATAATATTTTTATGCTCTATCAGTTATAAAGTTTTAATATTAGCTTATACATTTATATACACTTTTATAAGCAGACAGAAAAAAATATATAACTTTTCCCGGGTTCAAGACTTTTTTCCCCATAATTTTTCTGCTCGTTTCCCTATGTTAAAAATATTATTTTTATTATACAGTACTTCAAAGTCAAACATTTTTGACCAAACTAAATAGCAGTCTAGAATTATTATTTCTGTTGAAATATGAAAATAAAGCCTGTGTCAATATTATTTTAAGCTTTTTATGTACGAATTTTTTTAAGCATTTTAAGAATACATTGGAAGAAAAAAAAAAAAAAAAAAAAAAAAAAAAAAGGGGTTCTATAATGAAACATGTTGTAATTTTTAGATAGTTGAGACATAAAAAAGTAAATATATCAAAATAAAGATGGATAGTTTTGCGCAGCAGTTGTAATAGACACAACGAATGGTATTTTTAATATAGTGTTAGGTCAATCTGTTCAAGGCACTGATTGATGCTATGTTATAAGACAATGAAAATATTATGAAATAAAAATAATAATAATAATAGTAGAGAAATAAAAAATATATAAAACTATTTAAGAAATATTTTTATTTTCGTGAAGAATGTAAGTAAGAATTCCATTGAAATATCACAATTTCTCTTTATTAATTTTTGAAATTTTATTATTATTTTTTTTATAAGAGTTGTAGTTTTAGAGCAAAAATTGTAACATTGTAAAATTATTGCTATATTTGTTTCCAAAAGTAGAAAAAAAAATTGTGCATCTGCCGTAACTTTAATTAATTGAGTTGTAAAAAATGGTTTAGGCGTCTCTCTCTCTCTCTCTCTCTCTCGCTCTCTCTCTATCTCACCCTGTCTTCTCTCCTATATGTATATATATTCTCATTGCATATAATTTTCACCCTTATGAAATCCAGAATTTATTTTTTTATATGTCAATTTTTTTCTCTGCTTTTAGCCCCCCCTTTTTTTAGTGAATGTCGTAAAATTTAGAAGATACAGTTCAATAGTATAAAAAACCATAATAATCCAATCTGTTAATTAAGTTTTTTTGTAGAAAATAAAATTCAGGGCACAAAAAAAAAAAAAAAAAAAAAAAGTGGGAAATTAAACCATAAAAAGACCTCAGGTGTGTTAAAATTGTTGGTCATAAGTTTTAACAAAAGCAAAAAAAAGCAAGACCTAAAGCCATTGATGTAGATTGTAATGGAAGGGATTTACAGGATTTAAACATCCAATGTGTTTGTATGCTTCTGTCAAAGAATAATTGCAGCCACAAATAGTATAGCCATATATATTCATGAAGGTACACAGTACACACACTAACCTCAGATATATTTATTCACGTTAATTTAGCCACAGAAGTTAGAATACACAGTTTGTGTGTCGTGTTGTGTTGCAAGTAATAGTCATTACCATTGGAAAAAATGTCACTATAGTCTAGACTATAATATGGATGAAAACTAACTTTTTTTTCTTAATAAAAAGAATCAAACGTTTTATTTTATAATATAAAAAAAAATTGTAGGTATATAAGGAAAAATTTAATAATCTTGAGTTGTGTTTACTATAATAATTTTCAAATTTCCGTTTTATCGTCTTTGCTATAAGCGTACAGAATGTAGTATAATATAAAAATATTATTTTTCTCAATTAAATTTGTATGCAGTATAACGGAACTCCGATGTTGACTATTGTTATCGTTATAATTTTATATTGTCGGATCTAAATTAAATTTATTTTTCTTTTTACTTTATACATTTACCAATGAGGAAGGTGAATCTTACCTAAGGAGCAGTTTTATATACATTTTCTGAAAGCTTGTAACCTGTAGAATACTTTAAAAGTAGTTTTAGGTCTTGAAATTGTCATTTAGTAATTTAAAATTGGATATAAAAGTCAGGTTCCTGCCGCCTGTGACGTCATCACAACGGGCGGCGGGTTCTGTCGTTTCCATGGTTACCAAGAATTGTTTGAAAACTCGACTGTCTTTTGCGCTTTTGCCGTCGTCTGTTTCAACATGGCCGCCCTAATGTTTTTTTACAATCGAGTGCTTTTTTGGACGCTTCGTAATAAAAACTCGAATAATTTGGGTTCTGGGATTAGTTTTACAACATAAATTTAAACTATTATCGTTGAACATGTGCCAAATTATAATTATTGTGTGTAATTTCCATCAAGTACCTCAGTTTTGTCCATTTGTAGCGAATAAAAAGTGACACAACCTCGCCCCTGCAGTGATGTTATTTGACTTCAAAATACGGGAAGTTTTTACATTTTATAAGAGAAAATGTTCAAAAAAAGGGACAAATTACTTTGTGTGAGCTTTTATTGTTTCAGATGCAGTGATACGCGAGGCGGCAGTGATATGCGAGGCGTAACAGCCTGCAAAGCACCCCGCGAGAGGAAAGTTTCAATGTAAACAATGGGGCTAAAGGTAAGTGGGCGCGAGGTCAACTTTTCTCGCGATTTATTCGATGTATTTCCTCTTGGGTTTCAATTAACCCACAATACAAAATGAAATTAAATATTCTCAATTAAGATAATGTTCTATCTTGTATGTATGTATACTGTACACATACGTGTATGTATGTATATGTCAATTACATACATATTGTATGTATGTATGTACCGAAATGAAATGAATAAACTACAATTTTATGTATGCTTTTCAGTCTATAGTTGTGAAGTTTTTTGATTTCCTTGAGGTACATACATTGTATACAGTCATTATTTTACTTAAAAATGAATTTCTATTGGCTTTATGGCCATACAATGCAATCAGATGGAGATTTCAGTTATCGCAAAACTCTATTTAAATACATGTTATTCCCATTTGACAATAGAAATTCAGTTTTTAGTAAACTGACTGTACATCAAATGCATACAATGTGTACACACTCGACTGTCATCAATGTGTCCCTTACTTGTTGTTGTTGTTGTTGTAACACACACACAAGCGGGATTTTGTGTACATATTACTGTATTTTCAGCAACTGAATGCTATTTTTTAAATCATTTTTTAAATCCTTTTTTTTTTATAACCATTTTAATATTAACGTAGTCCCCGCACTTACACTCTTTTGGGCTCCAAATACCAAATCTGTGTAACATCATCGGACCAGTGCTCGTTAACGTGAAATCAAGTTTCCGTTTTAACAGCCGCACATGATGGCAGCACCCAATTAAGGGAACACATGGTCATGCCATCATGTGAGTACAGCTACGCTTCAGCACTTGCATGAGTACAAGGCTTTTTACAGTCATTCACCCATCCAAGTACTGACCACGCTCGATGTTGCTGAAATTCGGTGATCACACGGGAACCGGCTCAGACAACGCGATAAGGCTGTACATGCTGTCTTCCGACTCCCTGTATAAATTTGTAGACAGGCATGATTCAAGCGTTTACAGTTTAGCACCGCGATTGGTAGCTAAAACTATACTATTACTAATATACTGCTTCATAAGATTCAAGGCACTGTTATCACCTGAGCGCAAGAATTACTACATACGAGTGGTTATTTGGTCTGTTTTACGTCTTACAATTGTTTCTGATCTTTAGTCAGCCTTGTCATAATTTTTCAAATAGCTACCAAACGTATCGTAATGTAAGTACACTCCTCCACAATAAATCTGACCGAAGCGTTAATATCTTTAAATGTTAAATATATGGGGAAACTTTAACGCAATCGGTCAGATTTTTTGTGGAGGAGTGTACATAACTATGTAATCCCGTAGAGGATTCCCGCTGAAAAGTACTGGTCGCAGCAGGTGACGTGTATTGCGGATTGCGGGTCAAAATTACATTGATTGAATGGGCAACAAAATATAACTTCCAGGATAAAATAAATTAAAAGGCAACAGAAAATTGAATAACAATATTCTCTTTGGATTACTAATCTACAGAAATACCTTGACGTATTGCAGTGTTCCCTCTCTATAGAGAGGGAATCTAAAATAATCAGCCAAGGTTCAGAAGACATGTAAGGGACATTGGATTGTGATGGTATATTTTACCATTCATAAACTTGTATTTCATTTTTAATGCTTTATTCCTCAGCTCAGCAGATGTGGTTGGTGTGAGTCATCTCCACCTGATGATGTACTGATGAGTCCAAGGAAAAGAACAAAACCAGTGTCTGATGCTGTTTTATAAGCTTGTGCCTTTGATCGCAGTGTGAGAATGTGAGATGCTAGGTATGTATATTTATGTATTGTCTCTATCGCGTCAAAATATATCGAGTGAAATTATCACGAGTTCGTCAAACGTTCCATCTACATAGGGTTTACATTGTCAGTTGGAACATTTGGCGCGCTCGTGATAATTTCATTTGAAACATTTTGACGCGATATAGACGGTATAATGTATATTGTATTCAACTAAAAACTTAATAAGCTAGTATTATAATAACGACACAACCTAATATGTATGTGTATGGTACATTTAAAATGTTCAGATGTATTGTTTATAATATCATGTATTATTATTATTAATGTTTCTATTTTCTCTTTTCTTTTATATTTTAGCTGTAACGGGGGAGAGAAGTGTTTTGGGGCTCACTTTGGTCTGTTTTCGTTCACATCCGCTTCCGTTTTGATGTCCCACGCATGCGTAGTGGGTGGAAACGGAGGCGGATTTACAGGAGATTTCCATGTACTGTATATTAAATAAGCACTATTAACTTCGCCACTGTAGCTTATACAGTAGTTCATCTCCTATACTGAGAATGTCAGATCGAATGCACGCTACAATTGCGACTGGGTGAAGGATGCAGAACTAGACGCGTATCGTTACTTCAAATGATGGCTTCTAGTTCTTAAGACTTCACCCAGTCGCAATTACGGCGCGCATTTGATGAGACATTCTCAGTATAGGAGATGAATAACTACTGTATAAGATACTGTGTAACTTCCCTCTTGAATATTCCTATCCACGTTGTGAAATAGAGTGAAAAAAAAAAATGAATTTACCATAGACGAGGGCATCCAAATTCCATATTTTTCTTGTTTGCATTGCAGTACTGTTGGTTAATATTTCACTTTCAGTAAGTAACAGTGTTTAACCAAGCTGGTATGTTGATAGCCTAGCAATGCAATGTCATAAATAAAGACAGCATTCCCCCTTTCCTTTCCTTTCCTTTTTTTTTTTTTTTTTTTTTTTTTTTTTTTGCAATATATTATTTTGTTTTGCTATTATTGCTATTATTATTACTAGGCTATCAACATTAGTAGAGAAAACAGTATTGTAGTAGGCACAAATATTAGAAGCTTAAGGTATAGACACAGTTGTAAAAATATCACGTGTTTATTGTGACAGCGATAGTAAACTAGCTCTCTGATTGGCTAGAGGGAACCCACTAACCAATCAGAGAGCTAGTTTACTATCCATGTCACAATAAAAACGCGATATTTGTACCACTGTCTCTACTTTTATATGCAAGAATAATCTCATCTAGTGTCACAAATAGCTAATCAGAGATCAGGTCTGAAAAAAAAAATGCACTTTTATGTGCCGATTCATACAACTTCAATCACTGTTGAAGCAAATCAATATGCAGGTGGGGAAACCTTGTAGTAGTTTTTTTGGTGTACAGTACAGTACAGTTTTTTTTTTTTTTTTATTTGTTGCTTGCCATATTGTGTTATCGTGCTACACCAATCCCAGTCACAGTCAAGACATTTTCTTATCAACAGGTAAAGACTTTCCAAATTAATGGAAAAGCTCACACAGGCCGGCCATGACCTAAATACACAGCCCGTCATTTTCTATGACAGCCATATTGATTTGCTTCAACAGTGATTGAAGTTGTATGAATCGGCACATAAAAGTGCATTTTTTTTTCAGACCTGATCTCTGATTAGCTATTTGTGACACTAGATGAGATTATTCTTGCATATAAAAGTAGAGACAGTGGTACAAATATCGCGTTTTTATTGTGACATGGATAGTAAACTAGCTCTCTGATTGGTTAGTGGGTTCCCTCTAGCCAATCAGAGAGCTAGTTTACTATCGCTGTCACAATAAACACGTGATATTTTTACAACTGTGTCTATACCTTAAGCTTCTAATATTTGTGCCTACTACAATACTGTTTTCTCTACTAATGTTGATAGCCTAGTAATAATAATAGCAATAATAGCAAAACAAAATAATATATTGCAAAAAAAAAAAAAAAAAAAAAAAAAAAAAAAGGAAAGGAAAGGAAAGGGGGAATGCTGTCTTTATTTATGACATTGCATTGCTAGGCTATCAACATACCAGCTTGGTTAAACACTGTTACTTACTGAAAGTGAAATATTAACCAACAGTACTGCAATGCAAACAAGAAAAATATGGAATTTGGATGCCCTCGTCTATGGTAAATTCATTTTTTTTTTTCACTCTATTTCACAACGTGGATAGGAATATTCAAGAGGGAAGTTACACAGTATCTTATACAGTAGTTATTCATCTCCTATACTGAGAATGTCTCATCAAATGCGCGCCGTAATTGCGACTGGGTGAAGTCTTAAGAACTAGAAGCCATCATTTGAAGTAACGATACGCGTCTAGTTCTGCATCCTTCACCCAGTCGCAATTGTAGCGTGCATTCGATCTGACATTCTCAGTATAGGAGATGAACTACTGTATAAGCTACAGTGGCGAAGTTAATAGTGCTTATTTAATATACAGTACATGGAAATCTCCTGTAAATCCGCCTCCGTTTCCACCCACTACGCATGCGTGGGACATCAAAACGGAAGCGGATGTGAACGAAAACAGACCAAAGTGAGCCCCAAAACACTTCTCTCCCCCGTTACAGCTAAAATATAAAAGAAAAGAGAAAATAGAAACATTAATAATAATAATACATGATATTATAAACAATACATCTGAACATTTTAAATGTACCATACACATACATATTAGGTTGTGTCGTTATTATAATACTAGCTTATTAAGTTTTTAGTTGAATACAATATACATTATACCGTCTATATCGCGTCAAAATGTTTCAAATGAAATTATCACGAGCGCGCCAAATGTTCCAACTGACAATGTAAACCCTATGTAGATGGAACGTTTGACGAACTCGTGATAATTTCACTCGATATATTTTGACGCGATAGAGACAATACATAAATATACATACCTAGCATCTCACATTCTCACACTGCGATCAAAGGCACAAGCTTATAAAACAGCATCAGACACTGGTTTTGTTCTTTTCCTTGGACTCATCAGTACATCATCAGGTGGAGATGACTCACACCAACCACATCTGCTGAGCTGAGGAATAAAGCATTAAAAATGAAATACAAGTTTATGAATGGTAAAATATACCATCACAATCCAATGTCCCTTACATGTCTTCTGAACCTTGGCTGATTATTTTAGATTCCCTCTCTATAGAGAGGGAACACTGCAATACGTCAAGGTATTTCTGTAGATTAGTAATCCAAAGAGAATATTGTTATTCAATTTTCTGTTGCCTTTTAATTTATTTTATCCTGGAAGTTATATTTTGTTGCCCATTCAATCAATGTAATTTTGACCCGCAATCCGCAATACACGTCACCTGCTGCGACCAGTACTTTTCAGCGGGAATCCTCTACGGGATTACATAGTTATGTACACTCCTCCACAAAAAATCTGACCGATTGCGTTAAAGTTTCCCCATATATTTAACATTTAAAGATATTAACGCTTCGGTCAGATTTATTGTGGAGGAGTGTACTTACATTACGATACGTTTGGTAGCTATTTGAAAAATTATGACAAGGCTGACTAAAGATCAGAAACAATTGTAAGACGTAAAACAGACCAAATAACCACTCGTATGTAGTAATTCTTGCGCTCAGGTGATAACAGTGCCTTGAATCTTATGAAGCAGTATATTAGTAATAGTATAGTTTTAGCTACCAATCGCGGTGCTAAACTGTAAACGCTTGAATCATGCCTGTCTACAAATTTATACAGGGATGAGTCGGAAGACAGCATGTACAGCCTTATCGCGTTGTCTGAGCCGGTTCCCGTGTGATCACCGAATTTCAGCAACATCGAGCGTGGTCAGTACTTGGATGGGTGAATGACTGTAAAAAGCCTTGTACTCATGCAAGTGCTGAAGCGTAGCTGTACTCACATGATGGCATGACCATGTGTTCCCTTAATTGGGTGCTGCCATCATGTGCGGCTGTTAAAACGGAAACTTGATTTCACGTTAACGAGCACTGGTCCGATGATGTTACACAGATTTGGTATTTGGAGCCCAAAAGAGTGTAAGTGCGGGGACTACGTTAATATTAAAATGGTTATAAAAAAAAAAGGATTTAAAAAATGATTTAAAAAATAGCATTCAGTTGCTGAAAATACAGTAATATGTACACAAAATCCCGCTTGTGTGTGTGTTACAACAACAACAACAACAAGTAAGGGACACATTGATGACAGTCGAGTGTGTACACATTGTATGCATTTGATGTACAGTCAGTTTACTAAAAACTGAATTTCTATTGTCAAATGGGAATAACATGTATTTAAATAGAGTTTTGCGATAACTGAAATCTCCATCTGATTGCATTGTATGGCCATAAAGCCAATAGAAATTCATTTTTAAGTAAAATAATGACTGTATACAATGTATGTACCTCAAGGAAATCAAAAAACTTCACAACTATAGACTGAAAAGCATACATAAAATTGTAGTTTATTCATTTCATTTCGGTACATACATACATACAATATGTATGTAATTGACATATACATACATACACGTATGTGTACAGTATACATACATACAAGATAGAACATTATCTTAATTGAGAATATTTAATTTCATTTTGTATTGTGGGTTAATTGAAACCCAAGAGGAAATACATCGAATAAATCGCGAGAAAAGTTGACCTCGCGCCCACTTACCTTTAGCCCCATTGTTTACATTGAAACTTTCCTCTCGCGGGGTGCTTTGCAGGCTGTTACGCCTCGCATATCACTGCCGCCTCGCGTATCACTGCATCTGAAACAATAAAAGCTCACACAAAGTAATTTGTCCCTTTTTTTGAACATTTTCTCTTATAAAATGTAAAAACTTCCCGTATTTTGAAGTCAAATAACATCACTGCAGGGGCGAGGTTGTGTCACTTTTTATTCGCTACAAATGGACAAAACTGAGGTACTTGATGGAAATTACACACAATAATTATAATTTGGCACATGTTCAACGATAATAGTTTAAATTTATGTTGTAAAACTAATCCCAGAACCCAAATTATTCGAGTTTTTATTACGAAGCGTCCAAAAAAGCACTCGATTGTAAAAAAACATTAGGGCGGCCATGTTGAAACAGACGACGGCAAAAGCGCAAAAGACAGTCGAGTTTTCAAACAATTCTTGGTAACCATGGAAACGACAGAACCCGCCGCCCGTTGTGATGACGTCACAGGCGGCAGGAACCTGACTTTTATATCCAATTTTAAATTACTAAATGACAATTTCAAGACCTAAAACTACTTTTAAAGTATTCTACAGGTTACAAGCTTTCAGAAAATGTATATAAAACTGCTCCTTAGGTAAGATTCACCTTCCTCATTCGAAATGAAAATCTATATTTTCGTGAAAGGGTATTTGCATTGGAAATTGTTTTATAATAAACAATGACATCTTTCTATAAGTTTTATTTATTTTAAATATCTAGATATAATGAATCACAATGTTATTATTTCTATGAATAATCAGATACTAATTAGCAATTATATATAAATGATTTCATTGCAAAAACATTATCAAACAAAAAAGCTGTCCCTTTCTATATGCAAAAAACATGTGTTTGTAAAATTTACATTTTATCTATTTGTGTAACTGAAAAGAAAAAAATATATCTAGATTTTATAACAATGGCAATAATTATACGCATATGCAAATGAGACACTCTGTTGGCTTTAAAGTTTTTTTTACATACAATTTTCATTACAATCAAATGGTGTGCGTTAAAGCCATTAAATCCAGGCAACAGCAGCAGCAAAAGCAAAAGAGATTTTATCCTTAAAATAGGTATCAACAGTTGGTAATATTAAATATCTTGCTTTGACTTCATTATAATATCGTTATTTTTTTTTTAACAATGAATTTGATCAATTTACTATGGTAATATATTACATATTTTTTATATGGAACATAATTGGTATAAGGGGTGAGAGAAATACCTAACATTTTTGTTACCTCACTAAATTGTAAGGTGGTAAATATAAAATTAAAATTTATGACGTAAAAATCAATATTATTAAAACCACGGCTTACTATAAAACAGTTTATTTATGATTTATAAAAGAAGGAAATTAGGTTTTTTGAAGTATTCTTGTTGTTATTTTAAAAGGGAAAGTTTTATGAGTTCCTCTTCACGAATATGTATTCATTATACTTGTCAAGTAAAAATGCATCTTAACTTTATTTAAACAAAAAGATTAATCGCAAGAAAAATAAAAAAAATAACAAATATTTCTTACAAATATATAAATTCATTTATGATTTTTTCTTATGACAAACTAAATTTATTTTCACAAGTTTTTCTTTATAACATTGTTCTTCTTTTTATATATATATTTTTTTTTTACTCCTCATCTCTCTTAACTTTCTTTCTCTGTTTTTAGTAATATAATATCCTTGCCTATTTCCTTTGTCGAGAAAAAAATGTGTTCACATCTTTTTGCCCCACTCTTCCTCTTCTCTTTTTGTTAACTTCTTTGTACTCCAATGTAGAATATAAAAAAAAAATCTTTGCAAGTTTTAATATCTTTATTTTTTATATATATCTCATATTTCTCCTTTCTCTTTTCTTTATATTATTACATCATTTTTTTTTCTTGACATTTGGTTTCAATGTGTATTTTTTTCTTTTATTTTTATCTTCAATTTTCTTAAGTGCATCACTTTTTTTTTTGGAAACTTTTTCTTTTCCCTCCTCTTATATTCAAAATTTAGTTCATGAGATAAGGTAACAATTTACAAAGTATATTGTGTTTTCTATACTTACCTTGTTAGTATTCAAAATGTGTATTAGGTTGAGTATACCATACTCTATAATATCATGTAGCTTGCAGCTAGCTATAGTATATTATATAGAACTATATTATTACTCTGCTGTTATATTATATAATTTGTATTGAAATCATGAATTTTACCCTCAAGAAAAATAAGGTTGCATTAATATAATGTAGTCTACTGAAAGATTAGGTCTTTTTTCTATATAAATATACTTCATATCACGTAACTGTATTATCATAATAATACTTATATATATATACTATTATATTAAAAATAATACATTAATGTTATATATTTTATTAAAAGGAATTTTTTTTTGTAACCTTTTATATTTTGAAATATAACACCTTTTGTTAAGTGCTATACTTTTAACTTAAGTGTACATATAATCGTTGTAGTAAAAATGTTGAGTATCATGGGTGTTTTGTAATAAATTTAATTTTGTTTGTTTACTTTAACCTATATAGAGCATCCTCGTTTGTTTCATAAAACGAAGTTTTATTTGCACGAGAACTGAATATATATATATAATATATATATATATATATATATATATATATATATATATATATATATATATATATATATATATTATAGAATATAGTGAATGTACTGTATATTATTTAAGATAGAAATTTTAATCCGATTAATTTTTAATTATAATTAAATTAAATTGAATTATTTCTTTCTCCTATGCATTCATATTACGAAAAAAAAATGTACCAAACAAATATAGAAATGGTTATTTTTTTAGCTAATACTAATAATATAAGTAACAATAATAATAAAATTATGTAGAAAACAAATTTACCCACATTTATACACATAACAGTATTTGATTTTAAAATTTCTTTAGTATTATCACAAAATGTCTATTCAATGGACCACTTGTAATGAAATATTTTTAATTGTTGCAACAAGTAAGTGAAAACGATGTTTCCAAAAGAAATGCATTGAGGATATTTCAAATTATTTTAAAAAGTTCGTTCATTGCAAGAAATTAGATTTAAATAATAATAATAAATAAAATTACCAACAGGCAAAAAATAAAAATAAAAATAATAATAATAGTAAAAATAAAAAAAAATAATAATAATAATAAAAATAAAAAGTTTTGATTTCATAAAAATATTTGATGCTAGCAAAATATCTGTCATAGAACGTTGTATTGCATGTCACAATTTCAATTTCATTTTACTTTTTAGGCGTCAAAACTACAATTTATTATTTATATTTGAAAGCCCACATGTTTTAAATATAGGTATACGTGTTCTATTGTTCAAAATATAGAAATATAAAATCCAAGTAAACATCTAACATTTTTTTTTTAAAGAAGAAGATTATTTTGAGTGCTATATGTTATTGTTCTAAAAAAATATTCTACTATGCATAAGTATAAAATTTACATAAGTACCAAACTTTTGTATTCTATTATGTTTTGTTTCAGATACGCATTTTGACTCTCAACGATGTTGTTATAGAAGTTTTATTTTCCTTTCTCTCAATCTTGACATTATTATCATATCACTATTTTATTGTTACAATTATTGTAAACTTTTTCTTCGTTTCTTTCAACATGATTTAAAATATAATAGAAAAGCAGGAATAAAATAAGAGACATCAAAAATAATCTTTGAGAGAAAAAAAAGTTGTAAGTTATTTTTTTTTATTATTTTTGAAATTTTGTTAAGCAGCTTATTGAAAACATTAAAATACTTTGATGTTTTATAACTTATAGAAATAATTTCTTTCTTTCAATCTTTTCAAGTTAGATGAGTAATTCATGATTATATTATTCTCACGGGTAATTTGAATTTATAAAACTCTTATCTGAAAGAAGTTAAATTATATCAAAATTACATTAAATTTTAATGTATATAAATCAAAGAGTCGTCATATCATAAAAAAATATATTAAAATTTTAAGTTAAAAAAAAAAAAAAAAAAAAAAAAGTTTTATACTATATAAGAAGCTTATAAAAGTAAGAAAAAGTAAATAGAAATTGTGTAATAAATTATAAAGAAAAGAAAGTTATTTTTTTATATGTCAACTTTGAATAATTCATTTTTACCTTTTTCTTTTCTAGTCAAGGTGTTGATTGCTGTTTTCCTTGAGTGACTTCTTCCTTGTGTAAGATTTATAGCGTGCTTGTCGCATTTTATTTCGATTTTCTTAACATTGTATATCTCAATAGAAAATTGTGTCTCATGAATTTGCTTCACGTGTAAAAGAATAAAATGAAGTAAAAATAAACCAGACTTTAAAAACAAAATTATACAAAAGTATTGATACACGTCTTCAAAACCTTATTATTGTTGGACGTGAGTTCTTCATTTTCGAGCATCGTAGATTTTGAATCACATTTGCAAACGTTATAAACATGGAAAAAAGAAATTAAAAAAATTAACACTATTGATTCCACTCAAAGTTCAGCAAAGTTAGTTTTCCCTACCGAATAGCTCAAGATCTGTTGCAGAATTACTATGTTGTATATCAAGTAACGTATTAAACGTTCAGGAACATAATTTATATAATATCAGTTTTATACGTGAATCTTAGTAAAAGCGTAAATAAGTAAAAACTGCTAAGTGAAAAAATAAAAACGTCAAAATAAATACAGTAAACGCAGATTTCAAATATACATAAGATAAAATATGATGGGAAACCATTTAGAGAATTTAAAGTATTCAACTTCAAAACTGCATCGATTAAATAAACAACAACTAAAATGGACAGCGGTTCTATTACCTTTGAAATTTAAAGTATTTTTCTTTTCATGTTTTAAGCGTCACTTTGTACAATATCAAAGAGTTACATTATTGGAAAACAATTTTTCATAATTTAAAAAATTAGATGATAACACAAACACGATACAAACTTATCCTATATCAAAATTAAAAGTGTTTACAAAATTTTCTTTAACGCCTTCCAAAGTTTTTTACTCCACCTGCGTTGCTTTTATAAACTAAAAAATATTACTCAACTTTTCCATATAACATAGACACATGAAAATTTAGCACACTACCGAACTTATTTACAGCACAAGTAAATAGAAATTACTAAAATTAAATGTACTGAAACAAAATGCATGTATATATTAAACAATTAAATGCATAAGTAACATACTTTGTGGTATTGCATCAACCTTAATTATAATGTGAAATTACACTGCAAGTTACATCATTAAAGAAGCCGTGATGAATGTATTTTTAAAACAAATTTGGTTTGTCGTAATAAATGATTCGTTCTCTTGGCTTAGCTCTCTCTCTCTCTCTCTCTCTCTCTCTCTCTCTCTCTCTTGTTGTGGAAAAGAAGGAGAAAAAAAGGGCTATATCCATAATAACGATGCCATAAATCATGAACTTTGGATGTCATAAAATCTTTTGTTTTGATGTTTTATTCAGAAAAACTGGGCATCATTTAAAAAATGATAAATATGTAAAATATGACCTTGCTTGTGGCTTAAAAATAAAAGGTTATTTTTAGTTTTAAATGGACGAAAAAAAAATAATAAAAAAAAAATAATAAACACTGAAGTTTTTGTTTAACCCTGTAGCCCCAGTTCCTTTTGTTTCCCGATTATTATTATTATTATTTTTGAATCATTAACTATCGAAGAAAAAATGTAATTTACATGATACGTTATTGAAAATATTTAAAATATAACCAATTAAGTGTAATACTTGTAAGTGAGACCAACGTATTTAAAAATATACTTTATATAAATCAATGTTATTCCGTATCCTATATAAGACAATTTTAATAATACCACAATCAATATAATCGTAATAATTTATAATTCTAAAGTGGTCGTGACTAAACACTCTACTAAATTGTTTGAAAGAAGTCCATACGTTGTAATTGCTAAAATCTATGACAATCTGACATCATTTTTGAGAAATGTAAATAATAATACTCTTTTCTTTTTTTTTTTTTTTTTTTTTTTTTTTGCTCTACAAAGAATATTATACGTTAGTATCTCTTTTTGATAAAACTTTAAAATAAATAACATCGATGTCTTGATGTTCATCACCCATACAACTTTTGGAATATTATACTGATAATAACGTGAATTCACAAACTTTATTATACTACGTATATGTTGAATAATTTACTAAATATGTGGTTAATTAGGTAATTCATTGTATGTTTTGACTATAATGTTCTATCATGCATATTAATTATTTGAAGCTATTTTTTGATAATACCAATGCTTGTTGTAACTATGATTGTTAACTGTGGCTGAATAAAGTATCTTAATGAGCAAGTAAATATTCAATAACCTAGTTTAAGTATAAACCTCTTTTCTTGTTACAATTATTTTGTATATCATTATGAAATTCTATTTAAAATTCCATGTAGATGCATAAATTTTACAAATATAACAATGCAGTAATAATTTTAAATTTAATGTGACATAAAGTAGTTTTATATAAGACAATGCAACAACTTTATATTATATAAATAAAATATATAATAATAACATGAGAATAATATAGTACTTTATTTCCTAAGAAATATAAAGTATGAGTAATTTTAAGGTATTACTAATTCATTAGATACAAATATATAAATGCAAGTAGCGTTTCCTAACTCATATTTTATACCACGAGTAACCTACGCACATCTTGACTTCATACATACACACAGGCCATGCTTTATTACTGTATTGGCTCCATGAACAAAGTTTACTTTACGAAGAGTTATTCTCGGCACTTTTGCTTGCGCACCACTAGCATACAAAACTCGACACTTTCTAAGAATAAACATACTAGTTATATTTTATGCCAACTCATATTTTTATATGTATACCTCTTCCAGTTTTAGTTTAAAAACGTCATTTTAAAAATAATACTGTATACACCTATTAACCTATCTTGTCTAGTTTATTTATTTAAAAATTATTATACAGTCGGTAAGAATAATAACAATTATATAAATCTTTAGTAAAAATTATTGTTATTTTTGTGATGATATGTGTTTTAATTTATTAAATTTTTTAATAATTTATGTTTCTCTTGGCTATTATTTTAACATTTATTACATTTCTTGTTTAAATAAGCAGTTAATTATATTTTTATTTTTTTAATTCTAAAGTTGATGTTTTTAAAAAGTATTGTTTTGCATTCTGGCGGTCTTCTGTGAACTATGAAAGAAAAGCTTCCCTAATTTTCCATCCTTTATCTTTGCGGGATCATATGCTTTTAGCGATTTTAGGAATGCACCGAAATCAGCAAATTATTTAAATTAGAAATACTAATAGAAGATGTTAAGAATTATTCTTCACCAATAACCTCCATTATATTATCACATTAAGTTTAGGTACTTAAAAATAATATTAAATTTTAAATAAAAAAAATATGTACAAAAAACAAAAAACAAAAAGTTGAAGATTAAACTACGTATATTAACAGAAGTCATTTTATTTATAATATTATTATAAAGAGAAGCAGTAAAATTTGAAATATAAACTAATATGAAATATAAATTATTATTAACTAGCAACAAAATGACATAAAAACTCAATCACCGGTAATATTCTGCAGTGTGAATATCACAAAGTATCCTCAAATTAAGTAAATTAATTACTATGATGCTTTTTACCATATCAAATTACGTCACTTTTAGTATAAAATAAAGTGCTTTTAAGTGGACTACATTAATTTTAAACTCTGTTTTTTATATTATAATACACATATATATATATATATATATATATATATATATATATAATATATATATATATATAATATATATATATATATATATATATATATATATATATATATATATATATATATATATATATATATATACACACACACACACACACACACACACATAAAATTTGACATATAAATCAAAATATAATGAGATAATATTTTATAATTAATTTTATATATATAAAAAAAATGAAATAAATAATTATTGATAATTAATTTTGTTTTATTTGGTGTATAAATTTAAATGTAAAATTTGTAATATAAATTGGTGTTCATTTAGTTTAGACTTGATTCTGTAGTTGACATAGCAATTTCAAATGCAATCACCTCCCTGCTGTGAGCGAATTTTACTTTGCCCATTTATTTTTTTTCATTTTTTTTTTTTTTTTTTTGGTATTATGGTCTATAATATTGTGGTTCAATAATAATAAGCTTGTTCGTAAATCTTGTTCCATTGGTTCTAAAACAGGAAAAGTAAAAAAATAATTATATAAAAATGACAGTCTATTCTTTGACAAGTTAAATACTTTATCCATCTTCAGATAAACAGGATTTGCGAACAAAACTGCTGAAATATAGTATAAAAAGAAAAAAAGTTCAAATACAAAATTGTGTGTTTGTATTTTCAAAAAGCAATATCATCTGCTTTTTTTATTTGATTTTATGTAATAATGATATATTTTTCTTTTTTAATAATAAGAAATACCACGACTTAAAAAAACAAAACAAAATTCATGATAATAATATTGTGGAGAAGAGTTCCTCTTTTGTTTATTTTACAACAGACGAATTGTTCTCTCTCTCTATCTCTCTCTCTTATATTATAATAGTCATATATTTTAAGCTTCTTATATATTATAATATAATACTGCTTATTATATTGCTATAAGGTTTTTGAATTTTCTTATTGTTCTCTTATTGTTTTGTTTATTGACATACCTTTTCTTGCTTATTAATAAACATTATTATTATGACGTAAAGCTTTTGTTATGATTAATAATTTTCCAAGAAAAAAAATATATAAATTAAGTTTACTAAAATAATAAAATATTATAACATTTAACAAAATGTTTTTGAAATAATATATATATTTCATTTTTTAATTCTTATAAACAATAACTTTTTTTCAATTTAATAACACAAGTTTTTGCTAATAATATACAGAAATATCTGCATATATATCAGGTACCTGTTTCATAAAGCCCTACATAACAATTATTACATTCAGTAAACAACAAGTCTTACAAGTACATGATAAATAATATTGTTTACCAATACAATAAAGTTACAACTGCATTGCTTTACCTAAACATTAATTAACTGAATTGCTGTTGTTGTCTTTTATAAAATGCAAACGTAAAGACTTTTTTTTTATCTATCTTTGTTAAAAAGATATAAAGTTAATTGCACTGAATGTTCTGTTTTGTTCTTTATTGATTAGAATGGTATAATAAGATTAAATGAACTTATAGGGGAGAAATTTTTCTCTTTATTGGCTTGAGTTTCAATGGTATAAAATATCATACGTGTCTAACAAAATTGATTTTTTTTATACATAAAAAATCTGCAGTTGACATGATAAGAAATAGTAGTTGTATACATGAATGTAAGTGAGAATGAGAAAGAGAGAAAAATGCATTTACACCCTTCATAGAATTGTATATAATACTATCAATACTTGTTTGTGTGAAACTTCAATTTCTTTCTCTCACACAATTACTCTCAATTTCCACTTTATACCTGTGAGTATTGATATTTCCACTTAAAACATCCCTCTTTGACTTTTTTTTAATTTTTTTTTCTGCTGCTATATAGGAGAGCTACTTTTTCTTTGGATAACTCCCATGTTCTTAATTCAACGTTATGTAAAATTCTTAAATACTATCAATATAAAAGTTCCTCTTTAGAAAAGCTATCATATAGTATCCTGAAACTAGGCAACACTTGCTGCACGTGATAAGAAATTTCAAGTCAAGGATCACGTGACTTGTATTTTAAAATATTATTTGATGAAACATTAGCTTCTTTTTTTATATTTTAAAATGTTGATTCAGCATTGTATAATAATATAATAAAATTTAATTACATTTTATTTAATTATAATTTATATTAATATTTATTATTCTATGTACGTTATTCATATTTTCATTATTATATTTTAAAATTTATTATTATAAATTTTATATATATATATATATATATATATATATATATATATATATATATATATATATATATATATATATATATATATATTTAATAACGCATAAATTATGTAATATTAATTCAATGTTTCCCTCATAATTTTGGTCCGGTAATCCATGATGGCATTGCACATGATGTATGAAGTCACAAGGGAAAGTTTAAAATATTAATATTTTATATAGAAAAGGCGAGTAATTACACTGTAAAATGAAGCAAAAAAATATAAATTATTCATAATTTTGAACAGATGCATTTTTGTTCAGTAGAATTCTAAATAAATATATACTTCTCTCTCTTTTTTAAATAACATTTGTATATACTTACTGTACAATATTATGAAAGTTTCGGTTTTCGTCTTATTTACGATGAAATAACGTTATGCGTTGTTACACTTTCACTGTATAGTACTATATACAGTATATAATATACATATACATACATACATATATATATATATATATATATATATATATATATATATATATATATATATATATATATATATATATTATATATATATAATGGTTTTCGTTATAACAAAACCACCAAGAATATAGAGTATAACAGACCTGATGCTTAAAGTGTGGAACAAAAAATTAGATTATAAACATTTTGTAAAAGCAAACATAAATTATAGACACTGATTTGCTAAAACTTTGAAGACTCAACATTGATTGGTTTAAATTTAAAGGCGTAGAACACGTTGAACAAAAAAAAAAGTATATTATTCTAAAGTATACCTAAATATCAACGTTGATTTGACCGGAGTCATTGATTTCTAATTTATTTTCCATTCACAAAATGGCAGCTGCGGGTTTATGACGTCAAAGCTCGCTAATCCGTACGCGCGCAAAAACAGACGAGCTGTGACATCACATCATACACCCACAGCTGCTATTTTATGAATGAAAAATAAATTAGAAAACATTGTTTCCGGCCAAATCAACGTTGATATTTAGGTATGTTAGGATATTAGACATGTTTTTTATTGAAGGTGTTCTACGCTATTAAGTACTTAAACTAAAGATGTTGTGTTACTATATATTTAGTTGTACTTGAAGTATCTCAATTTAATGAATGGTCTCCATAGATTATTTTTAATCTATCCTAATTTGACACTTAGTACCACATTATGTTTTATTACATACAAACACCACCAGATGTCTCATTTATTCTCAAAATTTAACATTAAAATTGTATTACACTCTATTAATTCAGACCACACAATTTGTTGTTATTTGTACATATTATAAAGCAAGGCTATATAGAAATAGGCTCAACTTTATTAAACAACAATAAACGTTACTCACATGTTTATAGAATACAACAAGATTGGATTGTGTATATGTTCTAACTGTATATAATAACACTAAAATGTGTTACATAATCTGTATTTACGCATAGTAAATATAATGAGGAGCATAATGTTGCGTACTAAGTTGAAAACTCCCTTTTCTATATAATAATAATAATAAGCTATGTAGTACGTAATAAAATTTAAATCTATTGCAATTTACCCCATGTTCTAATTATAAAATTAATTTAAAAGTTGAAAGTTGGAACATCATACTGATTAGATTCGTGTTATATTTGAGTTTGTCATTAGATATATAGATAAGACCAATGGAAAACTATTTTCACTTAATATTATTTTTTGTATATATTTATTATTATTGTAAATAATGACTAGACCAACGCTTATTGTAACTATAGCTTGTTCTGTAAACTACACACAAATATTGAACCAGCTTCGAAAATTTTCCTTTTTGTTAAAAACATTTGATCATGACGTCATTACCTGTTTACTACGTTTATACGTCTTTTTATTGGACGAAATCAGGCTACAGACCTCTTAATTTAACCCAACTGTTTAACATGTTTATATGGTTGATCATTTTTATTTCTTCGTATAGAAATTTGAACTTGATAAGAATGAACGAAACTTTCAAAAAAAAAAAAAAAAAAAAAAAAAAAAGTTCCATTCTATATACGACTCACTTTTATCGGCTTATAATTTATTAAAACAAGATCAACCAATGAATGTGGCTTATTTTGTTGGTCAGCCAATCACTGTTAATGAGATTCACTATACTTTACAAAACAAACTTATATTATTTGTTATTATGAACTGCATGCGTTAATGAAGTTGATTATTTCTCAAATTTTCCTAAATTGACTTTTACTATCACGCATGCTAAATATTTCTATTTTCATTTTTGCATTTATTTATTTTTAAAAGTCACACCAAGACAGCTATGTTAAAATAGTTTCTTTATTTACTATTTTTTCTCTCGATAAAGTAAAAAGGTTTACTTTAAAAAAATTGTAACATCTTAACTCTATGATCTTACAAGCTATATCTTGAAAAACCAATAACATTTTATTACTGAAAGTCAGTGCATGAGAAAATTCAATGAAAACATTCTGATGTATAACGTAAGACCACTACTGTACTAGTTTTTTTCTCTTTCTTTTGCATGACAATAACCTTATGAATCAAACCAGAAATTCAAATTTCCTGCATAACTGCCTCTGCAATATAAACTCAAAATTGATATCGATCAGTACAAATATATATGTTCTATTATAATTTTTCAATTCTATATTTTTTTCTATAAGAAACCTTGTTCAGTTTCCAAATTGTCATAACATTGATTTTTATATAATATAAAATTTCTTGTCAAATTTTTTTTTTCAAATAGTATTGAAGATGCTGAGATACGATCATGGGAATAGTCTTATACCCAATTTATGTATATAATATAAAAATAATATATATTTATACACACAACCACTAAAAAAAAAAAAAAAAAAAAAAAAGGTTCGCAAGCTTTTGGGAATATGTTTTGTGATTTGTTGTTGTTGTTGTTATATGTGATGATATTTTGTCAGTTTTGATATCAAATTCAATATTCTATTCTATATTTTTGAGGTGGCTCACTTTACAACTTACCCTCTACAATTTTGTGTGTATGTGAGTGTCTACATATACATATATATATATATATATATATATATATATATATATATATATATATATATATATATATATATATATACATATACATACATATATACACACACACATACACATACATATATATTCACACATAATATAATGTTAGTGAATATGATTTATATAAAAAGGATATTCAGTATTCAATTTGGCAAGTCTGTATATTATAGTAACATTGATATCTAAAAGTAAATGTATACATAGTGCTCTTAAACTTTGAAATTTTTATTAAACGTCTCAAGCATACAAAATTATATTATACACCAACCTACACACAGCTTTATATCATATTATGATATTTATTCTGTATTTATTTACTTTAATATATAATATTATTATATAATGGTATAACTTAATGTATTGGTTTTATATATATATAAAAAAAAGGGTTTAATATTTATATCCCCCTTTTTTATGTATAATGTTTTCGTTTTTTAACTTTACTTGTAGGTGTATGAGTTATATCTAACGTTTAGATTGAATATATTTAATATATTTTAGTGAAGTGACTTGAATTTTTATTTTAAAGTAATATACTGTACAAAAAATATCACCTTTAGGATCTATATGTAATATATAATATTATATATATATATATATATATATATATATATATATATATATATATATATATATATATATATATATATATATATATATATATATATATATATATATATATATATATATATATATATATATATATATATATATATATATATATATATAAGAGGAAAGAAAGTATTTCCGTTTCAATTTTTTTATTAACTGGAATTCTTTGTGGTCCTGTATTTGTAAGAATTCTCTTCTGATATTTATTGGTAGAAAATGAAACCATATAAATAAAGGGTTTCATCATACATATATACATATTTTTTTATCAGTAACAATTCATTCTGTTATATATACTCCCTTTGTATACTAATAATAATATAAAAGGAGAAAATAATTATTTGGCTTGATCAAACGTCATGTGTTATACACATTTTAGTTCTTGTTATTGTTAAACTCTATCATCAGGCAACAGAGAGAGAGAAATAACAAATTGTTATTTATTGATTCAGCTTGGTTTGGACAAAACGTTATATTTTGTGGTTTAAGTGAAGCGCTAGCCCCCAAGCTAAACACTCAAAAGCAATGCATTTAGAAACATGGGCGTCAGTTTAGAAAAACAGAGAGACACGATTTATAAATAAATAATCTGTTATTTTTTAATATAAAAAAAATTGCTTTGACAATGGTACAATTACGTGTTTAAATACATAAATAATATTGAATATTTTTTTTAAATGTGCTTTTTATCATTTTTATAATGCAAACATATTAAAATTATTAATGCTTGTACAATTTTTTGTTTTCAGTAAGCTTTACATATGTTTTGTGATTTATAATTACATAGAACATTTATTTTGAAACGCCTAAAGTACCAACTTTATGTCAAAACTATTGTACTTTGATAGATGCCTAAAATAAATCATATCAATTTATTAAAACGATGTATTGATTAAAATTTATTTTACTTTAAATTTTGTTGGAATATTTTTTTTCCTCATATTTATTTTTTACCTAACGAAAAGTATAAATTACGTAATTTGTGCTGCATTTATGACATTATATATCATAAGTGGCGTTAATTTAGAATATTATAAATAATATTGCTATACATCGTATTATTTATGCTTTGTATAACATTAACATAGTTATTATGCAGTATAGCATAGATTATGTTGTATTGAACAAATTCTGCTGAAAATTAGCTGGCATAATTATTATACAGTATATTCACTCTAAAAAAAGGTTGCATTACTTTAGTTACGAAAACTAACATATTTAAGATAATCACATATAGCACAGTCATCGCGTTGTCTGAACCGATTCCCGTTGGATCACCGAAGTTGAGCAACGTCGAGCGTGGTCAGTACTTGGATGGGTGAAACCGTACAAAGACTGGCGGCGTGGTTGTGCTGGCAGTTTGACCACTGCTTGCTATACTAACGCGAGTGCTGTCAACTCTTGGTTTTCCGAGAGTCAGTGGTCCGGGTTGCACAGATCTGGTAGTCGAGCCCAGAAGAGTGTGATAACGGGTTGAGCCTGAGGTCTGGTAAGCCTCAGATCATACATTAAAACCCATACTGAAAAGGTTTAATCCTGGCCTACGCTGAAAGGTATTATGGCGTCATGATATACTTACCTTTTTACCTTACTTTTAAGTTATTACGAGTAGCTAAAATAATACATTTTGGCAAATTTTTAACAATAACTATTTAACTTAAAATAGCTTAAAACAACTTCAAACAACTTAAATTAGCTTTTTTTAATAACTTGCTATATAAAATGCATCATTTTATAACTACTCATAATAACTTAAAGGTGATTATCTTAAATAAGTTAGGATTCGTAACTAAAGTAATGCATCAATTTTTGGAGTGTTGTTATTGTCCGTGCATACTGTATAATTGTGATAATACTTTAGACCCATCAAGATATATATAGTCTTATTGGTAGGTGCACTGGAACCTCACACACGTGCTAACTTACGGGAGTATTAGGCTACCTGCTGAACTGAATGGTCACGTAATATAAAATAAACATGAAGAAAACCTTACTTGCACGTTAGAATTTTAGTTAGATCAAACACATGCAAAGACTATCAAAATATAAGAACTTTATTCATGTTATTAAATGTGATTAAAAGCCTGATTTTAGCTCCAACTCTTTAAGTCAATTTTATTTAAAAAATCAGAGATCAAAGGAGTTATTTTGCTGGATATAAAATAAAGTTAATCCTTTGACTACAGTAGTGAAACTTACTTATTACTACCTTAAGAAATTAGTATTTTATCAAAGAGATAAATTGGTCAGTTTGCGCGGTAAAAACTAATATAGTTTACAATTAATCAGTCTTATTATAATATAAGAGTCTTATAAAGTTATATTGATATTACAATTCGTGTAAAATTAGGTAACTTTTTAAAAACATGAATATATACGAAGAAAATTTATGTAACTTTATCTCATTATAAAGTTTTCCAAAAACATTTTACAAATTCAAATTAGTTCTTTATTCAGTAAACACAGCAAGTACACATACACTGAATATAAAGGAGTCAAATACAAGAAAAAAAAAAAAAAAAAACATAATAAAGCTCAAATTTAAAAATTATATTCAATGACTGCTTATGTTTACTCAAAATGCGGAAAAGGAAGTACCGGAAAAGGAAACCACGTGACGGTAAAAGTGGGAGGTAGCTCAGGAGCAGCTTGCTGCTGCCTCCAACTTTTCTCCCACTTTACCGTCACGTGGTTTCCTTTTCCAGCCACTTTTCCGCATTTTGAGTAAACATAAGCAGTCACTCATACACATAAAAAAAGCATCATTATATCAAGTAATTTAACGTAATAACAGTCTTGGGTTTGATACCCAACATTTCAATAACAATAACGATACTATCTATTTTAAAACATCGCCAATGATAACGATACTATATCGATAACGATAGTTTTTCGATAACGATAACTATAAATCTTAGTGCAATGTTTTTATTGAAATAAAATATTTCAAATCTTGATGCATGACTGTACTATACCTATACAATGATGAGCAGCCTCATCCATATTTTTATTTCAAATTTTTTTTTCGTATTTTTTGTGCAATTTTCTTACTTTTATGTGTATTTTTCTTATTTCTTGAGCAAAAAGTATCGTTATCGATGCGATGTTAATATTTGTTAACGATTACTTTTGTAAAACTGTTAACGCATCAATAACCAAATATCGTATCTGTAAAGGAATAGACCGGAGAAAAACATGAGCATTTATATCACAAAAACACTTGATGGGATTTACATAAATAACATTTGTTTGTCTCAAAACCCACCAGTGGCCCCGTAGCAGTGATCAGAAAATTCGATTTATGCAACCCGCGCAACATTTTCATACTAATTTTTGCATGTTTCTGACGTCATAAACATGAATTTTCACGCAAATTGCATACTTTACAGTATTTTTACGCTCTCTGGTAGGGCTACATTAACATTAAATTCTGGTAAAAATTGTCATCAGTTTTGAAGATCCCATTGCTTGTTTATTCATTAAAAAGCATAATATCTTGTTTTATGTGGTCTATGGCTTTGATACGATAATAGTACCCAAGTCTGCGTAATAATATAAAATAGTTCATGGTTTAGATTGTGCCTAAATATAGACGCAGTGGAATATTAAAGTAATCATAATCACAATTATTAGAATAGTTGAAAAGATTAAAATAACTTCGTTAAACTCTGTAGCTATCACAGTAATGAAAGATGTGGATATGATAATAATAACTTGAGTGTTCTGTTCATACAAAATGGTGTGTTGAAGTTAACAAGAAAGGCTGGAGTTATCTTACACGTATTAATAAATATATAAACTCAAAGAAAAGTTACTAAACATTGATATATAATATATTTCCAATTTTAAATTAATATTCCTCAAAGGTATTATTATACCAAATTATATACATAAAAAATTGAATTTATCGTTTTTAACTTTTTAAACGTCTAGATAAAATATGAATAAAATTTACATTAGTTACGGGAAAATAGACAGCAAAAAAATTTCAATTTTTTGAAAAATATATATTACAGAAAAAAAAATGAACGAATACGTATAATATAGTAAAATGATATTTTGAAAGGTAAAATATTTCATTAAAAAATGAGACAGGATAGATCTTACAATTTGACCCTACGTTTTGATATCAATCTTTTTTTTATACATTATATATCTGGATCTACTCTCACTGGCTTTCAACTATGATGAATGAACTGCCGTCAGATATATAATAATGTAAAAGAAAAAAAAAATCAATTAACTCAGATGCTTTTCATTTCTTTCAATTTAAAAGAAATGTTTATTTGTTTTGTCATAATATTGCAGATGAAAATTGATAATTTATTTTTCACTTGCGCTCACAATATCGTACTTGAGTGTAAACACAGTTTCACTTTTAAGTCAAATCACGTAAAGAGAGGAAAAAAAATCAAGAAGTATTTACACGGAATAGTTTCTTGTTTGTATATTTGTAAAAGAGAAATAAAATTTGCAACAAAGTAAAACGGGAAACAATATCATGATTGAAAAAGGAACTGATTCGATATTGAATTGATTTGCAAAAAGGTAGTGGGGATAAAATTATATTTCTTAAAAAGATGGTCAATAATTTACAGAGAAATTTTAATTACTTGATATTTGAAATAATTTTATACTTGAAGTTGCATACCTTTATCGCACATAAAAGTTGGAAGGTTATTAAATCCATTATCATGGAAGTTATTCTGATAAAGTACTAAAAGCTACATACATGCTATACTATCAAGACTATTACTTATCCAAATAATAGTTAAAGCGTTAAAAGTGATACCAAAATGTGAGAAACATTTGACCTTTTGATTGAATGGCACTAAAAAACAAGTATTTGGATCCACATACAATAGAAACGTTTCGTACAATGATGAATGCTGAAAATAAAATTTATAGCTTGACTTTTTTTTTTTGAAGTATGCGTGGCACTCTGTACTTGATTTTTTTTTATTGGTTTAAAAAATAAACCATGATAAATTAAGACATAGTGTCTTCTTAAAAATATTGACATAGTTTGTAAGTTTTTTTCATGTAACAATAACTCTAAAGTTTGTATGAAGCGTATAGAGAATGAGAGAGAGAGAATGAGAGTGGACGTACTTCTTTCTTCACTCATGGGTTTTAATGAATTGCTGTCTCATTCTTCACTTTGAGGAAACTGCAAACAACTAAACTGCAGCATTTCACAAACTTTTCCACCACCAAGAATGTCTGCTTTGCTCTTTCTCGTATTTCAACAATACTACTTGTCTTTTTCTTCTTCTTCTTTTTTTTTTATCTTTTTGACTTTGAAATAGCAAGCATACTTATTTTTTTTCTCTCTGTGTAAAAGAATCTTCTTTGTATAAATTCTCATTTAGTTTTTAAAAGATGTAAAATGTTACACACAAAAAAATATTTTTTACTTGTAAATATATTTCACCATTATAAATCTTTAATATAAATCAATCAGTCGAATTTTATATATACGCAAGAAAAAAAACTATATTAGTTATGCTGTACACATTAATATAGTATAAATGTTGCCAAATTAGAACAGTATTAAACAATTATACTGTAAAAAATAATATTAAAGGCGTAGAACACCTTGAACAAAAAGATTATATAGTATCTTAACAAACCTGAAAATCAACGTTGGTTTGGCCGGAGTCGTTGATTTATTCACAAAATAGCACGAGCGGGCACTGACGTAACAGCTCGCCTGGTCCACGTGCGAGCAAAACAATCAAAGACTCCGGCCAAATCAACGTTGATTTTCAGGTTTGTTAGGATATTACACACCTTTTTTTCAAGGCGTTGTACGCCTTTAATACTATGTAACATAGCTATTATGCAATAGAGCCAAAATTATGTTGTCATGCATGAAAATGTTGCTGAAAATGGGCTAGCATAATTATTATGAAATTATTTTTGTCTCTGTGCACTTATTTTTTCAATTCATTACAATTTAAAAAAAAATCTTGTCAGAAACTGATTTTAATGTGGATTTCTATTCAATTTTGTAGACTGATCTGATTATATAGATTAAAAAATTGCAGAACATGCAGAATTCAAATTATATTTTACTGCATTTTACTGTATTATACATTGTGTTATCAATATATTAAATTAACTTAATACTGTATCTGCTATCTATTATGTTGTACTCGTTTAACGTGTATTAAATTTTATTTTAAATTTTATCATTCTTAATTAAAAAAAAAAAAAAAAATTATATTACATAAATACATACACAATATTTTAACATTAAAAAACCCACTTTTCCTTCTGTTCTATCTTTTAAATCTAAAATATAAAATGTTATGTATCTGGTAATCTGGTTATTATTCTCAAGCTTTATACGATAGCTATTATACACCATAATACAACATTGTATACTTAATATTTTATACTTTATTATTTTTTTTATGGTTTATAAAATAATATCATAAAATATATTTTAATTGTAATTTACAAAGTTAAATTTTTTTAATCGTTTAACGTTATTATCATGATTTTTTTTTATATAAATATGTAAATAAAATGTCTTATGGTTTTTATGTTTATTTTGAGGATAATTTTTGGTGTAAATACTTTTTTATTTTTCAGTTTTTTTTTCTTTTTAAAACAGTTAACTTTATTTGCTTCATATAAATATATTAAGAGGTATGTTTAAAAAATAAATGTCGTTTAGATGGAAGGGGGAGAAGAACACATATATATATTTTTTTGCAGTTCTTTCGATATAAAATTCTTTTGAAAAAGTTAATTTGAAGAGATTTACAGCCAGGAAAAGTTTTTATGCTTACAGATGGAGTAAAAAATAAATTAAACATTTTTTTTTATTAAATTGAAAAATATTGAAAATGAAATTTTTTTAAATAAATACATTTACGTTATGTTATATTGAATGTAAAGTATATACATATTTATATTTTAGAATCACAATATTTACGTGTTTCGTTTTGGTTTCGGAATAAACAAATTGAGTTTAGAAATCATTTTTAAAAACGATTGGTTTGCAACAAATTTACAGAATCAGACTTCGGTCAGTGAATACATATTTAATTATTATAAAAATAATATTTTGTGTTTATATTTTTACGTATTAATGTACACATGATATTTAGAATGTTGAATTGACCCTCTTGAGAGTTAGAGAATCTACTAGAGGCTAATGGGGTGTATCATATCTCAGGGGTACGTCATGTGTACTGACGCTATTCATCCCTGGGGCGCCTGTCACGTCACGTCGTTCAACCTTCATATTCATGAATACTTAAACATACAAAATATATACAATACTATAACTGAAACATTTTACGATTAATCGATTATATATGTGTTTTTTTTATTTGTTTTTTTAATATTATTATTATTTTTTTTTATTAAGTTTCAAAGCAAAATTTATATAAATATTTTTAAAGATTATATTACAAATCTATTATTTATTTCTTATATTTTTAGCCTCTGTTTGTACATTTAAGATGTATAAATATTGCGTATTCTTGTAACGAAATCTAAATGTCTAAAGTATATACCACAACATTTTTTTCTTATACCTATAATGAGACATTTTTACACTCTAGGCTGGAAAAATTTGCTTTCAAAGCTATAATCTTATTTGATTTTATATCTTGTTGTGAAAATTAATCAAATACATTCAAACACACACATAAAAAGAAGTGCAATAGTAAAATGTTGCAAAAGTCAAAATTAGTTTAGTCATAATAAGGTTAGATTTACGTAATCCATAGTATAATAAAGAGGCTATATTACTATTCTTTTTTCACACAGCACAACGTTAAAGTAGTATAATATAGATTCTTTCTACGAATACTTTTGATTTCATCTCGTAACATTTTTCCCGTATTTTTACTATTTTTTTCCCTTCACTTTGCTTGAGTTGTTATATTTATTTATTTATCATGTGGTTCGTAATATATGTATGTAAGTTCTTTTCCTTTCTCTTCTATCTATATACCTATAATATAATATATATATTATATATATATATATATATATATATATATATATATAGAGAGAGAGAGAGAGAGAGAGAGAGAGAGAGAGTTGGACGTTTTCACAACACAGACATTTGTTCTCTCGTATACTAAAATGTCGTAAAATATATTATTTTATCACCACAATGTATACTTGACATTTACGTTGACACCTTTCTTCTCTTTTGTTCTCTTTCTACTTCTTTTTTTTTTCTTTCAATCCATCTCGCTTTCCATTATTCATAAATTTACACTGAATTAAACTTTGAACAAAAGATATTATTCCTGTTGACTTTCGATTAAATGCATTCAAAGCTTTATTTTCATTAATATTATAGATGGAATTGTAAGGATATATTGATCTACTTCTTTTCATTATTATTGGTTGCTTTAAAAACTGTGATATACTATATAGATGAGTTTATTTGTATTATGTGCGTTGGAAAAAAAATCGTTATTTTTATGAAAGTAGCTCACTTACAGTTAGCTTGTCAAGTAAATCGTATCCTTTTAGCTGTCAATTTGTCACACGTCTCAATTTTAGTTTACAATGTAACTTTAAGGGACATCAAGTGACAATGGATATAAAAAGTATAACCAAACATTGATTTTAGAATATTTTGTATGATTAAAGATAAAATAGGATAAAGAGTTGTATAAAAATCAAGGAGTGAATCGAGATCCCAATCCCCTTAGCATCCACTAAAAATTAAATTAAGTGAATCCTCAAAATTCAGATCCTTTTAAAATAATAATAATAAAAATTAATAAAAAATATATAGCTAATCCTGAAGTTAAACGCGGATCTTATCAATATAATATAATATCATGAGATGCATCATAAAAAAATCAATAGAATAAAAAAGGAAAATTTAAGGTGTCACATTTACACTGAATCAATGGTAAAAACAGTAATAAATACATTTTGAAGGAAATTTACTGTATGTTGAAAACATAGAACATCATATTATATTAGCATAATTTTAATCAAAAAATGTTATATTTTCTTGCATATTATGTAACATATGTTTGAAATTAATAAAATCCTACACATGTAAAGATTATCTGATATTTTTAACAGTATACTATGTATAATTCTCTTTATATATTTAAATATAATATATATATTTTTTAAATATATCTGTCAAAAGTATATATTTAAATTAGCAAACATAAAATAGAAATTTTATAATATGAATCTGTATATGAATGAATAAGCATGATATTAAGCATGTAAAATTCGTTTAGAAAATAAAAGAGATATAATGAAACATAATGCAAATTAGTCACGTGAAAAAAATAATCCTATATTCAGAATTGAAAATCAGTATATCACACAAATGTCCACAAATATCAAATGTATTGCTATACTTTATTTCATAATAAAATACTGAAATTTTATTTAAATTTTATTATTATTTTACTATATATATATATTTTTTTTTTATTATAAATAAATAAGTATTAAATATAAACCAACGAAGCGCAATGTTAAATAATCCTATATAACTGTCAACATATAAGGTGTTTTGTGAAATATAATAATTTTATATTTTGATATAAATATGTAAAATAAAAAAAATTAAATAAACTCAGTTTGAAAGTTATTATAAATATAAATTAATCCTCTTTCTCTTTACCAACATTTAATAAAACTCACTGGATCATAATAATATGATGACTGTTTTATGATGAGTGTTTTATGTATCTTTTTTTTTCTGTTTCTTTTATTTTTTTTATTTTTATTTTTATTTTTTTTGCTTTGACAAATAATATATAAAAGATAGAACTTAAATTTGCATCATTGGATTTTATAATAATTTCATGAAGTTATAAAACAGAACGTCATATACATAAATTTAAAATATTTATTATGAAATAAATACTCACGAGTTGAGATTTTTGTCATTCATGTGTGTACTTTCCAACTACTTCAATAATACTGTACACTGTGTATTCTTTTTAGTAAAAAAAACTGTAAGTACTCTGGGAATGTACAGAGCTATATAAATTAAAATTATATAAGAGAAAACACTGAAAAAAATTGATCTCAAATTTTCAACATTTTTCTCTATAATATGTTATATATATTATTCTGTTATATATACAAAATACATATTTCAGGGCTTTTAAGTTTTTATTGCTTTACTACAATATGAGCCCTCCGAAACTGATTTTCAACAAAATAAAACCTATTATAACCTGGAAAGAAAGTAAGAAATAACAAAATAATAATAATTCGTAGGATTTTTTCCCTCACAATGACGTGTTGAGACGGTAGTTAATAGAAAATGTTGTGCTGGTTTCATAATTTGAATTTCTGTATATATACAGAAACTCCGTCTTCTACGGTGACGGAGTTTCGTTTCGTTTCGTTTCGTTTCGTTTTTTTTTTTTTTTTTTACGTTCCATTTTGTGATTTGTAAATTAAATTAAAATTATTTTTTATCAAGCACAAAGAATGTCTTTAAAAATTATTATTTTATAAATTATTTTTACGACTTACATATTTTTGTTAAATTTTTAATATCAAACAAGATCTCAAATGTGTCATTTAAAAAATAATAATAATAAAAATAACAAAGTATTGTGTGATGCAATTAAAAAAAATAATTTTGGAAACGTAATGAAAATGCGTTGACAAATTTATCATTATAAAATTAGGAATGAAAATTTACTAAACTTTTGCTTTCAAGTTTATTTATAGATAATGTAACGAAATTCGTTACTATTAAGTGTGCTAATTTTAAACTACTCCAGTTGTACATATGTAAAGAGCATGATGTTTACTAAGTTACTCCCTATAATTTCCTTACCTGAAAGGAACTAAATTTTGCTTTTGAAGTAGAGTATTTAAAAATTGTTAGTGTAATTTTCTTTATAAGTCCAGTGAGTCACATGAAAAGTAAAACTTATTACAGTACATATGCATTGAGAGAGTTGAGTGAAAACCTAGTAAATCTCAAAGGACGGCAAAACCACAATGTTTTGTCAGTATTAATACGTTGTACAACTTCCCAAAGTCTATCCATGCAAAAATGACATTAAATACAGAAAAAACATCATCGTGATATCCAACAACTACTGTAGAAACTTTTTTTCAAAAAAAGAAAAAAAAAAAAAAAAAAACTGGAATAATAATAAAAATTTATGCCGTAACAAATTTCATAAAGTATAGTTTGTTTTTTTCTTTATACGTTAACAATATTATTATTATTTTTTATCAGTTACAAGTAAAAATATTATAAATTTTACTACTTTTACTACACTATAGTATAGTGTTTTTATATTTCAAAATTAAATTATTATAATTAAACAACTAAAATTTTAAATATGCGCTATACTCAAATTAAAACTCAGTATATACAATATTATTATATAACAATTTTTTTTCCACTTCTATTACGATGCACATACTAATTAGATTTTTATTTAAAAAATAATAATAATAATGCTATACGCAGAGAAATTTAAACTTGAATGCTTATAAAATTTTAAAATGTTTTAACATTGTTTAAATACAATATTAAATTACGAATGAAGATTTAAATTACATTTTCACCTTTTTGTTCTCTCCTGTAGTGTGAAATGTGTTTTAAATTACAGTTATATGTAACTGTATATACGCTATAGGATAAAGTGTGAAAGACACGTAAATTTTTTTGACAGTTATAGTTTGATGTGCTTCGAAAAGTAAGTGAGAGAAAAATGATAATAATAAAACTGTACAATATGTTTAAATTGAAGCTATGATGTAGTACTCGTATTAAAAAAAAAACGTTTGATAATTTTGGTTCATATCATTTGATCATTTTATTAGATTTTTTAGTCATAAGTCATGCGTTGCAAAGTGTTTTTAATTGCTATATGTATGGTGTGTTTTTTAAAATTATGTTTTGAATTATATGCTACATGGAATTAACCCCCTTCTTCCTCTCTCTCTCTCTCTCTCTCTCTCCCTCAAATTTAACATTATATTGTTAAAATCACGAGAGAATGTGAGATTAAAAGAGAGAGAGAGAGAGAGAGAGAGAGAGAGAGAGAGAGAGAGAGTTTTCCTTTGAAAAACGTCAACCATTTTTAGCGAAGCAAATGATTTGGTTATAAAGTATAATAAAATTTTATTTGAAATACTTTTTCAAAGCTTGCAAGCTGTAATTTTACATAACTTTTACTCGTTATAACATTCAAGGTATTGCATGAAAAGTAAAAAGTAGACATGAAACAAAAAGATAATTATAAGTACTGCTATTTGAATTTAAAAATATATCTAGCTCAAAGTTTTACTTCATTAAACATTTTTATCATAAAAATACGTGGAGAAGAGGGAAAATACTGAAATCATTCATACGTCCTCAATTTTAGTTTAATTTTTCCAGACAACTTTCTATGACTGAGAAAATAAAATAATAATGACATGCACTATTTATTTTCAGGAATAATCAAGATTAAATGACAGAAAAAAAAACAAACTTCCAACATTCATTCGTTTTAACTACTCTAGGAGAGAACGAGTGGGAAAAATGCACGGTATGTGGATTTTTTATATTTTATAATGTATTAAAACATATTATTATCACTAACAATAATATATATATATAAAGGACTATGTACATTCGTTTTAATGTTGCTATTTTCATATTTTTTATTTTACGCTGTTGCATTATTTTGTATTACTATGAGGCTCATTTCAAGTAATGGAGCTTTGTGTCATTTAGTTATTATACTGAAAACACTGAAGCAGCAAAATATATTAGCACTTACTTTGATGAACTGACACTATACTACAAAACCAACGTGTTGATTTTCATTATTCATAATGCACCAGTAGGGGATTTTGGTTGTGCATAACTAGTCATTATGTTATACTATACTATATTGTATACAAAGTATTTTACTGTTTATGTGATCATTCAAATGATAACTTTACTATTATTAACTTAATTACTTTAATGAATAATTAATTATGTTATATGGATTTTGTGAAGTTGAGTCTATGCTTATTTGGATTGTTTTTAATCTGGATATAATTGAAATATTAATCATACTTAATTAATTGAATTACATATATACACTTGACTAAAAACATTTGTGTATCTGTTGTTATAAATTTATATTATGAAAAAATAGTTTGGTTTAGTTAGAATTATTGTACTGTACTTAATGTACCGTTAATTAGTTTTAAAAGTGAACTGAAGTTTTTACTAAGTTACTTAAGAATAAACAACTCCTGTTTTAATTTAAATTAAATAAGTCTCCATGGTACACTTCAATATTTAATTTAATTTTAATATCATTTATATAAAACTAAACGATACAGAGTAAATTTAATTACTGAATTGAAGGAGTTGTAAATTTGTAAACAAAATATTATTTTACCTACAGTAGTAACATTTGATTTTGATTTTAAAATTTATTGATATAAAAGATAGAATCAGATACATTTATATTACAGATATAAAATTTATTTGAGTTGTCAATATATTTAGTGTTTAGTAATAAATTCTGGCATTTTGGACTCGGGTAAGAGAGAGTATTTAATTTATTCTTCGATACAAAGAGTAAATGAACTTTAGTATTAAAGATTCGACTGACACAAGAAAAGAAAATTATTTATAACTTCCGTATGAAACTTTAAAAAAAAAAGTTACTTGCAAATTATTTATAAATACATAAAGAAAAACTCAATGATAAATATTAAGGAAATGCTTACATAACTTGAAAAATTCCAGATGAAAGGATTATAAATAATAATTGTGACGCAAATAATTTATTATAATGAAAAAAATAATAACACATTCTTATACAATCTAATAACAGAAAATTATTAAATATTACTTTATTAAAACTAAAATAGAACACAGAAAATATCATACAGTATTTTTTTTGTCTTACATAAAATAATTATAATAAATCTTATTATAAAGAAATTAAATTTGCATTGAATTATATTATATTACTGTATGACAGTCTAGGTGACAATTTATTGTTATATAAAAGGAAGAGGAAAAAGAAGTGCACATGCATAAATTTCAATGCAGTAGAAAAGAGCATTATTACTTGCTTGTGTTATCTCTTGCAATCTTTTCATTAAGTAATGTTTGCCGAGCTGACTTTATATTGTTATATATGGCATGCATTGCAAAAAGGGGAACTGAACCTTTTATTTTTCCTACTACTCTAACAAAAAAAAAAAAAAAAAAAAAAAAAAAAAAAAAAATATATATATATATATATACAATTTTTATCTTAATTTAAATAAAAGTGATATTTATTTTTGTAAAAATTAATAAATAAAACATTTATTTTCTCATTAAGAAAAAAAAAAGGAGTAATTTATTTTTATAGAAATATACTTAACCTAAATATAGATTTAATTTTAACATTTTAATTTAAAAACTTTGAGATTTATATTAGAAAGAGAATTGAATACTAAATAAGACATTCTTTTAAAATTGGAAATAAAGGTAGATGTATATATAAATTTAATTCTAGAAAGGGATGAAAAAAGTTTTAAATTAAAGTTATTATTTCAAATAAGAGTTATATTAAAATATATATTTTACCCCCCTATTTGTTTTAAATCAACATTTGATGATAAAATATTGATTTAAATATGTACATTTATATTTAATTATAAAACAATTATTGGTTAAAATCGTTTTTTAATTGTATGCACAGTGCAATGCAAATACTACAGTTTTTTTTTTGTTTTGTTTAACTGATGATAGCATTTAATTATGGAACAAAATATCAATAAAAAATGTCATCAAAGTAAACGCTCATTGATACATAAAACAAACTTCATTCAATCATTACACATTTTCAAATGGATGGATTGCATATTGAATTTCATTTCGATTATGTTTAGTATTTATTGAACCATAAGCATTTTTTTGCAGTCTAATAGTTTTATTTTATCATTGATATCATTATCATTTTCAATTGAACAGAATATAATATTTAAATATATTGCATTGTATAATTATTCTATTATTATAAGCTTGGTTTCCCTCAGCCATCATTATGAATGTAAAGGCAAGCCCATACTTCCAACATTGCGGACTCTGACCAAACTCACTATCGGATTCAAGCTACCTCCCTTTCTTATACTGTGTGTCAACCTGCACAACAGTAGCTGACTTTGAACAAGCCAAAGCATTGCCAGGCTGGGCTTCATATCCTATAAGTTATTTCAATAGATTTGGTAATCCAAAAAAAAATATCGTTAATTTTTTTTTTTTTTTTTTTTTTTTTTTTTTTAGCTTGGAAGTTATATTTTGTTGCCCGATTGATCTATGTAATTTTGACCCGCAATACACATATCAACCTGGCCAGTTCTTTTCAGCGGGAATCCTCTTTGAATTACATAGGTTATCTACTTACACTTTTCTAACTTGTACACGTGGCATGAGTTTTTTTTTTTTTAGTTTTTTTTAAATATTTAACAAACTAGCAAAAAATATAATCTCGAACCAATCGTACAAAAACATTAATTATGAGAAACGCATAAAATTTTAATAACTGTGTATACTTAAATAATGTAAGCAAATTTTATTGTTTGAAATAAATATACAATAGCATTACAGCTTACAGCGTTTTATATTAATATAAAAAGAGAAAAACTAACTCTAATATTTATTTAAATTCATATTATGTAACACTTAAATTAAAAATTGTATCAATATTTGGTTTACAACTAATGTATATATAGAATCGATAAAAATATTTAATCAGAATAATAATATTTATTATTTACATTTTTATGTTTAACTGCACAAACATTATTATATTTGCTTTTATTTCAACCGGATATTTTTATTATTATTATTATTATTTTTTAGGTTATGGAAATGAAAGGTTACATTTTACAGATCCACAATACTTTATTTTGTAAAGAAATTTAAAATTTTTTATGAATGCATTTTTTTTCAGAGTTCGTTTAATATCTTGAATAAATTAACATTTTAGATATGGAGTTTTTTTTTAGTTACACTTTGCATACGTAATACGTACAGACTATAGATTTAACAATACGTGTCGTTTTTTTGAAATTTAAATATGGAACTCTATGAAATGGTTTCTTATAAGTTTATAAATGTTAAAGAATTGCACACTTCTTGGGCTATCAAAATGCTAGTTAAGTTCTTTTTGTCAGTTAGCATTCGACCCGCCTGCCAAGACGTTTCCACAGTTACTTTAGCCTGTCATGGCGAATGCCGGGCTGTGTGTGTGTGTGTGGCCTGCCCGTGTGTGCTGTTTCCATTGATTAGAAAGTCCTTACCTGTCGATAAGACAACGTCTTGACTGGGATTTAAGTAGTACAATACGATAACACATATGGTAAGCAAGAAAGCAAGCAAAAAAAAAAAAAAAAAAAAAAAAAAGATTCAACGTTTGGCTGTGAAATTAAATCATTAATAAATTACTTGTGTTAATTATTTTATATATTTTTTAATAATTTAACAGTGAAGTTTGTATTAAATAGGTAATTATAATAATTAGTGAGATATAATATCTTTGAGTGCAATATTGCACAATACTGTATGCAATTTTATGACACATACTGGTGAATGAGTGGTGTCTCATTTGCATGTAATTCATCTGAGGATACATACACAATAAATAAATTAAAAAAAAAAAAAAAAAAAAAAAGGAAAGATAAAACCATGACACATATGACTACCTCCTATTTATTATTCATCACTTTTTTTCAAGTCCATTATTCATATTTTATATTTTATTTGTTATGCAGATATTCCAAAGAGAATATTTTCTATACTGTATTAGATATAAATTATTAAAAAGACAAGAGAGAATATGATTTTGTAAATATTTATCTTGTTTACTCACAGTAACACAAATGTTGTTTAGTTTTTTTTTTTTTGTTTTTTGTTTACACTCTTGAGTAATAAATTTTAATATTTTGGTTCAATTGACTTTATGATAAAAGTATCCTGCAGTGTAGGCAATTTTTTGTGTATGAAAGTAAAGCAGGTTGCATTACTATAGGAGTCATCTCAATGTAATCTCTCCGTTCTATACCTCAAGTAGGTCAAATAAAATAATATATCTTTATGCATGATATTCATAACTTAATTTTATTACGAATCATATTTTTTATAAGATTTAATATAGAAAAGGTATTATTTGATTTGATATGTAGTATAAGATTGATGATTTTATCAGTCAGTTCATACTATAATAAGTTATATCAATTTTTTTTAACTTTTATCGTAAATAATTTTTTTATGTCACTAACAAAGTAAGTTTTAAAATTAACCTCTTGAAATCTGAGGCAATATTTTCATAATTAAATTGAAGATTTCAAAAACAACTGCTCTTAAATATGAAGTTTGCTTCATACTTTTCATAAAAGTAACACATAAAAATTTATGAACTTTATGAGATATCTACGTGAAATGATAAAATAAATAAATAAATAAAAATAAAATCAGGGAGAACGGAGTAAAATTAAACTGTATTAAAAAAAAGTGTTTTTGCAATGTTTAAGTAAAAGCTTGTACAGTGATAAAAAGTGATAAAAAATATTGATATAATATACAAAGAGGAATAAAAAAAATCTTTACAATAGTGAAAATTACCTTATATTTTGGGATTATTTTTTACATTTTTTTTATAAGCAACAGAAAAATGATATTGTAAATTAAATTCATGTAACCAATATATCTTTGTCTCATAACATTCAATTACTTTACTTTTACGCCCACTTTTTTATATACTGTATATATATATATATATATATATATATATATATATATATATATATATATATATATATATATATATATATATATATATATACACTCAAATATACTACACCAAAAGCTTTTTTTGTGAAAATTTGAATTCATTCAAGAAATACATTTTTTTTATCAATTATAATTATAGTATTCTATGCACAATTTGAATGCCGTAAGTAAGTTTGATTAATGACACAACTTTTATGTTTTACTATTGTCCATTTTATCTCAAGAAATGTCTATTCATTAAGTCAAAATATTACTTTTTTGTATTTATTATGTTTTACACGCATACACACAAAGGAAGAAAAAAAATATAAAAAAGAAAGTGAAGATTTTATCGAGTAAAAATCTATGCTTGTTTGTAAAAGAGTTTACACCCACATGATAACAACGGAAGTAACGTGGCGACATGTTCACAAATTTCCAAATTTCCTCTGCGTTCTGTTAAGGAAGGGTCGGTCTTACGTCCCTTAACAAAAATTGAAAAGAAACTTTACAATATTCCCTTCTCTTGACGTAATAATAATGAAAAAAAGAAATGCTATCAAAAGAAAACCTTTTCTTCTTATTCTCTCTCTCTCTCTCTCCCTCTCCCTCTCCCCCTCCCTCTCCGTCTCTCTATTATAAGGTATTTTTATTTAGTAGAATTTACATACTAAAAAATTGTTTTGAAACATATTTTCCTCTCGTTTTTTCTTTCTTTCTTTTTTTTTTACGAGTAGAGGAGCAGAAAAGATTTTTTATATATTATATTAAGTAGAGAGTCAAGTTATTTTTGCTCTTGGGATAGAGTTGCATTGTCAGTTTTGGGTGTTGAAAAGAAACAAGATGTTTTCCCTGCTGAGAGGCTTGTGAGTGACGTGGCCTGTCTTTGATAGTAGACACGAAGGACGCACATATAAAGAAAGAGAGCACCATAAGCAAACAACACTAACTTACGTATATACATAGGTTATGTTATGTATAGATAGAGTATAGACCAAAACTGGCACAAAGTCTATCACAAAAAGTCAACGTAAAACACAATAACACAATTTGCAACTTTTATATACTTATGCTTTTAGCTACTATGTATGATTTTTTTTTCACGTTACTAAGTTAATATTATCCAAGATGTGTAAAGATTTCAAACAATTTCATTCATACTAAGAAAGATAAAAAAAAAAAAAAAAAAAATGGAAATCTTCAAAACGGTTGACTTAAGTATTCAAAAAGGTTATTTTTATATTACGTATGAGGTAAAAGTTGATTTATAATCACTTTTTTTTATACATAAAAATTTGGACTTATTTTGAATAATATAACGTAGTTATAATACTTTTTTTTGTCTCGTTATATTTTTCCATTTACTCTAACTTTTTTTGAATGAAAATTCAAATTATGATTGTTATCACGTGACTATTTTTTTCCTGATATATATAATGTGTGTGTGTGTGTGTGTGTGTGTGTGTGTGTGTGTGTGTGTGTGTGTGTGTGTGTGTGTGTGTGTGTGTGTGTGTGTGTGTGTATTTCGTATTTGTCTCAATTTTTCAAGTCAACAATTGAAATACTTGGCATTACTGTATTGATTTCTATATTATATTATTGTATTTGTAACATTTCAAGACTTTTACAATAAATCAATATATTATTGAAAAATAAAACATCATAACCAAAAAGTAATTTCATTTTGTACAACTCACTTTTTTTCTTCAGACAATTTTAAATTGATATTTTTTGATGATATAATAAATACAATTTCTTTCTTTTTAAAAAATAAAAACATCTCTGTATTGTCATCGTTTCTTCATTTTGTTATAAATAAATGGAAAAAAAAAAAAAAAAAAAAAAGAAGAGAAAAAGAAAAAAAGAAACCCGTGAAGTAAAAAACGGAAATTTCATTTCCGTTCTGACAGTTATTGCTTTCATCTCGTTTTCTCTATTTCTTGCACTGAACAAATGTATCACTCATGCGTATGTACGACTGAACAAAGAAACTTAATGGCTAAAGGCAGTTAAAAATTTTTATACGTCTTTTCTCATTATCGAAATCTGATATTTTCTCCATCTCCCTCTCTCTTTCTCTTGTCATATATTTTATCGTTTTCAGTGTTAATTAGAACAAAATTTGATATCTCTTATTTGTCGACTAAAAATTTCCTTTTTTTTTTTTTAAATAATATGTTAAGTAGTATAATTCAGGGTCGGATTGGCCATAAGAGCTACTCCGCGATCGCGGAGTGCGCCCCCCCGAGCTGGCGCCCCTCTGCGCCCCGAAGGGGCGTTTCAAAAAAAAAAAAAAAAAAAAAAAAAAAGTTAGAAAGCTGAAAGGCTCTAAATAATAATAAAAAGAAATAATAAATTTCTGTCTTAATAGTCTTTTTTTGTACTAAAAACTAAAAAGAAAAAAATCTTTACTAATCAAGAGAGAGAGACCATTCATTATTCATTATTTTGTGTTAAAAACATGCCCCCTCCCTAAATCATAAATGTTTTGTTATCGTATCCCAGTAAACCACAGTTTTTTCACATGTACATTGCAAAGTACTTTTCCGATGCAAGAATGTCAGTACCAGTGACGTCACATGAGCTGGGAGTGACACTCTTACATCGAAAAAGTACTTGCAAACTACTTGTGAAAAGCTGTGGTTTACTGGGATTCAATTTTTTTTTTAAATTTTTTAATGAAATTAGTTTAAAATTTAAACCAAATGTTATTTTTAAGACGTGAAATACAGTGCTCCGGATACTTTTTTTTTTTTTTTTTTTTTTTACTTGTATAATATGGTATTTAATTTTTTTTTTTTTTTTTTAAGTTTGGGGCGAATATATAATCAAACAAAATCTCAAACTATTGTTTAATTGGCAAATCTCGATCGAGAAGCTTTTTTTCTTCGCGTGAGATACTACGGCAAAGGGGGCGCCCAACACTTCAGTGTTGTAGTCAATCGATCTTTTTTCGATCACATCACGATCATTTGATCGGATCGGTGATCGGATCGACGCTTTTTTTTTTTTTTTTTTAAAGTTTTGAATGACTCTAGGCATAGGGCGCTTGAGCTAAGCAATCTCAAATAATTTTTAGTATAGTCAATTACTTAGTTAAAGTACTACTTTAGGGTAGCGATGTTGTAGTAAAATTCAATTTTATGTCATTTTTTTAGGTTCATAATGAACCAAGGAACAATTAATTATCTATACCTTAAAAAGTTTCGGCTCAAATCAAATCATCCGCAAATTAGCGTAAAAAGTCGTTGGAGTACGCCGCCTTTAACGCGTAAAACACACAAACTTCAAGCTCACCGTGTGTACACAAATTTTCTTGATCAACTCAATTCTAAACAAAAAAATACTAGTGTGGTCTATAGATCAAGTTTTAATGAATTTGAATTTTCAAACGATTTTTACGAGACATTTACGGAGAAAAAAGTGATTGAAAATCGCATATTCAAATTATTAACATGAGCAATTTGCGATAATTCTTTTCTCGGAAAATTTGTTCTATAAATATCTGAAAATCATTTTTAATTAAAATTCAACACGTAAAAACAAGCTAGTGTTTTTTTTAACTGATTAAAAAAATCCAAGTGTTTTTCAAATCGGGGTTCAAATATAGTTATATAGGTTTATTAGCATAGGGGGAAACTTTGACGCTCTGTAGTGACGAGAGTTTTTAAGATAGTATTTTTTAAATTTCAATTTTGGGTACAGCAGCCTAAACTTAATTTTAAAAAAAATACAATCCCACCCTAAGTGGAACTTGAGCTGTTGCAAAGCTGTGACAAAACAGATTTAAATATCTCCAAGAAGAACAATTAATCGCAAAAAAATAGGATTTAAAAAAAAATATAATAATGTAAGTGTAAGAACAAAGATAGAAATTGAATCTATCTCAAGCAGAGAAATGCAGGGGCGTTCAAACTACTTAACAAATTTTTAATCAAATAAGTACTACAATAATCATGTACATGATGTACCATTCACCTAAATGTATGTTACACCATTTTTTTTTTCGCGCAATAAAAATAAAATGTTAATAAAATACAATTTGAAAGACATGTTATTACATATTATACTACCAAAATTTAATTTAAAAAATAGAGTTAAAAAAAGAAGGTTGCAAAAAAAATTTCGCCTCCGGCGGTAAGGGGGCTCTGCCCCCCTTAACCCCCCGCAAGGGGCTTCGCCCCCTTGACCCCCTTCAGGGGGGCTACGCCCCCCTGACCCCCCGTCTGTGTGTTAGCGCCCCTATGGGTGGATCGCGGAGTGCGCCTTTTCGTCCCAATCCGACCCTGATGTATAATATAATAATAATAATAACAAATTAGTATCATAGCCTTTGGAATTTCTTATCTATAATTATAGAATAGTTTTTTCTTTCCTGATTCTTATTGATACGGAAAAACACTGTGTAAAAATAATTTCTTTGTTTATGTCTCCCCCGTTATTACCCGGAAGTGCTTTATTTATATAAATATTATTTTCTAATTTGCACTTTTTTTTTTTTTGCAATTGATTTAAATCTGTCAACACTCTTTGGCTTACATAAAAGAATTATACTTTCACAAAGTCTATATATAAGAGGTTAGATGTTCCGGGAAAAGTTTTGGCCAAGGTCGCGCAGCTTAAAGGAATTCACCAAAGTCGTCATATCACCACTTGCAACTTTGTTCGCACCTAATCAGTGACGTAACTGGTGAACGGCATCGTATTGGCTTAGAACCAAGTACAATTCATCGCAAAATGAAATCAAATGCGCGAGTTTTGTGCTGCGCTCAACCTCTTTATTAAATGGACATTGTACTTTTCACTCTTTTTAATTAAAAACCATTTATTTCTTGATTTACAATGATGATCATGTATTTCAAAATAAATAGACGATGTTTAATGAAAAATCACTGCAATATTTTTAAACTAACTTACTATGGTCTCTTAACTTACGTTTACTTCTTTATACTCTGTGTTCTATCACATTTTTTTTTCTTTCGTTACGAAAGTTTAGTTTATGATGAAAAGTAATAAAAATGTTCTCCCTAAAGAATGTAATAAAAGTACCTTCAATCTCACTACTTACACAAGCTTAACTGCACTAAAAGTTAATTTTTAAAAAAATATTTGCCTTTTTTTTTTTTATCAAAATTTTATAATGAAATTTTTCATACTTAATGTACGAAAAATATTAAATTTACCGTAAATATAAAATTCATAAGATAATTTTGCTTATATAAGTGGAATCTTAAATATTAAATTATTGAAGTTTAGAATTTTTACAAAGATTTTTCATATTATATAAGAAAAAATAAAGTTTATAGTTAACAGTATAAAATATATAATATATATAAAGTTCCTTGTTCGGCATGTGTAAAAAAATCTCTTGAAAAAGTAACTATATATACTAAGCGAAAGTAATTCAAAATTTATAATTGCTTCTACACTCATATCATTATTTGTTTTAAATTAGAATTTCTGACATAAAAAATTTAAACTTACATTATGGAGTTAATTTAAAAAGTTTATTATTAAACGATGAGGAAATGAAAGGTTTGAACTTTTAGTTTAAAATATAGTATACTACTATAGTATATATAGAGAGTATAATTTTACATTTAAAATGCATTACTTAGTAGAAGTTTTAAATAATTTCTATCTTTCCACTTTATCACTTGAATAGATCGATTGAAAAGTTGCATTTTGCTTGGAATCAAAAGTTTTCATAATCAAGGAAAAAAATTAGAAATGCAATAAATTATTTACGTTGCGCTTACGAGAAATGCCAGGAAAGTTTAAAATTTCATAATTTACCTCAAAGGTTAGTTCTATTTAATTTATTGTGTTATATTATTGAAGCTTAAATGCTTGTCGTAAAGTTAAGAAAGGAAAATTTCTTTTCTCACATGTATTTTTTTTCTCTTCATAACAATAAAAACTAATATCTATTTATTTATAAAAAAACTCGTGATTAAATTTTTAAAATATTTCATATTTAAATAAATTCAGTGTCTCTGTTCAGATGATTTTTACGAAACATTTTATGAGAAAATAAAAGTAAAAATTCTCAGTAAAATGCTTTGCATTGTGGATAATTCATGCATACAACAGCTGGCAGCTGCGTATTATTTATATTATAAAGTGCATGCGATATAATATTATAAATTATTTAAAAAAATGAACAAGTTTGAAAGGAAAAAAGATAAAATTAGACTTCATATGACAGTGTAAAGTGCAGCGCGAGTTCTAATTAAAGTTTCTACAGATTAACAGATGAGTGGAGAGAGAGAGAGAGAGAGAGAGAGAGAGAGAGAGAGAGAGAGAGAGAGAGAGATGTTGTAGACATAAATTTTAAAAGAAGATTATAAACAGATAAAAAATTCGTGTGACATACCGCCCATCTAGATTACATTTTTATTAATCATTAGCATATAAGATTAAAACTACTACACTACTATGCGTCAAATATTTTTAGCATATGTACCAACATTTTTAATTATTTAATTTTATCAAAAAGACACTGAATAATCTTTTTAAAACTTGCACAGTAATGTCTTTCATTTACAATAGTAAAATAGAACAAGTTTTTTGTTGTTAATATATAATTTAAGTTATTTTTGTTAACTCTTACATACACCTAGGTTGTGAAAGTAAAAAAAAAAAATAATTTAAGATATCATCATTTATAATTAGGTAAGAAATTATTACCTGTATATAAAACTTAAATTATTATATTTGCGTTTATTGAGGTATTAAAGTATAATAACATAAAATTATACATATTTCCGTAAACAACATAATTTTGTCTGCCGCATTTTTTTTTTACGGTTATTAAGTATTTAAATTTATAAAAAAAATATACACAGGAAATTTAATGAAATTACACGTGGTAAAAAAAATGAGGGTAAGGTTAGTAAAGTTTTGATGAAAAATTTATAATAGGTTGCAGCAATAAGTATAAGCTTAACAACAAACAACCATAATTTAACAAGTTCACAGCCGCATAAAATTCCCTGCCATCTTATTGTAAATGTAGCATGTTAGTAAAACATTTTTCACTTTGAGAGAGAAAAAGAGAGTGAGAGAGACGTAAGGACTTTTATACAGAAAACTCAACATTTTTTTTATCCAGGAAAAAAAAAAGTTAATAATATTTATATGTATATAAAAAAAACGTAAGCTCTTCAACAAATTTCTACTTCCCGTTAGTTTTAAGAAGCTAGAACTTTATATAAATTAAACTATGCATGTATGAAAATCCTTTCACATCAACTTATAAATAAATAATTATATTTATATACATATATAATAATATAACACTTTCTGAAAATAGAATCGTATAAATTATTTTATATGAAAGCTTAAAGGTTGCATCCTAAAAGATGTATAATTCTCTTTAATTCTCTCGCAAGTAGATTTATCATTTATAAATTTTTTCTCGCATATATATAACTTTTTTTATTAAAGTGACTTTTTTTTTTTTGCTACGCAAATTACAACCATCGCTCAACACATCTCTGTAGCCAGCTGGCTACTTGGAACTTTGCCTAAATGACTAGTGATCACCTGCTTCTTTGACTGTGAGATTTAACCACTCGAAAATGAATATATGGTCACCGTAACTGTAGTTTGAAATACTCAAAAATATTTGTTTTCACTTTTCATTTTAAATATTTTTTAAGTTCATGAGGAAGTAATAAAAAGTTATATCTGTTTAAATGTGTATAGAATTTTAATTAAATCGATTAGTTAACAAAAATATAAAATAATCATCTTAATTTTAATTGTTTTCTTATTTAAAAGAAATACAGATTTTAAATCAATAATCTTAAATGATTAAAAATAGTAATAAGAAATTGTAAAGAAGATAAGAATGAAATAATTGTAGAAAACGATTTTTCATTTATTTTAATGATATCTCTCTAACTCTACTTGTACGGTAATAAATACTATTTATTAAATAGTACCTTTAATGTATTCGTACTGTATATTGATAACTACTTTAATTGTACTGTACCATTACATGTATTTCATATTAAAATGTTCTGTTCTACTTTCATTTAATATTATATTATTTATTTCCATAGTATGTTTATACAGACATGATATATATGTTTATAACAGATTTTATTGAAAAAATTCAGTATTATATTACTATTATTATGCAAATAGTTCTATATAGAGTGTATTTTACTCATTAATATAAACATTACATGCATAAAGCCAGATCATCTATACTGGAATTATCAGCTTGCATGCAAAATCTAGACTATTATATTTTCTTCTGTATTTTGTTTTTGTTTTTTCTTCTTCTGTAAGTGATCTTAAAAAAAAAAAAAAAAAAAAAAGTGGCAAAAATGTTTTAAGTTTAAAGTTTATTTGACCCGCAATTCGCGGTTCCAGCTCACTCACAGCTTGACAACTTGATTTTATTCCCATGGCTGCTTTTTTACGAGACTTATGTATGTATGTATATATATATATATATATATATATATATATATATATATATATATATATATATATATATATATATATATATATATATATATATATATATATATATATATATATATATATATATACACAATATACAATATTGTATTTACTATCCTCTTTATTTATTTTACAACTACTTCAATATAATATAAAAATATATTTTAGCAATAATGTATGTAAACATTAGTAACTATTAAAGGTTTTAGATCTGTGTTTATAATTATTATTACATAATATTATTTCTAGCCTTAGGAATGTAATATAAATTGTATTTTATCTAGAATATTCACTACGATAATAATCTTCTATATACCACAGTTTTATAGTGTGTATTATATATATATATATATATATATATATATATATATATATATATATATATATATATATATATATATATATATATATATATGAGTATGTCTGTCTATTCTATATTATACTTAAGAAGAATTAGTTCAAATGTTTGTAATTTACAAAATAACATCACAATTTAATACGCTTTAATTATATTTGAGTGTAAAATTAATGGATTAAATATTTTAATAAAACAGGTTTATAATATATTGTTGTTAGTTTCATTATTAAAAGATTAAATTATTAACTACTACAACACTTTGCTATAATTATTTTTATTTTATTTTTTGTTTATTTTAGACTTTTTTAAATACCATCCAAACTTTACTATAGCATACTGTATAGGTTGGGGTTTGGCGTAAAATTTAATATAGTCGCCCACTAGACTATTTTCTGGCATATAAGTATGCCTTGCAAATTCTCAAAACAATAAAATTCGAAACAGTTAAATCAAATTAAATCGTTTATTGGGCTTTTCAAGATAAGTTAGATATATTTTACAGTCAAATTTAATACAAAATATCACTATATACTGTACTACGGTACATAGCTCAATATATATTGTAATATATATATATACATATATACAGTATATATAAAACTAAGTCTAATAATTACAGTTTAAAATATATTTTGTTAAAAGATTATTGTATAAGGAATTTTATTAAAATTATAACTTTGTTGTGTTGTTATTTTTTTTATATTCAATAAGAGCACCTAAATTTTTTTATTAAAATAACTGAAGTGTAAGAAGCAAGTTATAATATATCTATTTATATATAATAAGAAGAAATGTAAAAAAGACGAAGTTATTTTCACATTTTATTAACGTTTAAATATTTAAAAAGTTTTATTTAGATAGATTTAATAAATTTGCTTTATATATTAAGACATTTTTTTTTTTACTCTTGTTACTTAAAAATATATAATATATTATATATATTAGAGAAAAGGATAAAATTTATATTCGTACCATCAAGAAAGTTGTATGTAATGTATACGTACATACAGTACATATATACATATAAGTATACACACATACACCTCTACTATTAAAATGTCACTTCTAAAAAGTCATTAAAAACATTATTATTTTGCTTGTGCGTCACGCTACTCAACGCATGATATAAAATTTTATCACCATTTCACTAGCTTTTATACTTCAACAGTATTATATCATATATATATATATATATATATATATATATATATGTAATGTACGCCTCTATAGTCTGTATGTATATGTAGCCTAATTACTTTGCTAAAATAGACTTTAAATACTAGGACTATAAAGTTAATAATAACAGTTTAGATAAGTTGTTTTAGCTTTACTCTCAGCTCTGTCTTTATACAAAACTTACACTTGATTAAGAGTTTTATTCTTTTAGAAAACAAAAGTTTGTATATAGTAAAGTTATCAACATAGCTTACTTAGTAATCAATATCGATATTGGTAACTAATCAGCATAATTATTGATTAATATGTTAAAAAAATTTATTTTCTTAATCTGAAGTATGAAAAACGAGTCTTTGCACAAAAAGTTTCCAAAATACAAGTCTCTCTCTCTCTCTCTCTCTCGTTTAATTTATTTTGATAAACAATGATACTCACTAGTCACAATGTCAGAGACTAGACTTAAATCATTAAATATTGTAAAGATTCTTAAACTTTTCTTACAAAAATTAAAATGGAAATTGTATACAGAAACACTATAAAGTGCCTGAAATCGATATTAATTAAGCTTTTTTACTGATTCACTCTCAGATTTGAAGTAAATACTTTACGAATGATTCTGTACATACTTTAAAAATTATATTTTTTATAATTATTTATTTTATTAGACATTGGTAATTTACAATAACATCATGCAAATATGGTACACTACATTCGTCTCGGCAATTATAACACATTTTCATTTACGATTTTAATATTTGCATCAAAATAATTTTTAACACTATAATAGTCACTGTTGGTTACTGTTTTATTATTACTTTTTCACTATTTTACTGGTTTTATATACCAGTCGAAATGGAAACTTTGTTATTTGTGTTTGTTGAAAGCAAAAGTAATAATAAGCCTTTTAGTTGGAGCTACGTCAGCCTCAAAAAGCCTGAGTTACCTGCCGTTCGACCTTTTACGGTATCGCCCAGCTACCCCCCTGTGAAATGCTCGCGAGAAAATGGTCGATACATTAGTGGTAAAACGATAAATCGACTGAGGTTTTTTGAGTTGAGTATATAATACATCATCCCACTCGTCTACTACGAGAATTGTTATTCTAGCTTTTTTGACGCCTACACAAAAACAAAGTAATTTTATAATATACAAGTAGGTGTCAACTAATACCATTGTTTCTTTTCTTATTCACAAAAGTATAAAAAAACAACAAAATGTTATGTCAAAGAGGTCAACAAAGGTATAAATTAAATCTGTTGTTTTCTTCTTTATATATTTCTGGTGACATTCTTGTTTGAACATGAAATAGAATGTAAAAACATACCGTATATATACAAAGCTAGACAAAAGACATCAAAATGGACTTTTTTTCTTTTCTGTATTACAACTACTTGTCATTCAAGTGCAACGTGTTGCGGCTTGTCACATATTGCTAGCAAGTAAAATTTTACATATTATTATACCTTCAGAGATACATAGTAAGGCTACATGGTATAAAATACATACTTGAGATTTTCATAAACAAGGGATAATATAAGCAATTTCTTTTTTGTATTGCCACTTGTAAAAGTTGACCATTTATATTTTAGTTTCTTGTATTTCAACACTTGAATATAAAATACCTGATTTTCAATCAAAGTCATACTTGATCTTACTTCAATTTTAAAACAAAATATTTTTATTAAATTTGAGAGCACATATATAAATAAGTATTTCATTATATGAAACGATAGCTTCTATAAATATACTTAATAAATTTTTTATTAAAACAAATTTATTGACAAGTTTTTATGTTAATAATATTCACTAAGAAAACCAAAGTCAAAAATATTGTAGATATTTTTTTTTACAACTATCCTTTTTAGGAAGAAAACGTAAAGTAACTTATAAAAAAAAAAAAAACGAAAAAAAAAAAAAAAAACGTGCTTTTTGTTGTGTGAGCGAGTTTCTTTTGTTGTGAGTTCTAGTGCAATATCAAACATTGAAAGCACTCTTGAAAATGGCGAGAGAATCTACCTTTTCACTCTTCTTTTCTACTACATAGTCACCCAAGTGTTTATTATGTATACCACGTCAAATCTAGAAAAAAAATACTACACTTTCAGTAAAATTCTTCTCTCAACTTTCATTTTGCAGCATTAACTTTTCATTTTATAAATACCTTTATAAGTAACTATACCTTCTCACCCGTTCCAAAATAATTAAAAATATCTCAAAAGTTTTGAAATTCCAGAATATAAAATTAAATTATACAGTAGTATTATATAATATATTTTAAAGTGATTTCATGCTGAAAATTTTGGATGTATAGTTTGAATTCTAAAGAGAAAATTTTCAACTAATTTCTTGGAATGTCATTCAATCAAATGAATTTAAATATTAAAATGTAAAAATATGCAGCCTGTATAACTGAATAATGAACAGACTTTATTATACTAAAGAATGTAACTAAAAAAGACAGGAAGGAAGAAGAAAAAAAAAAGACTTAAAATGATTGATTTTCATTCATTAAAACTAATGATGTTACGGATGTGATTAAGAACAACAAATCAATATCATACGTTGTATGCAATTAAATTTGGAGTACTATATATATGTGTGTGTGTGTTTCGGTGCGCCATGATCATTACTTTTGGAAAATTTTACTTTATAATTATATTATACAACCGTAGTTTTTCCTCCTCCTCCTCCTCCTTTCTCTCTCTCTCTCTCTCTCTTTCTCTCATGCTCTTCCTGACTTGTTGAATATTTTAGAAAGCCTAATTTACATAGCTACATAAATAACGTGATTCTGCAATAATAATTTTTACATTAAGTTAGTTTGAAAATGGAAGAAAAAAATTTAAAACTTGTACTGCTTTAAGCAATATGCTTTTCTATTGCATGAGTTTAAAAATAAAATTTTCATTTAAAAGAGAAAAAATAACAATAACAAATTATTTAGTATTTTTTTCAGTTATATATTTACTAATACAGTATACTAATATGCTAATATGATTATTTCTTTAGTATTAAAAAGAGTTTATTCCTTTAAAAAAAGTAATTTATTTAAATATTTACTATGTGAAAATTAATTTGCCGTATAACATAAACGAAAAAAAAAAAAGTTTTAGTTGAAATCGTTGTTGCTTTCTTTTCCTATACACGGAAAGAATACGTAATTACGTAATATATGTTGCAGTTATGACATTAAAGCATAAATAAGGTTAAGTTAGAACAATATAAATGTGCTGGAACAACATTTGTAACATGTAATCGGGCACAATCATCGCGTTGTCTGAACTGGTTCCCGTTGGATCACCGAAGTTGAGCAACGTCGAGCGTGGTCAGTACTTGGATGGGTGAAACCGTACAAAGACTGGCGGCGTCGCTGTGCTGGCAGTTTGACCACTGCTTGCTAACGTGCGTGTTGTCAACTCTTGGTTTTCCGAGAGTCAGTGGTCCGGGTTGCACAGATCTGGAAGTCGAGCCCAGAAGAGTGTGATAATGGGTTGAGCCTGAGGTCTGGTAAGCCTCAGATCATACATTAAAGCCCATACTGAAAAGGTTTAATCCTGGCCTACACCGAAAGGTATTATGGCGTCATGATACTTACCTTTTACTTTAACATGTAACATAATATGCAGTATAGCATAGAATGAATGCTATATTGAACAAATTGTAATAAAAATGAGCTAGTAATATATTTATTTATTTATTTTTGTCCGACTATGTGATAAAATGTTGACGCCTGAGCTTTACAATAGATGACTTGCAAAAAGTTTTTTTTTTTTTTTTTTTAGTAGAAAATAAATAAACTGTGAGGTGAGAGGCCAACAATACTGACAATGTGCTAGCAGATCACTTTGTGTTCCTGACCGATTCTTTCTTGCTTTTGAACATGCTTTCTTACGGGGGAATGAAGCAGATATAACTCAAGTTAGAATTATTCTTGATTCTAGAATTTTTACAGCAGTTTACTGAGACTCAACCCTTTTGTTTTCCTGAATAAAGTAATTTGTAACTAAATTACTTTAAAAACAGGAAAAGAAAAGCGTTAAAGCTCATAGCTCAGTAAACTACAGTTAGAATTTCAATATTTATATTGAATATTACTTTAAAGGGTTGTATATTATAGATGTCTTGTATCTCAAAATTTAAAAAGAAAACTTGCAAACTTTATGATTACATTTGAAAGTTAATTGTAACAGCTACCTATGACAAATTTTTTAGAACCCGTGACCATCAGATAAGAGAGAAACTAATTAGTAATTATTAAAATTAACATGGGCTCTTATGGGGCTAATACTTTAAAAAATCATAATTTAAAATATACCATGGTGACACTCCAAATTTTTTTTTTTTACATTTTTGAAGATATACCATATTTCTTTCTTTTCTTTTTTTTTTTTTTATTATCCTACTGTATCACTGTGCAACATTTTAGATTTTTCTTTCTTTATAATTTTTTAGTCAAATCCCACAGTACCTGATTTCCCACCTTAATATTTAATTCAAGTTATAGCTGCTGTGCTGCTGTATCCCCCCCCCCCCCCCCCAAAAAAAAAAAAGAGCATTATAAATCAAGATAGGATCACAAGTCGTCTGCTATCACTTTTGTTTAGTAGTTTTTTTATTTTAAACACCCTTTTTGCGAACCGTCAATTACGCAAAATAAGTTAAAACCATTTTTCTTCAAAAATAAAGATTAACAAATTTTGAATATGTACATGCTTTTTTTCCTCTTCTATAAATTAAAATTAAATATAGCATTATTAGCTTTTTATCGTATCCATCACATGTGTCTAAAAGTAATTTCATTAAAAAATTTATATCGAATTAAGGCCAATTATTAAAGTCTAATTTGATTTCAAAGGAGAAGACTTTCTTAAAAGAAAAAGATAAAAGCTAAAATTGTTGTAAGGGAGTATTTCATTGATAATACTTTAGTGTATTGGAGATTTTTATTTTTTTATTTTTTTAGATAAAGTAAGGGAGAGGAAGAGGGAGAGAGAGAGAGAAAAAAAAGACCATCTTGAGCATTCGGATCACAAAACAAAATCATGATGGATTTCTTGGACATTCAGCTCAACAGCTACGGAAAAAAGTTTTCAATTTCCAAGAAAAACATAAACCGGAAAACAAAGTTTGTATGTTTGTGTACTTGAGTGTTTTTACCAAGATGTTTTCTCAAGAGTTAAAATTTTATGTTTGTCTACTAGATTAAGTATAATTTATTTGAAAACAGTGCGAAATGTATTATAAAATTAGGAAATATTTAAAAATAATAATAACGAAACGTCAACATGTCATGCATACATACATTGTCGACAGTAAAAATTAAATAACAAATATATAACAATTTAGTTAGCATTTATGAATTATAGTTATTTTGTAGTAAATAGTATTAAAAAATAATAGGAAGATAAATTTATTGTTTCTTATATGAAGACACTTAATCTTGAAAAAAAAATATTTTTATTGCTATTTTTTTTAACCACTTCATTTTTCTTAACATTCATCAAGAAAGTATTTGAAAAGGAGAAAAATAATAATATCTATCTTCGATTGAAATCAATCAAAAGAAAAAGAGAAATTTTCTTTTTCATTCATATCAGTTATTTCTTTTCTGTCTGTACGCTTCGCAGGTAATCGTCTCTCTCTCTCTCTCTCTCTCTCTCTCTCTCTCTCTCTCTCTCTCTCTCTCTCTCTCTCTCTCTCTCTCTCTCTCTCTCTCTCTCTCTCTCTCTCTCTCTCTCCCTCTCTCTCATTCTTTCCTTCCTTCCTTTTTTTTACAGTTTCCTTTTATTGCGCTTATAGAGATGTAATTGATTTTATCTCACAAATAATAAACAACGTAAAATTCAAAGACACGAAAAAAATAAAAAAATAATAATAAAAAGAGATAATACTTTTAGTTTTTGTTACAATTTTCTCCAGACTTCCATTGTGTTCATACTACTACCAGCAAAAATATGAAGTAGTGTATACAGAAAGCATATTGAATTACGATAAGCCTCTTATTTTTTTACCATTGTCTAGTATTATATTTTATTTCAATATTCTATAAATAATAAAATTTAATTCCAATTTTTTTAGCGAAATAATAAAAAAATAGAATTCCATGACAAAAGTATCATTTGAATGTTTTCTTTTGAAATTAATGGCTTATTTTTGTTATAGTGTTTTGCATAAAAAGTTACACTTTCCACAGTTTTTATATCTTTAATGCTATATAAAACACAAACTATTAATCCCAAAAGTAATATAAACGAAAAAAACAAAACAAAGTACTGTATGTTGTACAAACTTGAATTTTTTTTATTGAATAAAATATTATTTTTTAGTTGGAAAAAAACAATTTGTTGAAATGTTAATTTTGTTTATGCTCGAATGAAGAATAATTTATTTTAATTATTGAGATTCAATAAATTAAGCTGGTCGTAAAATGTAGAATAAACTGACACAAAGAAAGAGAGATAGAGAGAGTTTTTTTTTTTTTTTTTTTTTGATGAAGTTCGTGCACAAGAGCGATTGAGACCTCGCTTTCTTTTTCTGCTCTCTGTTTGCTCACAAGTCGTTTTCTGTCATTTGAGAGCTTTCAAGTTCGATCAAATTCAAGCACATAGGTAAATAAAATAAAGACATCTAACGTGACGTCTTTAGTTTACAGTAAATAATATGGTTTGTAAAAATATTATGTTACGCGTACACAACTTCTTCTTCTTTTTTTTTTTTTTAATTTTTTTAAACGTATAACAAGTACAAAATATCAAATGTTGATATTTATACCATGGTATAAATATCTTATCCTTACAATACTTTCTTTTTTCATATTATCTTTCATGTTGATTATGTATTACAATCTTATTTTAGCACTATAATAATAATAATAATAGTTCTTTACTGGGTTTAATATTATACATAAAAAAAACATGTAAATTACCCAACAGGTGATGAGAAAAAGGCAAAATGCCTTTACACTATAGACGTGATCTCACACCATAGTATCAGAAATACTGCTTCGTCAATAAATAAACATAATTATAATAAACATGCACATTAAAAACATACAAGATGTATGAATTACACTGGCAGAGGGGTTCTAGCCATAACATGTAGGGCATTATACAAAGAAACAACTCTTGGGATAAATGAATTTAAGTATGCCGATGCCGAGTCACCTCTCCGAGAGTCTAAGGTGATAGAGTAACCACGTAAACCAGAGCGTCTTTCTTTAATGTATAACTTATTAGCATCGAAAACATCAAAGTCATATTTTTTAGAAAAACATGATAATAAGAATTTAATGTAAATGCTATTCCAAAGATCAGTAGTATTTTTTAATTTACATTTAGAATTCAATGTATTATTTGAAAAATATAACTTTTCTTTAAAAAAAATTCTTCATTCAATATCATTTTTTTTATTAATAATATTAATTTTGTCAGACAAAAACGAAATAACAATACTTAAAGTAATCAATCATAAAGAAAGTATTAAAAATTTAATATTATTCCAAGAATATTTAAACATTTAAATAATGAATTAAACTTAACTTACGTAATCACATTTTACAAGATACCAAGTGATCAAAGTACACTAATTTAATCTAAACAAAGCATTGGAGAGGGAATCTTCAAATTAATTTATCACATTGCTTTCTCTTTACTGAATATTTGATCAAAAGGTATAATTAATTTCTAGTAATTAAATAAACAATGTTAATTTAGTCAAGTGGTAAAATTTATTGTAATGAATCAAATTAACATTAATAAACATTGCATGATATATATATATATATATATATATATATATATATATATAATATATAATATTATTCTGCATATTGAAACATTATTATAAAAAGAAAAAAATCTAATATGGTATTTTTGCAAGGTAGAAATATTCATTATTCATGATACCTCTTTTCAAAAACAGAAAAAAAAAAAAAAAAATCTTGACACAATTTTTATTGAAATATTTCTTGAATAAATTGGCAATATAAATTTTTCTCTGCTTGTGTTATGAAAAAAAAAAATCCATTGTTATGTGCCCCTTGTGTAGTTTGCAATTTGTTAGCTTGACGTGATACTGATGAGAAGAATTCATGATTGATTGTCCAGCAGGTTGATAATATGATTCAACCCTCTATATGTACTTGGTCATCTTTGGTATCGATAAAAATAAGACGTTGAATTTCAAACTTGTTTATCCTTAGCATCGTACTCTTTCTACGTTTCCCATCTTTTAGCTTTATTAGAAATATATTATTTGCATATTATTTATATATATATACTATTTTTTATCAATTTAGTCTCAAGTAGTTTCAGTTTGAGAGAAATAGAATGTTTTGTATATAGAGACAGTACCATTATTAATAAATTTATTGATTTACAATATACGTGGCTGCTTTCTATTTAATAAAAATGTTTTAGAAAATATTCAGTATGAGAATTATTATTTTTAAATATCAATCAAATTGTACCTATATATAAAAATAAAACGTTCCACATGTCTGCAAAATTAATTAAGTTTAAAAGTAGTAAATTATATTAAAAGTTAATAAAATGTCGCTGTGAGTAAATTCATTGGTTAAATAGAAATCAAAAAGTAGAAATATTGACATTTTTTTTAAAAGTATAAATGTAATTAAGTATATATCTGAATTGATATTGACTTTTATTAATTTAAACATTTTCAATATTAAACAATATTATCTACTACGCTTAAATTAATATTATATAATATTATTGACGTTTATACGTTATATTATATTAAAGTTTAATTGTTATAATGTGGTATTATAAATGAGGTTTGATTCAAAATTATTGAATCGTGAAGTGATATATTATTTTCATTAGATATCACTTGTGAATTAATCAAAGTACTATAGTTTGGATGAAACATCAATTGGGTTTTAACAATGGTATGTGTGAGAACTGCGTCGTTAAATCTGCTATGTATGGTGGTATACCACAAAAGCTGAATCATATTGTATGCGAGTTGAACATTCATACACTTTATATTATTATATAATAGGGTTGTAATGCTATTATATCATATTATGAGGAAAGGAAAAAAATCGATAGGCATATAAAATTAATTTCTAAAAAGATTTGTTTTAATCTATTGTAATTTCTTTACAGTTTATGTAATAGTTTTTTAATGAAGTAATGTAAAATGTTCTCCTTGAAAATTATATACATTTGATATAATGTGCGTTCTGTTAAAACAATAGACCACATAACACAACATGCGTGCTCTTTTTTTTTTTTAATGATTATAAACACAAAATAAGGTCTCTAAAACTGTTGACATTTTTTACCAGAATGTAAATGTGGTCTTATCAAAGAGAATGAAAATAGCAAGTATGACATTTGCGTGATAAATTCTTTTTCTGACGTCAGAAATAGGCAAAAATTAGTATAAAAATGTATAATATGTTTTCTGATAACTGCTACAGCGCTAAAGTTTAGTTTTGAGACAAACTAATGTTATGTATGTAAGTCCCTTCAAGTGTTTTGTGATTTAAATGCTTTTGTTTTCTTCTGATCTATTCCTTTAAGATAGAGCAGAGACACATTATTCCGATAAAATGGTGATCGAAAATTAACAAAATTTGTACATATTATACCTTATTTTCTAGTTGATCAATTTTAGAAGTGATATGATTGGTTAAGATAATTCGTGATTGAAATTATGAAAAGTACAAAAATGGATTTAAATATAGTCTTTATGAATTACTATAGTTCAGTAATTGATGTACCTTTTATCATTTATGTGTGTAGTGCTTGAAATGAGCAAGAATTTGCCATTACTAGGAATCTCATAATTTCATCAATGTCTAAGAAATTCTCTCTCTCTCTCTCTCTCATAATTGTTACTCTAGATCTTATATGGAACTGTATTCTTACTAAAATTTTAATTTTATTGTGGTAAATTATACATAATATGACCTACAAATGAAACATACCATTTGTTACTGACACTTCCAACATATATGTCTTGCATTATATAATAATATGAATAAATGTATGAGCTATAATTTATATCTAAACTATGGCATATAGCTTGTGTTGCAACATCATTCGCAAAATCAGTAACGATTTTTTGTTTGATTTTGTTTATAGATAGGAATTTTAAGGTGAGCTATCATAAGGTCATGATATTTAAAATTTCGCATTTTTTTCTAATAAATAATAATAGTTGAACGTATAAAAATATACATATTTGATAAATTTGTCATTTAAATTATAGTGTAAAATTATTGCACGAATCGTCTACTCTAATACGTGGAAAAATTACTACTTCAGGTATAGGTACCGAAATGAAATCTAAATCTTGCAAAACATTAGGGAAAAATCTTAAATATAGCAACATTGCCATATAGATTACACAGGGCAAGATATAGAGCGGGTGCGGTGGGTGGTAGAGAATGCATTGAAATGTTGTCATTTACTCCTAATGTTGTGCAAGTTTTCATTTCCTTCGGGTACATAAATCATGTAAATTGCAATAGGCAGATAATATTCTGAAACAGGTGTTGATAACCTACAATATCACCTCATGCAAGTGCATTGTAATCTATTCTAGTCTAGGTGTGACACAACTGTATTGTAGTATGTTTTACGTGTATTAGGTATTACTGTGGTATATATCAATACCTCTGATACAGATTACTGTAGCTATTGCAATTTACAGGATTTATATACCTGTTTTCAGTAGTAAATTTTATCCGTGTACACTTGGTAAATTAAAAAAAAAATTATTGATGAAACTATTTAAATAATTCTCGAAAGAAATATTCCCCTCCATATTTTAGATTGAAATAAAATGAATGAATTGTTTTTATCTGCAGCTTTTACTGCTAATACAATAACATATAATTTATCCTTGAAATTTATTTTCTTAAATCTAACATTTACATACTGTACTACAGTAGGTTACATACGTATAATTTAGTATTTAGATAAGGCCTACAATAAAATTATTGTCTAAATAATTTCCAATTTATACAATTTTGATTTAATTAAAATTTAAATGATATTTAATAATGTTCCGTGTTTTGTACAGTAACATGGCTCTTACCGTACAAATGCCTTAAAATTGACTTGTCTAGACACAATTTTATGTAATATTATGAAACATAGAAAATTTATATTTTTACATTATATTGTTATTAGAAAGGTTTTTAATAAACATATTACAGTTATGGAAATATTTTGTATGCAATACGGTTTACTAATAGTCACACCATTTTATTTTTTATTTTTACTCTATATTATTATTATTCTGTTTTCTTCTTTCTTTTTATAACATAACACCGAGCTTACATCGAGCCGAGAATAATAATAACTCCACCAATTATTACATTATTGTGACTTTCTTATTCCATATCTTATACAATTTTACTTAAAGTAAAACAATATACTTCATTCTATTAAACTTTTGAATAAATTTACAAACTTTAAAACGTAAAAGTATTATAGATATTTTAACAGAAAATATGCAATAGCATAGAAACAGAACATTTGAAAAGCAATTTTATTCATAACCATAACCATTGTGACTAGAATAATGTATTAGGTAAAAAAACAAACAAATCCAACAAACATTTTGTAAGTTTTATTTTTACTTTACAGTACATTCAATATGAATACTAAAAAAATATAATATTAAAAAAAAAAAGCTGATATGTTGCAATGTTAAAAATAACAACAATGTTATATATAGGAAAAAATAAAACATTATAAATGCAAATCTACCTTAATAGCATCATACATATAACGTAGTGTTGCATTGGGATAAGAGGGAAAAAAAAGCATATAGAATAATAAAAAACATATATATATAATAAGAAAAAAATCCAATGTGCCATATAAAAAATTTATAGTGTTTACAAAAGCTGTATATTTATATGTTGTTGATGTTTGTTTTCTATTATATATTTGACGTTTATATACATACATACAAAAAAGATTATGTTGAACAGTTTAATTGAAAAAATAGCATATCTCACTATTTATTATTATAACTTTTCGATATAGAAAACATGGCAATTGTATACGTTACGTGTACATGTGTAGCTATGTTTTTATTTTGATTATACGTTTTATCATCTGTTTATTACTATGATGCTTTTTGTATGGTTAGGATAACAAATTTATTTATGTTTTCTCTTGGCTATCTGAGTTATTGTATGAAGTAATAAATCAATAGAAATATATTAATGCTTACTCTCTCTATCTCTCTCTCTCGCTTACTTATTTATATTTACTTATAATGTTTTAAAAGGATTTTAACAAAGAAAAAATAATATTAAGTAAATAAATTCCTTTAACGTGCGTTTAAGAGTTTAACTTGTTAGCAATAGTTTGACGTGTTAAAAAAAAAAACAATTTTTTTTTTTTTGGTGTTCTAAAAAAATATTGTAGTTATAGAGCAATCTTTAAAGCCATAGACCACATAAAACAACATGTGCTTTTTAATGAATAAACACAAAATGGGATCTTCAAAACTGATGAAAATTTTTACCAGAATGTTAATATAGCCCCACGAGAGAGCGAGAGTATGTAAAGTATGAAAATTCATGTTTATGACGCCAGAAATATGAAAAAATTAGTATAAAAATGTTGTGCGGGTTGCATACATCGAATATTTTGATCACTGCTACGGGGCTACTGTTGTGTTTTAAGACAAAACTAATGTTATTTATGTAAATCCCATCAAGTGTTTTGTGATATAAATGCTAATGTTTTTCTCTGGTCTATTCCTTTAAGGGATTTTTTTAAATAGAAAAACATACCCAAACAAAGTAAGGAATCTTTTAATCAGCTTCTCTGTCTGCAATGCACGACTACAATTTTTTTCAAGGCATCATACCGTTGCTTTGTTAGTTTTAATGTATACGTACAGTACATGCTGTACATAGTAGATTTCTGTATTTCTTGTTTTCTCTCTTATTAGCTCATACAATCTTCAGGTATTATTCTGTATAATATTACAAATTTAATCAAGACATTTTATGTTTGTTTTGTTTTTTTCTCTAGAATTTGCATATTAAATGTTTATAAAAACATATTAATTAGATGGGATAAAAAAATAAAATTTCCTTAGCATTTAATTCATCTTTGTCTTGTTGTGTGTATATATATATATATATAGTAAAATTTATATAGAGTATTACGTTGATTAAAGTTATAATTTACAAGTAAGTTTGTTATATAAATTACATAATTAGACAGAGAAGTAAAGTTAAATTTTGAAATGATATAATATCTGCAAGTGTTGTTGACCTAAGACCTCTATACTTTAACAAATATTATATAGTATGAGAGGTAAAGCTATATTGTCTGTGTGTACACCATATTATTACCTTTTACCTTACGTAATATATATATATATATATATATATATATATATATATATATATATATATATATATATATATATATATATATATATATATATATATATATATATATATATATATATATATATATATATATATATAATGTGTAAGATCTATCTTTGTGATGCTCTTATTTCCATTATCTTGTGTAGAAAACGTTTTATACCTTCTGCTTGTTCTCACAAGATGCCTAGTTTTCTGGGGGGAATTCCCACACCCCCGCACACGGGAAACTGGCTAGGTGCCAAAAACTTTTCTCTCTCTCTCCCTCTCTAGTCTCTATACCTACGTACCTTCTTCTTAGAAATAATTACGTCTCATCCATCCTTCACCAAAAAACTTTCTTACCGTAGAGTAATGTCTGCAACTTTATGACATAACCTTAGCTAAAAATTCAAGCTACCATAACTTTTTTTTTATGTTTTTTTTATTTCATACATGGCTAATATTATATTTATATAGTTATTTTAATTTCTAATATAGAAATACAAAAATGACACATTTATCAAGATGAGTACTTTCATCTGCTTTATATTGAAGTTATACTCAATTTCATATATAGATGGATGAAACATCTGGAAATGTTAATTAAAATAATATTTTATTATCACATTATTTTAGATTAATTGTCATATTATCGTAAATTATGTTATAAAATTATAAAATATCTCAAGTAATAAATAGATGATATGAAAAATTAGATTGTTATTAAACATTTTCGTTCCGTATATATATATATGAATAGAGATGAGAATAAGGGCTATCATTAACTCTTTCTATCTTTCCTTGCATCGTAAGTAATGGTAATGTTCCAGTACCATGCACAGCACATGACAATAGAAAATTTATCATTATCTAAGAGGATAAACAGTAAATATAATTTAAAGGAATTGACCAGAAGAAAACAAGCATTTATATCACGATGGGACTTACATAAATAACTTTCGTTTGTCTCAAAACCCAACTGTAGCTCCGTAGCAGTGATCAGAAAATTTCAATTTATGCAACCTGCACAACATTTTTTTTTTTTTTTTACTAATTTTTGCATGTTTCTGACGACAGAAACATGAATAGTCACGCAAATTGCATACTTTAAAGTATTTTCACGCTCTCTCGTACATTCTGGTAAAAATTGTCATCAGTTTTGAAAATTCCATTTCGTGTTTATTCATTAAAAAGCACATTTTGTTTTATGTGATCTATGCTTTAACTTAGTTTTTATAGCAGACATAGATTTCTGCGTAAACATACGTTGTTGTTGTTGCAAAAATGGAATTAAGTGCTTGGATATAATATTATTATTATTATTATTAAAAATAAATAAAAAATACATACATAAGTCCCACCAAGACAATTAAGTCTTATCGGTGGGTGCTTAATCAACATAATATAAAAATCTTAGTAAGCATAAACAATTTACAATAATAATTAAACAAAATCAGCACATTTCACTTTTTTTTAACTACAAGAATATAAAAATATTGTTCATATATTTAGAAATATATATATATATATATTATTTACATAAATACCAATTTTTTACTTTTGCTACTAATTCTTTTTTTACCCTTCACATCCTTAATAAATTTTGAAATGGCATTACAAATTAGCGGTAGTTGAACACTCACAATCAGTATCCTCTCACCTACCTAATTTATGTTGCATTTATGTCATTATAGCATAAATTAAAACTACATAAATAATTACTCTGTACGACATAATATTTATCGTTTTTTAACATTTATTATGAAGCATCCAGTATAGCATAAATTATGCTGTATTGAGCAAATCGTGCTGGAAATGAGCTAGCATAATTATTATAAGAATTTATTTTGTCCGTATGAATTTACGCAGAAGGTTCGTAATGTCTGCATTGTAAATATTGTATATTGTTTGTCGGAATTTAATAATAACTATTTTTAATAATATATTATAACCTTATGAAAGTAAATAAAAAATAGATTAATTAAATTTTTCACGAAGCTCTCTAAACGCTATATCTACTTAATAAATAGTAAACTGTTTTAGAGCATCTGTGTTTTTTCTATGAATATTTCAACAATTTTTTCGTCATAAATAAATTAACAATCAGTAAAAATTTTATTTTGAAAATAAAGTTTAAAAAATAAAGAGCATCTGGTTGGCAGCGTTTAAAAAAACATAAAAAAATTTGGCTTTTGTTGTACATATATTTTTTTTTATAATGATTTAAAAATATTTATTTTTAGCCGTAGCTCTGTAATAAATGCATCATTCAGAAATAAATCTTCTTATTTATACACATGTTGACGTTTATGATATTCAGAAGACTTGTAGTTTTTGATGTACAACATGCAATACGTGATTACGTTAATAAGAAGATGTTATTCTACGCAACATGTCTAATTTTTAGTAACATTGTATGCTCTAATTGATAAAATGTATTTTATTCCGTATCTCATTGTTGATTAATATTATATTAGAAGTACAATTCACAGAACTTTTTATTTTTAAAACTGTTATTTCTTCTAATAAATTTTATTACTAAAGTTAAAAATTACCATAGAAAAAAAAGAAAAAAAAAAAAAAAAGGTAAAACTGCCCATGTGCTAAATGCAGATGTGCATGCTAGCAATGAAAACTTATAATCGTAATATGTATGGTTTAAAAAAAAAAAAGTACAAAGAGGATTACAAAGGATTACAAAGGGGTCAAAATTGTTTATTTTAGACTAATCTTAAATAAAATGGATAAAATGATTAATTATTAAATTTTTGGTAACTAATGATGCGATGTAAATGTAATGCATCTTTTAGCTTCTTCTCTCTCTATCTCTCTCTCTCTCTTTCTCATTTTTTAAATGTTCTTAATTCCAAAATTATTTATTATATCATTACATACATGGAAAAAAATAAATACGTTAAAAGTATGCTAGCTCAATGCATCAACAGTTGTGCATAACATGATAATTTATTCGATATTGTATAGCAATAATATTGTACATAATATCATAATATTGTATAATATCATAATATTTAGCATTTGATTACTAACGTTATTCCAAAATAACAACAGTTATATTTGTATTCTAAAATATAGTTAATAATTCAATGCAGTATAAAGTACGTGATTTATTTTTTCCATGAAGAAAGAGATTGCAAACATACTCATATTTTTAAGAAAGAGACTTACTAGATATAAAAAAGCTTCTGTTTTGCAAAGAACAAAGTAAACGTTGCACAGTCCTGACATACAGTAGTTTGTCAAGTGCATAGAGATGTTGTGATACCTAGTTATTTGCACCTTTAATTACCATGAACACAATCTTACCTTCTTAAGGAATACTCGGTTTTAAATGCTACACGTCTTCTTTGTTTATGCAAAAAATTACTTATTTTAACTCTCTCTCTCTCTCTCTCTCTCTCTCTCTCTCTCTCTCTCTCTCTCTCTCTCTCTTTCTCTTTCTCTCTCCCATACTATTAGTGACTGTTTTGAAATTATAGCTTTGAAGTTTGCTCTTTTGTCAGTAAAATATGTAAGAGGCGTTGTTCTGTTAATTTTCAAACTTGGAGTAACTAATTTCGAGAGGGTAAATTGCAGCTCTTTAATGAATTTGCATGTGACAGTTGAAATATTTGCAACACATGAGTGCTTTACTAAATTAAGTACCCTCCCTTAAAAATATTTCACCTTTAAAATTTACATGAAGATATGTTTTTTTACAGACGCTTTGAAATATAAATATTTTTTTTTTACATAACATGTATAAAAGAAAAAATATATACTTAAATTTTATACACACGTATTTGTGAATCTAAGATAAATTCTCGAGAAAAAAAAGTTGAGACATTGAATAAATTTTATAAGTGTCTATATATAGCGATATGAACAAGTTAGAGGGAGTGAGAGATACTTTACGGGATAATGTTTTTCAAGCATATAGTGTATAAAATAAAAATATGTATATCTTAACATTTTTAGCGTAACTTTTCGCACTACATAACTCTCTCTCTCTCTCTCTCTCTCTCTCTCATTTTCTCTTTTTGACCCTTTTTTTTATTAACTCACAAATTTTCTCATAAAACTTTTAAGACACACATTACTTGTGTAAACATATACAAAATACTCCGTGGTATACTTTTGCACATTTCAAGGGTTTGGTGGTGGTCAGAGTTTAATGTTGTAATGAACACAAAAATCTCTAAGGAAAACTTGCAAAAATATAAGATAGAAAAAGTAAAAGCTAAAGGACATTCTGTCAATGTTAAAAAAAAAAAAAAAGTTTTTATGTTTAAGTTAGTGAAAAAAAAGTGTAAACAAGATATTAATCTTCTTACAGATCAGAGAAGTTAATTTACTATTTACTCTTGGCAAATTTAATTAAAAAAAATTAACAAAGTAACTTTCTGCTTTGAAGGAAAAAACAAACATAATTGATTCAAGTATTTTTTTTTTTAAGTAATTTTGGCAGGTTATAAGAGAAAACTAAAATAATGAAGAAAAAAAAAGTTTAATTTGCAATTACATATTAAAGTAAATTAAATGTACACAATAAATTTATATTTCTATTTCCGTCATTATAAAACAAAAACAAAAAGAAAGGTTCATTAAATTTAATTTTCACTCAAGATGATTACTTTACAAAATGACGCGTTGAACCGTATTTTTGAGATCAATGAACACAGTTAATTTACCATGCAACTGATGTTATAAGAGCTTTTCTGCATGAAAAGAAAAGAAGCGCATGTTTTGTATATTATATTGTTTCTTTTAAATGCAAAAACAAATAGTTTTATGCTGTTCAAAACCTTTTGTAAGAAGTCTTTGATTTTTTTTAACGCAACTGCTTTTTTTTTTTTTTTTTTTTTTTTTTCAATTTGTAAAGTAGAAATAAATGCTGCAGATCCAATTATTAAAAGTTAAAAGAATATTGCATTAACTCTTAACAGAATTGGTAAACTAACTTCAAAGAAGAGTAAAACATAATAATTTAAAATAATATTATACGTAGTATTACATTTTTGTTTTGTATACAGTCTATACCTTTATATTTTTCTTCAGATTTTTTACCTCATCATCCGTAGTGATGGTATATAAATTTAATTAATAATATTTTATAAAATTTATTACACATTATACAGTATGTCTCATATAGCGTATAGAGAAAAGCCTTTAATTTGATTTGTGTTACAGTTTGTAACAAGAATGATAAATTATCCTCACAAATAACTCAAAATGGACTTTAAAAAAAGTATCTGAGAGTTTCACTTTAATGTAATATAATACGAGTATATGAGTTGAAATTCCTTTACTTGATATGAAATTTCACACAACAAGGTATGTGTATATATTATAATGGTGTCGTCTTGCGTATGTAAAGAGGTGTTACTTATTTAAACAGAGAGATTTTGAAACAGAGAATTAACTAACTACAATACAGTGAATAAAAAAAATTCTTTTGTTTGTTTATTAGATAAAGAGGTTAAAAAAAAGAAATCTTATTTATACGTAAATATTTTAGTTTATAATTTTTAAATTTTTTTATAGGTTTACATTTTCTATTGTAACATCTCTTTTTTTATTACTTTTGTATAAAATTTACTTTTAATAAAGAATAAATAATCACTTAAAATCAGATATGAGTGATTTTTTTTACTGATATACACATATCATTTACTGAGAACTAAATTATTCTGTATAAAACTTTATTAGAGAATATTTTACAAAAATAAGAAATAATGCATATAAAGCCATATAGATTATTAACAAAGTGAAAACCTAAAGACATCAACTGTCGATAAAATTCATGAAATTTTAAACTGCATCCTATTATAAACAATTGAGATTGGAAAAAAAAATGAAAGAAAGATATTAGATATAGTAAGAGAGAGGAAGAATGAAATTGATTCTGATAGAATCATTCTGAATAAAGGGGATGGAACGAACGAATCAACTTCTGGAGATTGACTACGAGAAGAAAGTAATATTGAGAATGGAAAAGAGTTTGAGAGAATATATATATATATATATATATATATAGAGAGAGAGAGAGAGAGAGAGAGAGAGAGAGAGAGAGAAGAGGTCTTGAGACGGTAGTGAGTCTGACAGATGACACATAATTGCACCACACAACGAACAAAACAAAATGCACTTTACTTCTCAGACGTTCATACATACATATCCAACTCACAAGTCTGTGCTTCACGGACTTTTAAATGAAGCAAAATTGAATTCCATTTACAACATATGGCTGTCTCTCTTTTTCTCTCTTTTTCTCTCTCTCTCTCTCTCTCTCTCTCTCTCTCTCTCTCTCTCTCTGTTTGTATAAAAAAAAACATAAATAATTCAGAATGTGAGCTAGATTTCTACATCTCATATTAAAATATTCATTCATTATTATTGTTTTTGAAAAATGATTGTTTATATAAATATTAGCATTTTTTTTATTATAAAAATATAATTTGTATATTTGTTATTGACGTAATCGAATAATATTAATTTAGTAGTTTTTATTATTCAAAAAGAAAAAAAAATGAATAATTTGGATGAAAATAACAAAGTGATGAAATTATTATTATTTTTTAAAATTATTTGTCAATACCACAATGATTATTTAATTTGTATATGTAAAAAAATAGGATCAATACAACAAAAAGTATTGAATGTTGATAAAACAAATATGTGTATTTTTTTTTTTCAAAACAAAGATTGACTTTTTTTTTTCTTTTTTTTTTTGTCCAGCATTTTGTTTAGTTGTAGGAGGATTATTGTCTGCAATAAAAAAAAAAAAAAGTATGAGCAGTATGCTTAACATTTTGTAATCCCTTGTCCATTCAAAGCTTATTTTATAAAATAATGTCACAACTCTCTACTCTCATTAGCTAAACATGAAAATACTAAAAAAAAAAAAAAAAAAAAAAAAAAAAAAAAAAAAAAAATACAGATACTTCATTCTATGTTTTGTGCTCTCTAAAATACTAAAACTTTTTTTAGCACCAAATTGTAAAGTTGTCTTTTTTGCTTAATGGAACAATGGTGTTATATTGTTTTATTAATCATTATATAAAAAAACAAAAACAATATTATGATAATAATAAAAACAAAGTTCTAAATTTTTTTTGGAAGTAAAAAGTATAAAATGTCAATATTTTAATGATACGCTATTTTTTGTATAAAATTGATGATGGCAGTAATATAGTAATGAAAAAAAAAAGTTGTAGAGACATCTTGTCAAACCTTTCTCTCTCAAAGTTATACTGCATGTGTCTGAGTTTAACGTGCTTTCTCTCTCTATTCTCTCTCGCTCTCTTCTCTCCCTTTCTTCTCCTTACATCCCTGCTAATCTGCTAAATGTCTCTCTCTCTCTTTCTTTTTCTTCCTTACTAGAACCAGAGCACATTCGTTTAATGCTTCTCCTCAATTACGACCTTTAGGCTTTACGAAGTTCAAGTCGCCCGGCAAAACGCAAGGACCCGTAATCAAATCACTGCTACAGCGACATGGGAAACATTATACAGCATCACGCTCTGCTTTAGATAATAAAATTTATAATACGTATAGATATATATTTTGCTATACATACCTTTTTTTTTTAAAAAACGTGTGATGAGATAAGTTTTTATTTGCCCATATTTTAGTAAGTTTCAATTCAATAAATATAGAAACTAAAATTGAAATAAATATTATTATAAATAAATATAAGTTCACAAATTGTCAATTAGTATAAAATTTTAGTTGAAATCAATACTTTGGAAATTTCTCAAAGTTGTGTCCTAGTAATTTCTTCAAGTTACTCTTTGAAAATTATGAAAAATTATATTAATAATAATAATGATAAACCTGAAATAACTCTTCATGGAAGTATCGGTAATGAAAAATTCTTCAGATTTTCTACTAACATAAAACACGTAAAATTATGTCTTGTAACATTTTCCGGCTTCGCTACAATAATAATAATAATAAGAGAGAGAGAGAGAGAGAGAGAGAAAGCTGAAATCATGGCCCAACAATGCTAATGAATAGGAAATTAATCTTTTACATAACCTTAATCTCTTCCCACTCCCACGCACAACACAAATACACAATTTTTTTTTGCAAAAAATAAACTGTTAACTTTTCAATTGACAATTAATTAACAAATATATAAGCTCTATTTTAAGGAGATTCATTAAACTAAAAATGTATTAGTAAATATTAAATAATATAGTTAATTAAGGCGGGAAATCAGGTACTGCGGGGATTTGACTAAAAAATTGTAAAGAAAGAAAAATCTGAAATTTTGCACAGTGATACATTAGCACACGGTATCTTCAAAAATGTAAAAAAAATTGGGGGGTCACCATGCTAGATTTTAAATTATGATTTTTTGAAGTTTTAGTCCCATAAGAGCCCATGTTAATTTCAACAATTATTTTCTCTCTTATCTGATGGTCAAGGGTTCTGAAAATTTTATCATAGGTAGCTGTTACTATTAACTTTCAAATGGCATCATAAAGATTCGAAGTTTTCTTTTTAAATTTTGAGAAACAAGCTATCTGAATACGACCCTTAAATTGAAACATAGTTGTTTAACATTTACTCACAGTTCTACTCGTTTTAATTGACAACGATTTCTTACTATTAATAAACAGTTTACGTTTTATACCCAAAATGTAAATTCTACCTAATTTTACAAGAACTAAACGAATATTAAAGTTTTACAATATAATAACGTGATGAGCTGATTAGTTCATTATATCTTTGTCAAAATTTGGTATGACTCAATTTGATTTGATATGTATGTTATAGAGACAGTTATTCACATTTATATTATGATGTGTAATTTAAAACTTTATATAATATTAAATCTACATCAGTTTATTACAATAATATATTTTATTCATATTATATTTTACATTTTATTAATAATAATTATAATATAATAAAAATTATTATTAGTAATATTACTATTCAGTTCAAATATTGATGCAAAAATAAATTTTAATTAATTGTAACTATAATGTAAATAAAAATAATTATTTATTATTATTAGCCACAAATTATAAAGCCATGGGCATATGTTATTATTGATATATATGTATATGTATATATATATATATATATATATATATATATATATATATATATATATATATATATATATATATATATATATATATATATATTATTCGTTATAACCATGGGGAAAAAAAGTCAATTATATTAATTACTTTTTTTGTTCAATTGAAATTAAAAAGCTATTCATACATATAGCAATATGTATAATGTTTGTATAAATATCTAATTAATTTAATTTAAATGTTCTGGCTATAAGAACTAATTTTATGCTTTTAGCTAAAAGAACTTTTTTTTTGTCATTATTGATAAAAATATTCTAAATTTTTATTGATTCAAAAATACTTAAAATGGTGTTTTGTCAACCTGAATTATTGTATTCTTAAGTCAGTTCATTATTTTTATTACAAATTTCTATCTTAACGAGAATAAGGGTGGAGGGAGGTGGGCAAGGGGGGTTGGGGGTCCGGACCCCTCCCTCCGTCAAGTCTGAGAAAGCATGGGCAAAGAGGGTGGTTTTCCCCCCTTTGCCTACGCTCACTATAGGCTGCATCCCTCCCGTTGCAAAATCCTGGCTACGCCACTGTGCATAACGTAGGATAGACATAATCAGATTTGGTCATGCACGTCTTGTTTGAGCAACGCTCACGTAAGCGTGCTCTCTCTCTCTCTCTCTCTCTCTCTCTCTCTCTCTCTCTCTCTCTCTCTCTCTCTCTCTCTCTCTCTCTCTCTCTCTCTCTCTCTCTCTCTTTCTCTATATATTTTTTTTAGTTGAGCATAAGCGCGATCTTTTTTTGTAAATATGAGCATGAGCGTGAGCACAATCAATTTGGATGAGTTGAGCAAATATGTTACATAATTATAAAAAATAAAAATAATAATAAGGAATTCTCTTCTGTCCCCGCGCAGCATGAGATAAGGTAGTGCGCTACATTGATAAGTCCTATGTAAGTCTAATACTGATTTCAGGTAGCGAGTTTGAGCAAAAATTATATGTAATGAAAGTAATGAAATAGTATTTTACTTGTTACTTTACTTTTTTTTTTTTTTTTTTTTTTTTTTTTACATTTTGATTAAAATCTGTCTAAATGACTTTCTGTATAAAACTCATGTCAGATAAATGTATTATTTTTCTTCTATTTCTTTTGTGTGTAATCATTTTTCTGCTTTTTATTTACATAAAAACATTAGATTTATTTTATCCTACAGCATAATTTTCAACCATAATTGAGTTTTACTTTTGATGTTGAATGAATAGCGTACCAACATATTATTATTTAAAAATGTATTATTATGCAAATGATAACTCTGAAAGCACTAATGGATTTGAGGTACTACAAATATATTATTGAATTACTTTATATTTTACATTAGTATTATTTTAAAACAAATTATAAAATATGATATTTTGTATCATCCCCCTATCATTTTCTCTCCACTCTACATAATTGTTTTATCGTATACACTCCTGAATATTTCCATTAGTCTTTTAGATGTATTAATTATTGTTCTGAATAATTCCAATTCGATCACAATTATTTCATTTTATTTTTAACCAGAGTTAAATAGATCGTATTCAATACTTAAATAATAATCAATTTTATTAATGTTTATCAACATGCAGATATCAAGTAAAGTAGCGATTTTTCCTTGTTATGATTTTTAGTTTTTAGTACCTATTTGGTACCTATTGGTGAAAGGTAAAAGAGTAGTGAAATTGATTATAAGATAAGTAATAATTCGAATATTTTTATATGTAATATAATATTTGCTATTTTTTTATTCTATCATGCAAGGGAAATAATTATACGTAAAATAATAATAAAAATACTAAAAAATTCTTAAAAACGTATTTAATGTTTTAATTTGCAAAATTTTATGTGCATTTTACATAATTTTAATTGTACAATTATTTTTATTACTTCATATAGAAAAAATATAATATATAATTACGTCTTTCTACCAACAATATAAAAGTAAATATTAATCCCTTTTTAAGTACATCATTATACCAGCTACAGTGAGGTTTTTAATGGTATCGTAATTGTGAAGACAAAGGGAACAAAAAAAAGGTCAAAGCTGCAAAAAAGCAATGGTTGAGTGTGCTGTGATTTTTATCTAGATTGGTAGAGAACGTGTGTTGTTTTTCGTATATCTATACAGAGTGGTCAGAGATTAGGTCTCTCTCTCTCTCTCTCTCTCTCTCTCTCTCTCTCTCTCTCTCTCTCTCTCTCTCTCTCTCTCTCTCTCTCCCTAACGAGAAAATTCGTATGCAGATGGCAAACCCTAACCAACAAGAGAAAATCCAAGACCAAACTAACATGTAACTAAGGTACATCCTATAAAATAAAATCTACAATATTTGCTGTAATATAAATTTTTATTACTTTTCTTTGATATCTTTTTATTTGTTTTTATTATTATTATTCTTAGGCACACATACTGTAAGAATTATATATCTTAATATTGAAAATATATTTTTTTTTCCAAATTTAATTTTCAAAAAAAAAAAAAAAAAAAAAAAAGTGCTGCTATATTCTAGTTCTAACTTAATTCTGTTAATTATACATATTAAAAACACAATGTATTGTTTGTTTTAAAAATAAACACAGCACTCGCTGTTTTTATATTTGAACTAGTATTTATACTATATTTTATAAATATAGTATAGTATATAACTAAAGATTTTAATGCTACAGTGTAATAAAATCACTAAAACAAATCTTCACCATTTAAAGCTGAATATTTTTACGATCTCATCATTAATGTGGGGTTACAAATAACTTAACTTTTGATTGATTTTTTTTGTACCAACGTTTTATAGTTATACTTAAAAATATCTCAATACTTTCATTAAAAAGTAATACCTTAAATAAAGTAATAAGAATTCCCTAGAATGCTAATTTGTTGAAGAAAATAGTAAAATATTAATGAGCGACAAAATAAATTGAATTTTTTTACGTTTAATATAACTAACAGATTCGTTGGGTCGAAGTAGTTAGCAATTATTTTAATAGCATTGATGGGATTCAGTTTTTTCTCAAAAGATAATAGTTATAGTATGATGAAATAAAACTATGCTAACTGCTAACATTATAGAATTTGCATTATTTAATTTAATAAATTGTTATGTCTGCGTAGTCTTATTTTATAGTCTGAACACCACTTATATTAAATTTAATAATCGTCTTTATTCAAAAAATCATAAAAATTTTAAGGTTTTTTGAAAGTGTATATATTTATGGTAAATTCAGAAAAGAAAGAATGAAAATTGAACTGAAAAGCATGAAAGAGAGAGATAGAGAGAGAGAGAGAGAGAGAGAGAGAGAGAGAGAGAGAGAGAGAGAGAGAGAGAGAATAATTATAGAAAAAATATGCTTCAAGCGTCTTATGGTTGTTATTGATTGTTGATTATCAATGCTACGTTTACCTTGGATTTTTTTTTAATGTCACATACAGAAATCCAACCAAGGCGTAGATATTATAGGTTGGTTCATTTTTATTTATTATAATATAGTTTTACTCATTAAATCATCTATTAGAGGAAAAAAAAAACTTCTTACTGAAAATACATGCATATGTATTATATTATATAATTACATACAATTCTCCCAATACTAGTTCGAGAGGATGCAGATTAATTATGTAAAGTCAACTGTGATTGACTGGTAGGTTTATAACACGCTCTCTGATTGGTTTAGCACTCCGGATGCAGATTTTGGCGGGAAAGACGTTGTTTTGGCATAAATGTACATAAATAAACATACACAATTATATCAGTTGTCATACAGTTGTCCCAGTACAATGTGGTAATGCACGTGCAATAACACATGCCTTAATTAATACTTTAAGGGGCTAGTCCCTTTTAAAATTTAGCATGACCTTGTGAGGTCACAAGGTGACAACTGTGACAATAAATAAAATTAATGAGTAATACATGCTAATTACTTGAGTGCTTTTTACTTAGAAACCAAATAATTTAGTTGTGTGACCCATCAAACACCCTTAAACAATCCATAACGAAAGTATGTTTTTCTTTTAGTCTGTTAATTATTATTATTATTACTAATTACTAAATAATCATAAACTATGCTATGATCATTTAGTCACAATCAAATATCCTAAAATTATATATATATATATATACAATTATCCTTAGACCTGTTAAGTAAACTAACAGTTCATATAATATTATTATAGTAACCTTTTTTGAGTATATAGAAACTGCTTTAAATGGCATACAAAAGACATAAAGGTTTACGTATTCAAAGTGGAAGCATTTGAATTACTATCTACTATATTTGTAAATCTACTAGACCATTATAAAACAAACATAATATGTGATAGATGAAGCTTTGGGAATGAAATCGTGCTAGTAAAACATTGACAGAATAAACAGTGTCAAGTAAACATAGTGTGAATGATATAGGTTAGCTCAGTTTAGTTACTACTATATATCGTGCAATGGAGCGATTGTCAATACACTTTCTACCTACACGTATATGTATTTATGTATGCAGATCATACAATTCATAATATTGGAGAAGAAAAAAACTACTTAATATTTTCTATCTTATATTATTAAATCTTGACTTTTATTTCAGTTTTGCAGAACAGTAATGTTATGCAAGGACTTAAAAAAAAATGTTTACTAAAATAAATAAAATTTAAATGTTTTCTTGGCACACTTTGTAAGTTGTATACTATAGTTTGATAAATTTAATTATGCATTTCTACGATAAAAGTAATTTTCTTAATGCACTTAATAGTATTTTAAAGATTTGTTGTGAGTGTTAATCGAATTTGTTTGTCAATAAAAAAGAATGCTAACATTTTAAAGAAGCATTTTGTTCTAAATATAAACAATAACAAAAAATAAAAATAGGTTTTTTGTTGTTTTTGAATATCATTTCTTGACATTAATTAAGTAAACAATCTTACTACTGATTAAGATGAATTATGCTAATGCAGTTTTGTAGGAGATTTTGTTTCAATTCTATATTCTATTTTTAAAAACAAAAATTTGTTACAGTGATTTGTAATAGTAGTTAAATAAATGTTTGATTGTTGAAAGACATTTATGTGTCTTAAATTTTAGTATTTATTTTTTTTTTCTTGCTTCAGGGAATCCCTCTTGGCTTCAAGCTGCCAAGTTAAAGACAAAGTTGCGAAGTCATTTAGAGACGAGTAGACGATAGGCCAGTTTTTTTTCTCTTTCTCTCTCTCTCTCTCTCTCTCTCTCTCTCTCTCTCTCTCTCTCTCTCTCTCTCTCTCTCTCTCTCTCTCTCTCTCTCTCTCTCTCTCTCTCTCTCTCTCTCTCTCTCTCTCTCTCCTCTGTTTTTCTCAGACATTGTGGCTGTAGAACACTCACCACCAATTAACTTAAGCAACGAGTTTTGCAGTCTTCTCTAACTGTCCGGGTAATTGGAGCAAGAGAAATTGTCACTGAATTTACTTTCACTCTTATTATATAACAAAAAGCCAAAAGGTTTAATTTTAAACTTAATATTTATATTTTTTTATATTATGTCTATGAAAGAATGTTTGTAATATTTCTTTTGACAATATCGCATTACACTATCCTTAAAATATATTTTATACTTACTAGTATAAATGTAAACTGTGCAAAAATAGAATATTGTATAAACTTTTTCTTTTATATTTTATTTCATAAAATATTACTGGTACTTAAAATTATAAAACATTATTTTTACTGATTTTTTTTCTTCCTTTTTTTTTTATTGAAAAGCTTATAAAAATATGAAATGATATTTATATTTTAAGTATTACTAAAGTACACTATGAAAAAAACTAACTTTTTCATTACTTTTAATATAAAAAAGTATAAAATAGAAATAATTTTTATCCTAAAATATAATGTTTAAAAAAAAAGTTATAAAATAAAAATGTATACTAAAAAGTCTGGATAGATGTTTACTAGCATTTTACTATAAAAGAAAAAAAAAATGCAATGAATTATTAATTATATTTTTCTGGATTACGACATAACTGACACTTTAATGCACCTGAACAGTTGTGCTTTTCTTCATTAAAGATTTGCATAGTTATTAGATCTTTTAATGACTAAAAAGACAGAGAGAAAACTTTCAACCTACATTTTACAACGAAGTAAATGAAAGACGACTATTATCCAGATTCTATATTGATGACAATTTTATTTTTCTTTATCATTGTTTACTTGGTTTTTGAATTAATAAGTAAAGTTAATAAATTTCAAAAGAGTCGTCATTTTATTAATTAAATGCATTTTATAGAAGATGAATAACTTTTCTTGAAAAAAAACAACAACTTTTATTAACTATGAATTTAATTTTAATTAAAATATACATTTAAAACTTAATTCATTACTATTATTATATTACAAAACTATTATATAATAAAACTATTAAATTATCTTTGTTTTTTAATTGTATAGTTTTGCAATATATATGCGCTTGACTAAATTGTATTATTTGAAATAGTTTCTTTAAAGTTTTTAGAATATGCAATATCTTAAAGTTCATTTAAAAACAGTTAATAGTAAAAACAGACTTAGTTTATATAATATTTAAAATATAAATCAAAGAAAAAATTGTTCAAATTGAAGTGAGTTTTCTTTTTGATACTGCAATTTTTCACTTAAAGGAATAGACCAGAGAAAAACATAAGAATTTATATCACAAAACACTTGATGAGATTTACAAAAATAACTTTAGTTTGTCTCAAAACCCAACAGTAGCCCCATAGCAGTGATCAGAAAGTTCGATTTATGCAACCCGCACAACATATTCATACTAATTTTTGCATGTTTCTAACGTCATAAACATGAATTTTCACGCAAATTGCATACTTTACAGTTTTTTCATGTTCTCTCGTGGGGCTACATTAACATTCTGGTAAAAATTGTCATCAGTTTTGAAGATTTCATTACGTGTTTATTTATTAAAAAGCACATCGTGTTGTTTTATGTGGTCTATGGCTTTAAGGTTCCTCGTTATACCAAGTAAATATAAAGTCTATGTAACTTTATAAATATTCATATTTGTATCGTTTATTGATTATTAGTATAGAGGTAGAATTACACTTTATATTTCATATATTTCTAACTTTTACGTTATATCATAAAATAAATATAATCCTACTTTAAGTTGAACATAAATTCTTATCATTTGTAAATTTCAAGTTATGAAATATTTTGCTTTCGCTTTTTATGCTTTATTCTTTATCAAAACATCATAACTTTTGAAGTGTAACTTTCTGTTCTCTCTCTCTCTCTCTCTCTCTCTCTCTCTCTCTCTCTCTCTCTCTCTCTCTCTCTCTCTCTCTCTCTCTATGTATATACATATCTGTCAAGAAATGTTACACCCCAATATACCACAAACTTTATTATGCTTTAAAAATTTGAAAGTACTAATCATTATAAATAATGAATTTAAATTACTTCCATACTACTTGAAAAGAAACAATTAAGTAATTGATGCTGTATTTATGTCATTATAGCATAATATTTGCTAAATTGTAACAACATAAATAATTATGCTATAGAAATTAATAGTTACGGTACGTTATACAATTAATATGCAGAGTAGAGCATTAATTGTCATTTATAAAGAATGAATTTTGCTAAAAATTTAGCTACACTTGTTATTATTTATTTTGTCCATGGACTTTTTAAAATGTTAATTCTTTAAAATCTATACAAATTTTATATATATACGCTTGGATGCATTATTACAATCAAAATGCATACAATTTGATAAATCAATATAGTAAAATACTTGTTTTTTTGTAATGGTTATGTTTTTTATAATTATTTTCCAATGTAATAATAATTAAATAATAATAATAATCAACAATTTATAATAAATAAAATAAAAATATTTTGTGTAAATATTTAATTGATTTTTTTTACATGATACATATAAAAATTTTCGGCTATATAAATAAATGAAACATAAACATAACCTTTAAAAAATATACGTAATGATAATAATGATATATTATGGTAATAATAATAATAAATATTCATATGAATTCAAACCCATTGTTAGCATTAATAATAATTATAAGTAACATAATAAAACCTGCTTATTTTATTTTCATTAAAAGTAAATTTTATTTTGTTTATAAATTATTTTATTTTAAAATTAAAATAATGAACAAAATATACAATTGTTTTGTTTTTTCACCATGTTTTAATGTGTTTTTATTATGTATAGTATAAGTATATAAATTTTAATAAAATTTAAATTCAGGTGTTTCATTAAGTATAAATCCAGGTCTTAATTTATAAAATGTAATTTTGTAAGTATACTTAAGAAGTATTTGATTTATTACATACTTTATAATAGATGTTATTAAATAAAAGCTATAAATGTCTAACTATAATATTATCTTATCCAAATAGCTTTAAAAAGTACAAAGATCTTTATATAAAACTTTCACCTCATAAGATGTATATAAAATGAAAATAAGGAACACTTTTATGATTGCGTTTACGTAAAAAAGGTGTATAGTTTTTTTGTTTTGTTTTTTTTCTTATAAAAAAATAGTTATATGTATGTACTGAATTTTTACGATCTAAAGTATGATCTATTGTATATAACTTTGTATTGAAGATTTAGTTGAAATGCTTCAGATTTTAGCTTTTACTATACTCTAGATTCATATTTCAAACTAAAAGCTTGTTATTTGGTATTCATTTGAATCGAAAGTTGAATTTAAACGACACTTTTCAAGTAACTCTTGTGTTGAATAATATATATTATATAAAGTTTGAAAATGAGGTACTGCATGTGATGATTTGAACAAAATTTATAATGGCAGGATTTATTATTATTATTATTATTATTTTACATAGTGAATAAGAAAACTTCTTATTTAGACAATTTTTGGGAGGTCAACATGCAAATTATTGAATACCAAAATTTGAAACGTTATCACTATTTTGCGCTTGTATGATGGTCACGGGTTCTGAAAGTTGCCATTAATGATGTTCAAAATCCCCGTTCTTTTGCTTAAAAAAAAATAAAATAACATTAAAAAAAGAGCCTTATTCCATTTAAAAAGCATTAGTGATCGTTTTTTGTTTTCATGGTTTAGAGCACTAAAAAACAGGGTTTACGAACCATTATTGACTTTCAAATGAAATAAAAGAGCAAGTAGTCAATCATTTTTTTTTTTTTTAATTTCAGATATAAGAGCCTTTTTAGTATAAAACCTTTAAAGTATTATCGTTTTACTTCTTTCATACAATAAATTGAGGATTTAAAGCAAAACAATACAAATTGATGAAAATATTTTCTAATACTAGTGTTAAAGTTTCTGTTTTTATTTTTTCGTAAAAAAAATATTTATAACTTAATTATAAGATTATGAAAATAATATTTGAATTTACTCGTGCTGGGTTTCATTTCTTTAAAAATAAAAAAAAGTACTAGAATGAGAATGAAAGGAACAAAACTCAACTTTCTATAATTACATTCAATATAGTTCAAAAAATGGTTTTCAAATATTGTCAAATTTTCATGTAACTATGATAAAAGCAAAACCAAAATGTCTTATTCGTTTTAGAAAAGCCATCAAAATCATGTTTCACCGTAACTTTATATAAAGTCTAACTTCATGTACATTATTATGTTACACGTCTATACATGTTTCAAAAGACTTTTGATGAAACCATTATATATATAACAATATTTTGATATCTCGTGTTGAAAACGCCTACACTAACACCTACGTAAAACATAATTTTCTAATCGATCGTGTGATGTATTTGAATAAGAATCAGAGAGTGTAGAGATATTTATGCGACATCTCTAGCTGTTCAACATGTTCTTATATACTTTGACTCGTTTCACACCCTATGTATGTGTGTGTGTGTGTGTATATATATATATATATATATATATAATACTATTCCTCCACCCCACCCTCCCACCTGTTACCATCTTTTGAAATGCGTAAAGCTGGAAGTTGTAAACCACATTGACCACACTCCCAACTCACTGTTCTGAGAATTACATTGTGAACCCATATATATTTAATTTAAACTATAATAAGTATGATAATTATTCTATGGTCCATATTATGTTTCTAATAATTAATGCTTGTAAGTGCTTTGTATTTAATTATTTTTTTCATAAACTGTTCTTATTACAATCTTACATATAATCATTGTATTAAAAAAAATGTATAATGTTTTATAGAGTATCCATTTTAAATTGAAATGATAAGATAAATAATTATTTTGATACATTTTTTTTTAAAACAGTCGTAGTGTATTAATTTTTTTTTGTATGAATATTATATTAATATTGTATACAGTAGGGAAAACTATTTTTTGTGGGCCTTAGTTTTTATCTTTGTTAAATAAGTTATGTTAAAAAAATATACATGCTTTTTAGCTTTTTAATAACAAAATTTAAAAAAATACGAAAATAGTATAACCTACTAATTAATGTCCTTTTTTTTACACAAAGTTTTTAAAATTCTTTACAGTTAAATTATTGTATACCAATTAGTGGTTTAATAATGATATACCAACATTATTAACATTATTTGTTTTTTGACGTAACTTTACCACAAAACATATATAAAACAGTATGCTATATATTGTTGTATGTATAAAATTCTGTAAATATATATTAAAGTTCACATGAACAAAAGAATGTTGATTAACAAAACAAATGAAGTGGACGTTGAGTGAATAAGAAAAACTTTGCATTAGCTTGTGAACTAAACACAAATCTGTGGGTTTCTATTCTTTTAACAACATTGTAGCTGTGTTTTTTGTCTAATTAAAACTAGCATTAACTAAAAAAAATATATAGTTGAGTAAAAAATTATCAACCTTTTTAATTATAGTAAAATATCAAGTAAACAAATTCACTAATTTATGGTTAAAATCTGTTTCTATGTCAATTAACATAATTAGAAAAAAGTTAGTAATATAAATAATTTTTAATTTAAAAAAAAATTAAGCAAGCAAATAAGTATTTTTCTTTTTTAAATAAAACTAAAGTAAACAAACGTTGAAACGTAAACTTTGAGAACTTTTTCTTTCAACCCACAAAATTTAATTTAAAAGCTTGAACTTTGAACTTCTTTTAATTTTCACTTTGGTACATGTTTTCGTTTGAAATATCAGTAGTCATTAAAAAAAAAAAATCTTCTTTATTTTTAATCTCTTGTGACTTTTTTTGTCATAATTTTGAGTAAAAAAAAAAAGTGACTATTAATTATGCAGAATCTAAGGAGAAAAAAGTCCATTGGCAACTTTTTGGACTCACAAAACAGCTTAAGGCTAAAACCATTAACCCAACTTTGTTAATTATTGTGCATGACTTGCAAAAAAAAAAAAAAAAAAAAAAATCTTGATTTTCAATTAAACTTGAGAAACTACCCGTACGTGATTTGACATTCAATTTTTCTTAAAAATTTTAAGAATTTTTTAAAAAAACTTTATCAAACTTAAAATAGAAATTGTTTTATCAAAAAAATATTCATTTTTTTTAAACAAAAATGAACATTTTTAAAAGAGTTTTTTAAGTAGGCTTTAGTTTTATGTTCGTAAGATCAATCTCTGTTTAAAAGCCTTTTTTATAAAATAAGTTTCATCTAGCATAAAAATACATAGATTGAATTGAATTTTAAGTTGAGACAAAGTACTACAAAAATTTATCTAAATAAAAAAGTTATTGCTTGACATCATTCATATTCTATCTTATTATAATCTATATACTTCTGAGGGATTTTTTTTTTAAATTTAAAGATAATTTTTTATTCAACGTCATCAGAATTATTGGCATAACGTTATATTGATTTTTCTTTTCATTTCAACTTGAGACTTTTTTTTATATTATTATTTTATCACTGTTAGCTTAATCATTTTTTTAATATTGAAATTACATTGTCTTGAAAAAAAAACTCCCTCTCAAATTAATTACTTTTTCAATAAAATACGTACAATATAAAAATATATATACTGTACTTATAAAAATTATCATTTCAATTACTTTTGTATACATAATGTATTTCAATTAAATTAAAATTACAGATTGTAACTCATTTTATTACTACTAAATACATTCTTAATGTGGTACCATATGGTAACAGAACCATCTTGAAACTCATAAAGCTTAACTTATATATTAAAGTATGATATATGATGCTTGTTGAAGTTTTTTTTTTTTTTTTTTTTTTTTTTTTTTTGACCATACTTTCATATTAACCATAAATCCCCTATCACTTTTTTTTTCTTTCTTAATATTCTCTTCCTTCTCTCTCTCTCTCTCTTCTGATGTCTTGTTATAGCTTCCGTTCATGATATGATTTCCATTAAGGAGCATCATTTACTTTTTATATGAAATGCTATTATTTTATAGTTTTTCATGCGATGGATTTTTACTGTTATTTTTTTTTTCTTATTGCCGCTGTCAAGTCATATGGTTTATGATAACAAATTTTAATAATCGAATAGGAGTTGTTATATCAGTACGTAGTCATTTTATACACTTATTGCTTTAAAATATTACTGAAGTTTATTTTTAAGTTTATGTATTGTGTACTTTCAGATCAATTTACTGCGTAAAATTCATTTGTTCGGGTAAATAATAATAATAAAACTATATACCTTAAAGAACTTTTTACTCGGAGCAATAAACACACTATGCAGTATATTTTATTGCCTGGAAATTCAATGGATTAAAATGTATGTACATTGCATGCAATTAAATTAATTACATAAAGCAAAATAGTAGTTCGTCTGTGAACAGGACATGTCGAGCTATATAATGATTACATTTTTGATCATCAGATAAGTTTGGGGCAATTTAAGTTGTACAAGATTGTAAAATATAATTATATTTTAAATCAGTTTTTATTTTTATTTAAGAAAGTTAAATTCACAATACCATAGTTTCATAACAAAAAAACGATTTACATAAAATAATTCTTTACAGATACGAAATTTACCTAAAACCTGAGCTTAAAAAAAACTTGCAATTTATTTTGTGTACTTGTTCTGATTTTTAATGAATTATAATGAATATTAAATATATGAGACTCAATATCACGTGGATTTGAGAAACTGATGAGAGTAAAAAAATGGGTTAAACTCAAGTTAATCAGTACGTATTGTAAGCCGTCCATCACAGCAGGAAAAAAAAAGAGAAGTAAAATGGATTCATTCTTTTCTCGTTTTCCAACATTTCTTGGCAGAAAACATTTGGCTTCAAAAAGATAAAGTAGACTGTCGATCATTTTAAGTAAAACTTTGTTTATATATTTAACTGGGCACACATCCATATTACTTCAACGTGTGATCTGTGGCCAACAAAACATTTTCTCCTTATTGATCCTCTCTCTCTCTCTCTCTCTGCTAAATAATATTATACCTTTGTTATTGGAACTATACAAAGTGAGAAATTGCACTTCAGAGACTTTTAACATAATTATAACTATAACGACAATTAACAGTTAACTATCCATACCTATATATACATAAAAACAATAGCACCACAAAGGTATTGTATTTTATTATTATATATAATAATAATAAAATTTTATTTATATTTCATTGATTTTCCCAAAATATATATTTATATATATATAAAAAAAATGTTTTAAAAAATAATGACTGACTGTAATATTTTATTTCATTTGGGACTTTTTTTTTATTGTTATTTTTTAACGATAAATTTTTATTATTATAAAAGAGAATGGAGAATTAGAGGGAAAGTAAGCAAAACGTACCTTTTAACCTCTTAAATAATTTTGACAGATATCTCATAAATTTTAAAACCAAGAAAATAAGTTTACAAATATACTTATAAAGTAAGTAAACAAAATAATAATTTTTATATTAAAAGCGTAGAACACCTTGAACAAAAAACTTGTCTAATATCCTAGCATACCTAAACATCAACGTTGATTTGGCCAGAATCATTGATTTTTAATTTATTTTACATTCACATAAAGTGACAGCTGCGGGTTTATGACATCACGGCTCACCTGTTTCTGCACGCGTGGACTAGTAAGCTGTGACATCACAAACCCGCAGCTGCCATTTTGGGAATGGAAAATAAATTAGAAATCAATGACTCCGGCCAAATCAATATGATATTAGGCGAGTTTTTCAAGATGTTCTACGCCTTTAATGTTATTATTTATTGCTATAAGTTATGAACTGAATCAAAAAATTTACTATCCTAGGTTACTTTTGTACATGAATTAACATACGCTTCTGTGTTATACAAATTATCTATCGATATATTTCATGAATAATTTGCGTTATGATGAAGTTGATATTTTTAATTTTTCAGCATGGATGGGCTATATTTTAACCACCGCAGCTTCAACATGGTTAACCCTATTGTTGATGAGTAATTGATTACTTTATTGACAGTCCTGCCTTTTTTTTGTGGTTCCGTTTTTAAAAAAAAAAAAAATGTTGTCATCATTTTCATACTCAAATAATCAAATTATGAAAGGAACACAATATTTAACAACGGAAATTTTTAAATGTCAAATTGTTTGGTTAATATAGATAACAGGGTAAATGTTTTTTTTTAAAGAGATTAATTAACAAAAATATTCCACATTCAATGTTTTGAATCATTAAGAGAACCAAAATACAATACCATCAAAAGGCAAAATTTATATATATACACATAACTTTCAAGTTTCAGTGCTTCTATGTGATCCAAAGCTTTGTCTATAATACGTTATGTAGATAACTTTGGTAGCAACTAGAATAGTATTAAATTATTAAAACTACTTTTGCTTTGTTATACAAGCTTACAAAATTTGTTATTCTATATAGTAAAGTCTGTGAGAGTTAGCTACTATACTATTTGCTTCTTTTAATAAAGAATTATAACTATGTACAGATTTTTATTATAATACTTATACACTTTACTTATATAATTAAAATAAAGTACATACTATTATTATTTAATTATTGAGAAGTAGATTAAATAATTTTCTGTAAAAAAAAAGTTTTAAAATTAATTTTTCTTCTTTATTAAAATATATTTTATAAATTATGTATATATATTATACGCTTGTTAAGTTTTTGTTGGCTTCTTTTATAACTAGAATGTTAAGGACCATTGAAATGAATTCTCATTTGTCTTTTATGTAGACAAGTTTTAGTTTTGCAGGAAATGGGTAGTTTGGTTTATTTTGGCACAAAATTTGATGTAATTTTTAGGTTATTTAAAGATGGAAATTTATAATACTAAAATTGTTATTATTAATTTTATATATGTTTAGATATCAATATAAAAAAGGGGGTATTTTAATATGCTGATAAAACTCAATAAAAAAATTTAAAGCGAGAGAGAGAGAGAGAGAGAGAGAGAGAGAGAGAGAGAGAGAGAGAGAGAGAGAGAGAGAAATGTTAAAAAAACAGACATTAGATTTATGTTTTCTCGGTTTAACTAAAATCATTATCAAAAGTTTATTACAACTTTCATGACATAACATTAAATAAAATTATATACTTCAATAATCTATATTGGTCATAATATTTTACCAACATAAAATAAACACGGCATAAAGTTTTATTATGGTAATATAACACACAAAATATAATTAATATGTTTTTATTACCTTATTTTATAGTAATGAATAACTATATAATATATTGTATTCATTTACAACTAAAATATATACAAAATTATATATACTAATTTTATTTTACAATTTGCCGACGTATTAAGACCTACTTTCATTATTATATAATCTTAAACAATAAGTTATTTACAACTATTTAGTTTACTCAAGCGACGATTTAATTTCAGTTTTTATGTTTTGTTTATGATATAAAAAAAATTCCAAAGATTCTTTACTAGTTGCTTAATTATTATTATTTAATAATATAACATTTAATTGGATTGAGGCTGCAGTTAAAGAAGAAGAAAAAATTAATGAGAATCTTTGTTATGCATCGATGCAGGTGAATTCACAGATTTTAAATTGGTAAATTAATTATGTTAGCCTATAGGGGATAAAGAGTTTAATAGAAAACAATTTATTATTAATGGTCGGTTTCAAATTTATAAAATAAAATGATGAGGAGTTTGTTGAAATGTTACTCAAATTTTACTTCCATAATTCTAAAACATAAAAAATAAATAAATTTAAGCTCTTCATTATATCGATATAAAAAGTATAACTTAATTAACTTAATTTAATAGCATGTATGTCAAAAACAATGTATTGTCAAATCTTAGTTTATTGTGAAACACTGACAAGATAATTATGTTAAAATATGTATTCCTTTCGTGGCCTCTCAATAAAAACCATTATTTCATTATTATTATTATAAAATGTATTCTACATAATAACTATGTTTCAATAGACGTTTTAATAGTCTTATATAAATAATCAGGTCAAGCCATACGATTGTTCATAATAGTTTCTTATTTAATCAGCTTAAATAAGAGATTTATTATTTTAAACAAAAATACATATTTCTCATTAAGATTTCTGCTATATAGCATTATTAAGAAGACTTAAAACCATGAAACTTTATAAACACTGCTGGTTTCTATCTAGGTATTTTGATTTTCTATTTTCCTAAAACAATCTGAAACAACATAAACCTTTTCAATATAGAGTTTTTAGTTTAATACGTTACTTTAAAACTTTATTTATATGCTATTGTCTACTGCATCCAACTTTTTATACACACAAACTCTACAAGAGTAAAAATAGAAAACCTCATAAATAAAATTAAAAAAAAAAAAAAATAAAAAAAATAAAAAAACTTTAGTTATTTATTTTTGTATATTATTGTGTTATATAATACTAAATATATTTAAATATATGCATTTGATGAAGATATTCTTCTACTATAATTAATTATAAAGACAAAAGTTCATGGACCTTTAAAATAAACAGACATATAGAAAATCCTTTAATATTATTACAAATGTATCATTAGCAATGTTTCGACATACGATCTTGATTTATTATATTTAATGTTTTGCCTTTGAATGATGAACTATTTTTTATCTCTTATGCATGACGTCATCTTTGAGTCACAAAAGTCACGTGATAAAGCAACATCTGTAAATCACTACTCAATGTCACGATGATTCCAGGAATAAAAAATAAATAAAAAAAAAGTCAAAGCACCCACACTTTAAACGAAACAGGTGAAACTTTACTACACTGTATATAATCCACTTATTGATTATTATCTTTTTAATGTTTATTACTTTAATTTAATAAATTATTCTATTAAATAAAATATTTATTTCATGCAATTTATCGAATAATTTTGTAAATACCACCTTTTTTTTACCAATTAATATTTATGATAAACAAAATATGTGTATAAAAAAACATTATAAATAGTAATAACTTTTTTTTTTAAATGAGTGATTTGAATAATTTAATTTATACAAAACCATATTGAGGTTTAAACTTGTTTATATTATTATTATATACAATAACAAAAACAAATTTTACTAAAATGTTGTTACGTAAAAAAAAAAAAAAAAAAAATGAAGAGTGAATAATGTATTAAACAAAAAGCATAATGTGGTCATAAAATTTTTACTATTGTTGGTAATACTGTATGTGATATTGTACGTATAAAATATGTTTGTATATAAAAAGTAAAAAAGAAGAAAAAAAAAATACTATTTCAAAACTTATGAGGGTAGCAAATTTAAATTTAATTTAATTTTTTTATTGTTACTAACTTAGACTAAATAACAAAGTTTTAATGAAAATTAAAGTTGCATATTTGGAGAATATGCTAATAAATAACTTTAAAATTAATTAATTATTATAAAGGTAATATTTTTATTAATTATTGATATTATAACATTAAATTGCTTAATGCATATTTTTAATTTGTTTCTTTTTAAGTTCTGTCAATTAAAGACTAGCATTACAATATTTTTCATTGTTGCAAAATTAGTGATGAAGTTGTTAAGGTGCATTCACATGTTCAATTATTTGTTCTTTGCACATCAAAAATTTCAATCCCATTTAAAAAAAAAGAAGTTTTTTAACAATTTGCTGCGCAAAGTTCCAACAAATAAATGAATATATGAATGCACCTTTTTCAAGAACGAGTTTATTCAACAACGAATGTAATTACTAATTTTTACAACAATGAAAAATTTCTTATGCATGTCATCAATGACCAATTATCATGCACATACAATATACTGTATAAGATTTAATATCTATATTCTTATTACTAGCAAGTTGGATACCCCACTTTTTACCTACCTGTACTCTTTTTTTTATTGTATTGTGTTGTTGAATTTAAAAAGACAAGTTTAAAAATAAGAAGAAAAAATAATGATGAAAAAAACTAAACGTATGTGAATCTACAAGTGTTGTTTGTTTAAAAAAATAGAATATAATGTTTTTCTTTTGTTTTGAAAAGCTGAGTGTTACAGTTATTTTTTATATACACAATGTAATATATTTTTTTTAGAGTGCTGCTTGAATTGTGAGGGATGTAGAAATATGTAGTAGACAGAAAACTGAAAGTAAGTTTCCACTTTTCTGCTGCTAACCTAAAGTATAAGTGAGTTAGAGAGCGAGAGAGAACGAGAAAAAAAGAACTTTGATGGATCATAATTCATCACACATAGTGGATGCAATACATCCCCCAAAACCCTAGAAACACAACTCGCTTTAGTTGTGACAGAGTGACAGAGAGAGAGAGAGAGAGAGAGAGAGAGAGAGAGAGAGAGAGAGAGAGAGAGAGAGAGAGAGAGAGAGAGAGAGAGAGAGAGAGAGAGAGAGAGAGAGAGAGAAGAAAGAATAGTGTTAGAGAAATCTCCCTCCATTTATTTTATACCATAGAGAGTCCAGGATAAAACCTTGTTTCATATGTTTTTCAAAACTCAAATAAAGACTTTCAAAAGCATACAGAAACTTTAATGCTATTTCATATATAAAATTGTATTTAAAAGTTAGTATTTTTTATTCGTTTTGACACGTTGCATTTTGTAAGCGTGAAAAAAAATGATAATAAAATAAAAAGTAATAGAAACAACACATTGCATTTTACGTCATAAAATATTATGATAATAAAATTTTAATGCAATAGTTTAATTTGTTTATCCTATTCTATAAGCTTTTTTTTTTATTATTATTATTAATCTAATTATTTTGTTTTACTACACATACTGTTGCTCATTGAGTTTAATGAAACTTTTAACTGATGCACAATGAAACTATCATAATTATAATTCCACATACTGTAGTCATGAGTTGTAAATTTATTTGCAATATATATGTTCAACAGCAACTCAATAATTAAATGTCAATAGTATTACGGACATTTGACCTTATCATCAATAGTCTTTTTTTTTTCTTTGCTTTGCTATTTTGTGTTATTGTGCTACACCCATCCCAGTCCCAGACAAAACATTGTCTTATCGACAGTTAAGGATTTTCCAATTAATGGAAAAGCACACACGGGCCGGCCACGGCCTAAGTACATAGCCCGACATTCACCATGACAACCTAGAGAAACCGTGGAAACATCTAGGCAGGCTGGTCGGTGCAATCACATCGATCATGCACCTCCCGAATGCTGTGCGTCGTCATGGAATGCATGTAAACATGCATCGTGCAACGTGTTGTATTCTCACACTTCACGTACGCACCAGCAGTGGCTCGAATCTATATTCGGTGAGGAGTACAGAGTTACGAGTCAGCTGCCTTCACCACTCGGCTATACCAGCTCGGTAAAAATACAGTACATAAATGCAGTACAGGTACAAATGGCTGGTTACTGAATAGAATTAGTGAGTTTATTAAAATTTTAAATGGTATATTTTACTAAGAATATCAAATTCATTTTCAGCAAAAATTCATGACTATCGATCTAATGTAATTCAAATTATAATTATTTTCAATTTTTTTACTAAAAAAAAAAAAAAAAAAAAAAAAAAAAGTGAAGTGTTGTAAATGAAATTTTAATGAAAATGAGACAAGCTAAATACAAAATATACCATGAATAAAGGGGAGTGAACCTACATTATTAAAATATTCTTCTCATTACGCATAATACTGGTTAAATAAATTGGAGGTGTGTTGTCATTAAAAAATATATATATGAAAAAATTTAAAACAAAAAACGAGACAAAAATATAATTACCAGTTTTAAAATATGTAAATTTTAGCATGTACGTAGGTGAGTGAAACAAAAAATGTTATATTTTTAACATGACACGATAGCATTAATTTTATAAAAATTATGTCAGCGTTCGATATCATTATTTTTTAAAACCAATTGTTTTAAATGAAAGTAAAAGGAATGCATCATTTCTTTCCTATATATAATAATAATAAAAAAATGTGATGAAATAAGTTTAGATTTTATATAATAATATACTTATTCTTTTAAAAACATTAGTTGATATAACTTCAGTCAGATGAAATATAGTGTAAGTACGGTAACGTTTCAAAAAATATATTTATTTTCTTTTGTTCTTTTTTTTTGTATAAAAATATACATATTGTTACATAAAAAATAGTTTTGTTTGATGTGATGTTTATTTTTTTGTTATGATAAAAATTATATTTTAATTTATTTTATTTTCTTTTTAACTGCCATGAAAACAATATTTCAAATAATAATAAAAATAATAGTATACAAAAGAAGTTTGTATAAAATGAAAAACATAATTTGATGATAACTTTACATGTAACGATAATGATCTAAATGTCTATAGAAGCATGTAGCAAGATAATTCAAAGAGCAAACTTTTCTTCTTGTATTATATATATATATATATATATATATATATATATATATATATATATATATATATATATATATATATATAATATAACTTGTTATGATTTGTGTAGCTGTACTTACTGTACTTGTTCCTTTCCTTATAGCGTGCCTTTGGCAATAACACAATCTTAACTTGTAATCTAATATCATGCACTAAACCACAAAGATGCTGTTCTTCTTGATGAATTGATGACATGGAAAACTTTATAGTTTCATACTCACATACTACAATAAAATATATATATATCAAATTTTGTGCTTCATTTAAAATTTATTAATGAAATTGTAGTTTTATTCACAAATCCTGTTCCCAAAGCTCCGGAACTCAACAATTGACGTTTTTACTAATTAATATTTAAAGAGATTGTGCTATTTTGAAGCAGGTTTGCAAACATCCTTAAGGCGTAGAACACCTTGAACAAAAAAAAAAAGTTGTGTAATATCGTATCAAACTTGAAAATCATCGTTGATTTGGCCGGAGTCATTTATTTCTCATTTATTTTCCATTTACAAAATGCAACTGGCGGTCACTGACGTTACAGCTGGCCCGGTTTACGCGCGCCTAAAACAAGCAAGTTGTGACGTCAGTGACCGCCAGTGGCATTTTGTGAATGGAAAATAAATTAGAAATCAATGACTTTGGTCAAATAAACGTTGATTTTCAGGTTTGTTAGGATATTACACAACTTTTTTGTTCAAGGTGTTCTACGCCTTTAGTTTATTCATGAATGATTTAGATTATTGTGCTATAATTGTATAAATAACTTCTTAAAAACGTTAAGATTTTGTTATTTACTATAAACAAACCATTTAATTTGTTTCAATAACTATTTTCACGTATGACATATAAAGTAATAACTTTGATGTTTACCTACAAATACAGTGTAAGTGATATATTATATGGAAAAAAGTACGCACGTAGTGAAAAATTTTCTTATTATATTTATTATGATAGTGTATTTTTTTTAAATAAAGTTCATAAAAGTTTTTCATCCCATAAAAAAAGATACAAATAATGATCGAAGAAAAATTTTCATTCTGCTGATTGATTTGTTAACACACCATGCTTATAAAGTAAAGACTTGCTTAGAACTGCTTCGTCTAGAATATAGATGAATTTGATAAGCAATTCCAAGCACACTATTGATTGTTGTTGATATTTAAAATTTATAAAAGTTCACCTATAAAATATTTAGACAATACAGTGTGTTAAAAAAGAAAAGATTGAAAAGATGAAAATACGAAAGAAGTTAGATTTTAACCAAAGAAATTGATTTTTTTTACGCTACGATGACTAATAAATTATTGCGTTGAATTAAAAAAAAAAAATAAAATATAGTGATTGAAGTTAACATTTTTAACTTAAGCAACTTTTCCACATGAGATACTGAAAAGAAGACTAGACGTAAATTTTTGAAACATAAAAAAATTATTTTTTTGTTTGTGTATCCTATGTTCATTTTCAAATTTTTTATTAGAAATTATATTTATTATATATTAATTTTATATAAAGTTTGTTTTAATGTTTCAAAGCATTCGTGGAAAGAAAAATAGTTAATACAAAATATTGATATTTTATATTTTATGTATCTTTTTATCATAATACAGACAGAGAACTTATAATATGATTTGTTACATGAACTCACAGTGAGCTCAGAGTAGCACTGTAAAATGAAACTGGTTATAATTGAAAATATTGATTAGTAAAAGTACGTTCCATCTATATTATATAACAAATGTAATTGATATTCATAGCATACAGGCTCAATAATCTGTCTCTGTATCATAATGATACTAAATGTGTATTTTGCTGTTGAGCAAGAGCGAGAAAAGGAGAGGGGGTGGAGATATATTGGTTTTGGTTTCTATACTAAAGACTTCTAAGAAAATCATAAAAGTCATATTTTACAACAAAAATAAAGCTTAAAACCACAGTATAATAAGCATCTCAGTAAATTTTACAAACATACAGATATATAATATGACAAACAAATACACTTCCTATACTAAATATCAATTATATAGATTGATTTATTACTAGCTTATATAAGCTTTATTGATGAGATAGACTTACAGTATATATATATATATATATATATATATATATATATATATATATATATATATATATATATATATATATATATATATATATATATATATATATATCATAATTAGATTCAACCCTTTCAAATAAATCAATAAATTTAATTAAATAAGAAACTTTGTGTGATTTGCTACTGTTTGAATAATTAGTTTATGTATGAAGTAGTCATATGGAGACAGTTATTGTGAATGAAATGTTTACTTTTAATTATGATGCAACGATAAAGGCTAGTTAACACAACAAAATAAAACTGTAAGTAAACATTTAAATTTGATTTGAAACTATTTCATGTGTTATTTTAAATTGCAGCTAACTGGTGAAGTTTGCAAGCAAATCACAGTCGATGCGGGAAAAGCTTATGTTCCCTTGATTCTCCAACCTTTATCATTGCAAAACCATGTTTTTAACGAGTTTTTGTTAGTAATTTAAGAGAATATTACTATAATAAGCCGGAAATTTTTGAATAAAGTGACAAAAAACTCACTTTTACGTGTTTACAGAAAAAAAATATATCACTATTCACAAAAATAATAAATCATCACAGTTATATTTCATATGATCATGTTAATATTAACAAAGTAAATTTTATATATATATATATATATATATATATATATATATATATATATATACATCGATCCTCTCGCGTCAAGATGAAGCTTCTACACTTCAAAAATGTCCGAAAAATGACCGGTTACCTGGACAATTCATACCTGTTTTATAAAGCAGAAGCTCCAGGTAGCCGCGACTTTGTAAAGTGTAGATCGCTCATTCTTTGTAAATTTGTTAAGTGTAGAAGTTTCATCATGACACGAAAAGATCAATGTACATTTTTTAAATATGCTTTGTAATAGACTAAGGTTTCCTAGGTTATAGTAAAGCTGATTTAGTGACCTTCTGGCACCTGTAAGTTAGGCAACAATGTGGGTAGATCTGTTGTGCGGTACGTCACTTTTACAGGGGCTAAAGTAAAAAATAAAAAATATAAAAAAATAAAAATAAACAAACTTGTAACAAAAATATTATTCACAATATTTAAATTTTACATCAAACTTTTATCTTTGTGGTTTTATATTCAACTGACACATTAATTTATAAACTTGTTTGTTACAAAAAAAAAAAAAAAAAAAAAAAAAAAAAAAAAAAAAAAAAAAAAGCAAACAAAACTTATCAAATGCTTAAATTTATTTAACACATTGTGAGCTAAAATTAATCATTGAAAGTTTACAACCTTGGAAATAAAATTTTCAAATATTTATCACTATTGTTATGCATACAGCCACAAACATCTATTTCATATTTTTAGTCTTATTTATTGTCAAAAGCAAAATATCTACAAGAAAACACTTTACCTTTCTATAAAGAAATTTGATTGTAATGACATACTTTCATTTTTTTAATATAAATATTGGAAAAGGAACAAAATTATATTGAAAAAAATTTGTTGTTTTCATTTTTATCGACATCTTATCGGTCGGTTCGACTTAAATATTTAGATTTATTACGCATTTAAATTTCATTTAATTTATCCAGAATAAAAATGTTAAATAATATTAAAATTTTAAACATTACTATATAACGTTTCATACATTTTGTATAAACAAATCCGTAAACAAATTAAAAACTTCATCAACGTATTTCCACTTCTTTATTACAATAATCAAACTAAAAATTTAATCAAATGCAACAGTTCAAAATTCAATTGCATTTCTATTTATATTATTCATTAGTTTAAATACATATTATAGTAAAACATTTTACAATTCAATTTATTTGACGTAGTAAAATATATTGAAATTGTTCTTTATGTGTATTACAAATATAGTTTCATAAAGATAAAATTTAAATATCTATATAATATATTTCATATTATGGTTTTATTTTAAAATTAATACAGTATAATAATTACATATTATAAATAAAGATATTATATAATGTTGTACATTGTTATATTTTATAAACCGAAACGTGTTTATACATTACTTAATAATAATTAAAATACGTCAGTCAAGTTATATTGAGAGAGAAAGAGAGAGAGAGAGAGAGAGAGAGAGAGAGAGAGAGAGAGAGAGAGAGAGAGAGAGACCTAATAAAATGAACAACGTTAATACAACTTTTAGGTTGCATGAAGCTTTCAGTAATTTCAAACTTTAATTTCCGGTGCATTCGTGCTAATAGTCATTTTAAATTGAAGGAGGTAGCTTTTTCCTAATACTTATTCTTGCCACCTCTATATTGGCAAAGTAAATGTTTTATCACCAAAAATTTGTTGTAAAATTTATCCCCTTATATTATGATATATCATTTGCCTAATTTATTATAACAATAAATAATATTATTTAATTAATTTTTATTATTAATATTATCATTATTGGAAGTTTAATAATTAAATTAAAATTTTTTTTAAATCAATAAAAACTTACTTTAAGGAAGTTTTATGAACCTGATATGATTAATTATAGTTTATTCTTTCACATCATTACATATTATATTATTAAAATTATTATATAATAAATATTTTTTTAAAAATTACTTCTACAAAATTAAGTTGAAATTTAATTATAAATTTTTCCTTCTCATATATCTTTGAGCTTTAAACAAAAACGTTAGCTCAAAATTGAGTTTGAAATAGATTCTTTGATCAGAAAAACTGGATTATTTTTTTTGTAATAAAAGAGTAAAAATAATTGAAATAAAAAAAGTTTCCTTACAAAGAAGAAACACAAGGCAAAAGTTAGTCACCTGTGTGTAAAGACGGTACAAAATACGTATTTGTTCCTTATTACATTGAGACAAGCTAAAAGAGAATTTCCACGCATGGGAAAGTTTTTTTCTTGCTGTACGTCGTAAGTAATGTTTTTTTCGTGTTCTTTGAAAATTTTGACATTAAATAAAAGAATGTTGATCGTAAAAGCAAATTATATTATTTCTTAGTCCTTTAAATTGCTAATCTTCATTTTATTGTCTCCTTCAATTGAAAAACATCTCAATATCAATTTTATAAGTCATTCATTATATTTCAACCTTTATTATTTTTGCAATGAGAAGGTTTCTTATGTTCAAGTAGCTTTTAAATTAATTTTACACTAAAAATTGATTTCAACGTTCATGTATTATTAAAAATTAAAATATAAACTATAGGAGAAATTTTTGATTTGAAATATATTGAAAAGCATCAAATATTAATTTAGCTTTGAATTATAATACAATGTGTTAAGTAAGTATAAAGTGTGTAGTATATATGTGGTATGCGAAATGAAATGAATTCAAGCGTAAGCAAATTTTCTCCTTGAGAACGTTGCAAGAGTAATTTGGCGTCTCTTGAAAGTAAGGGTTATAGTGGGTGGTTCTGTGGCAAAAGCTACCCTCCTTCTCTCCTCTTTATTCTACTTTCTATGTTGGTGCTTAGCACACTACTGCGTTCTGGCATTCACACGTCTAGGGTGTGAGAGAAGTGTGGTAGTGGTGGATTGGGGGTGGGGGAAGGGGGGTAAGAGATTGTAGAGGGGGGGAAGGGAGTGACAGCAAAGGCAAATTAGACTTCCGTACTCCGCGAGAGAAAACGCGACAAAATCTTGTGAATTGTGCACTCACTAGAGAAGAAATAAAGTTAGAGGAATAAGTGAGAGAGAGAGAGAGAGAGAGAGAGAGAGAGAGACGAATCCATGGTGGCTGATTGTAATATATAAATCACGATGTTGTATTTTCCAAGGCACTGAATGTTTCACAATCCTTTCAACTACCATTAGTAAAATAATTTAAATATATATTTAACAAAAGTGCTTACTACTTTAAAAAAAAATTATTTTGTTCTCTGAATTTTTTAAATTTACAAAAAAGATTTATTATAAAATATTCTCCCATTATTCTTAACAAATTTTTTTAATTTATTTTTTTCTTCTTCAACTCTTTAATTTTAACAGATGTTTTTATGAATATGTATATATATTTTTTATTTGTTCAAATTATGACTTTCGTTTTTATGTGTCAAAATGTTTATCATTATTTATTATAGTTATAAATTATAACAAAGTCTCCAGTTATAAGTGAAGTGAAGATCCTCGTATTAAAACAAGAAGATAATTTTGTGAGCCACGCGTAGGAGTATGAACGTGAATAATTAGTACTTGTTATATTATATATATTTTTTAATATAATCCTGTAGACGATTTACAAATAAATGTTTTCTTACGTCTGTATCTTAAATAAGAAAATATTTATTCAAATTATTATTAGTTCATACAGTTAAAAAAATATTTTAAAAAGCAAATTGTTATGTGACATAAAATATATAATTATCTTATTTATTTTTATTTCATATAGAGTTGTAGACATATTGAAAAAAAAAATTATGGAATACAATTTATATACTTTTTTATACAATGAAGTTGCACATATTTCCAACTCTGATGATAGGAAGTCACGTGTCAACACGTGTCTACCAATTGTGGAACGTGTTTCTTGGAGGAAGTAATACCGTAAATTGCTTTTTTATTCTTTGATTTCCCCCTATACAAGTAATACTTTTTTCGTTTTTTTTAATACTATATATAGCATGTTTCACGTATTTCACCCTCTCTCTCTCTCTCTCTCTCTCTCTCTCTCTCTCTCTCTCTCTCTCTCTCTCTCTCTCTCTCACTTCTTCAGTGTAAAATTTACACTAGAGACAAATCTCCTTTCAAACACCCCCTCACTACGAAGAATATCACTCATTCTGTGTGTGCTATAATTTAGTAGTAAATTTATAGCCTAGATTTAACTTTAAAATTACGGTTACACTTTATAATAAATGGTTTCTGAGTCATTTTTACATAATATAGTATAATATTTTATCATAATATACATTCTTTTTACTACGGTTACTGTACATTTTAAATGATATAGGTATAATATTAAATAAAAGTAGGCAATATAATATTCATAATAACGTTCATTTGAAAGATGAAATTATTGACATCCCTTTCGTATTATGGATTTATATTAATAAACAAAACATATAATTTATTAACTACAGTTCTTTTATTTTAAAAAATTGGGAAAAAAATGTTTACTGGTTCGGAATGAAAATTTTAAACTAAATAAATTATTTTATTTAAAAAGGAATTAAATATAAATATCTGATTAATTGGTTTTATTATTTTCAGTTCAAATTAAAAAAACAAACTTTGAAATAAATAAAAAGAAATAACTCTTAAAAAAGCAAGCATTAGTTAAATATAAAATAAAGCTTACTTTAATACGAGTAAATTACTGAAGAAAAAAAAAAACTTTCTTAACTCATTAAATTTATTATAATTTTAAAACAATTTATAAAATATTAAAATTATAAATACAAAGTGAATAAAAAAAAAGTACCTCGTGCTTATTATTGTCACTAATGGTTCAACTTAAATTTTCCTTTCTTAAAACAAAAAAGATTTAGGATTATGTGTATAAAATATCTTTTTAAAAACTTTTTTGACTCTTTTATGAAGAACTATAAAAAGTTTTTTTTTTCAAAGACTTTGGAGAGAGAGGGGGGAGTTTTTAAGAGTAGATTTTGAACACAGTAAAGAAGATTTTTTTTTTCTTCTTGAAGTTTAGATGGGAGGACGAAGGGATGTTGTCATTACTAAAAAGGAAAAAAAAAAATTCATAAAAAAATTTAGTATCTTCTCTATACTTTACTAACAAAGTTAAGGAAAAGTAGATTAAAGTGATTTAATACAGGTAAACAGGTAGATTAAGAAGTTTTAAACGAATTATGGATAGTTAAGAACGAGTTTGTCATATTGTATCGAGGATAAGATATATTATATTGATCTTAGAAAATATATTAGCTCCACCCTTTTTCTCTTCTGTCTTTTCTATTGTGTTGTGACTTTCTTATATAAAAGATTTTGTACAATCCAGTGCTTTTACCTTGATTACCTACATGTTTTCTTGATAAGGTATACTTTAATATTACTCACATTTTATACTCAGAAAACAAATGTTTACTCTCAACGCACAAATGTTCAGAGAGTACCTACAAAATGAATTGATTATGCGTCAAAGAATGAGTGTATTTTTACTTAAAGGCATAGAAAACATGAGCATTTACATCACAAAATACTTGATAGGACTTACATTTGGTAACATTAATTTGTTTCAAAACCTTCAGCTGTAACGCCGTAGCAGTGATCAGAAAATTTCAACTTATGCAACCCGCACAACATTTTCATACTAATGTTTGCCTGTTTCTGACGTCATAAACAGAAATATTTACGCAAATTGCAGTATTTTCACGCTCTCTTGTGGGGCTACATTTGCAATCTGGTAAAAATTGCCATCAATTTTGCATATCCCATTTTGTGTTTAATGAATAATGATTAAATAGAAAAGTTATTTCATGTTTTCTATGCAGTCTTGTAGTCGTTATCGTAAAATCGTTAACTTCAAGTTAACTATAACGGGAACTGCTTATTTCTATAATATAGATTAACAAACATTGAAGTTAACATAGCGATAACTATGAGAGAAAAAAATTACTTTATACTGAATAAAAAAAAAATTAAAAAAAAATATCAACTGACAAGGTGAGAGAAATAATAAATATAATTAACCCTTTATTTATAAATGAGTAAATATAAGTAAAATATTAACTTTATGAATGATTAAACTTATGAATAATCATAAAAAAATACATATCGTCTAAAAAATCTGTTAACGTTTAACGTTAAAGTTATAGGTAACGTTATAGTTGGGGACAAATTAGAGTTAATGTTATCGTCAAAGTTATAGTTTTATATGAAATTAACTTAACGTTAATGTTATATAAAATTTAGGTAAAGACTACAAGATTGTTTCTATGTCTTTAATATTCAAACTTGTAGAGGCTAGTGCCGATGCAAGAATGATGAGTTCAAAAGTTAAATAGGTTCCCCGTGAACTTGAGTATACTCGCCGTCCATTTCACTTTGTTAGTAGATAGTAGCCGTTCTCTGGTAGTAAGTAAAAAATTTGAATGCTTGAATTTTGGATGATGTTAGTTTTTCTCTATGCTTAAGAATTTTATGTATGTAGGCATGAATATTTAGAGACAATGCATGAAATGTTTAGTGTTTTAAATTAAAAGCCTCTATCAATAATAATAATAACCGGTTTTTATTGGGCAAAATCAGGTTACAAAACTTCTGATATAACTCAACTGTTTAACAGTATAGTCAGTTACAATTTTAGATTCATACAAAGAAGAATTTTATTATGTTTTTGTGTTTTTCTCTCTCGTTGCATTATAATTTTGTTCATAATGAATATCCATAATTTTTCATTTTAATATAATAGTCTAATACTATAAATTTATTAAAACATTTTCTTTTTATTATAATTTTGGTACATTAATTACTTTTTTTTAAATCATAAACCACATAAAACAACATGTACTGTGCTTTTTAATGAATAAACATGAAATGGGATCTTAAAAACTGATGACAGTTTTTACCAGAATGTTAATGTAACCCCACGAGAGAGAGAGTGAAAATACTGAAATATTGAAGTATGTAATTAGCGTGACTATTCATGTTTCTGACATCAGAAACATGCAAAAATTAGTAAAAAATGTTGTGCGGGTTGCATAAATTGAAATTTTCTGATCACTGCTACGGAGCTACAGTTGGATTTTGAGACAAATTAACTAAAGTTATTTATGTAAGTCCCATCAAGTGTTTTGTGATATAAATGCTTATGTTTTCTTCTGGTCTATTCCTTTAATACATATATACATTAGTACTATTGCAAACTGTTATACTAATTTTATATTTTTATTATATACCCTTTGAATCTTATTATATTGTTTATTTACATATACAGTATATATATATATATATATATATATATATATATATATATATATATATATATATATATATATATATATATATATATATATATATATATATATATATTAAATTGTAAGTAAAATATAAGCAAACAAAATTTGTATGTACTATACGTAGTATAAAAAGAAATTTATATAACCAAAGGAAAATTTATTTATAAAAATACAAGTTGTTTTTTTCCATCTAGAGCATATAAATGCTAAAATAAATACTTTTTTTATTATTTTTTTTAGAGTAAATAACTTTTATGTTCGCAAAAGAAAAAATAGAAACATTAGTAACATATAAAATACATGGCAGTTATTAAAGTAAAATAAAATTTAGTTATAAATTTGAAATTAATTTACACTATCAAAACTGACTACTAATATTTACTATGCATAAAATAGCTGTGATTTAAATTATATTGACAGTTTATAAGTGAGATATTACATTTAAAATTATTAACACGTCAAACTGAAAATATATATCGAGGAGGGTGTGTTTTTGTTTGATAGGTGAAATATATAAGTTAGAAATGATTTATCACAAAATTATACAAATTAATATATATTTTTGTGGTATATATATTGAAGAAAATTATGATAAATTTTAATATAAAGTCAACAAAATATTTAAAAATTAATAATAAAATATAAATTGCTATATCTTTACTTCATTTATCAATTTTTTTTTCAAAGATAAATGATAAAGTGAGTGATAGAGAAATGTATACATAATTTCAGAAGAGTTTAATATATATTTTATTTTTATTTTGTTAAATACTAGAGTGTATCTATGCTTAGTAATTGACCTAAGTAAATAGATGTAAAAGTTTTAGCAAAATTAACTTATTTTGTAATAAATATTACAGAGACAATTTAACTATACTCTTAAAATTAAATACCCAGTAAAGTTTATATTTTCAATTACTAAAGCTATGTACTCATGTATTCTATATTATATTCTGCACACTTGAAATAGGTTGAATTCTGTGACTTTACAGTTCAATGTTTTGGGGATTATTAGTTGTTGGTAAAGAAAGTTTTTTTTTTTTCATTCTGGTCCCTAGTGTTTTGCTACTTGGTATAGCGCTATATTATATACTATACTCACATAGCTAAACATATTTCCCATGGGATTGCTACTTGAAGAGAGAGAGAGAAAGAGAGAGAGAGAAAGAGAGAGAGAGAGAGAGAGAGAGAGAGAGAGAGAGAGAGAGAGAGAGAGAGAGAGAGAGAGAGAGAGAGAGAGAGAGAGAATTGCTTTTACTAGGAAAGTTCACGGTGATCACATGCTTGACCACATAGTAAGATCGTGACAAACAACAGGTGTCACCTTCAATACAACATACAATCACTTCTTATCAACATCTCTCTCTCTCTCTCTCTCTATCCTACGCTCTCGCTCTTGCTCCCTCCGTCTTGTCTTTTTCCAAAGGCTTCAAATGAATATAAATTTGAAATTTTCTTATTTTTTTCTAGGAAAAAGTGGAAAAAGATTGGTATTCCAATAATGCAATCTCAATAGAGTCTCTCTATCTCTCTCTCTTTCTTTCTATTTTATTTTAGAAGGAATGAATATAGTTCGTATTTTACAGGATGCTAGTTTTACAATAATAGTTATACAAAATTCATTAAAATAATTTAAAATTTATTTATAAACTCGTAGTCACAAAAATACTATACTTAAATTTATTGGTTATAAAACTAACTTACAATTAATTTCTTAAAATATGTATATTTTTTTATCAAGTAAAATAAATAATTTTTTTTACAATAACAGTTTTGTCCTATTCCTAATTTATATTATAAATTCCATTTTTGTTTGTGTTTTTCTTCCAATTTATACACATTGGTAGCTTTATATCAAGTGCAAAAAGGTCTATTAACTTAGATAGTACAAACAGTTTGTATGAATATCTAAACTTTAACCACTTAACTGTTTTCCAATCAAAGAGCTTTATATATAATTTATATTTAATCTTTATATCATTATTGTTAATAAATAATATGTACTTCAATTAAATTGTTTTTTTTTAATTAAAATAATGCTGGTAAAAAAAAATCAATATTGTTGTTGAATCACAACGGATTATATTTGAACTTAAAATATAAAATATCAATTTGCTATCACGTAGACAAAGTTATATAGAATATAAAAAGAAAATAGGTCATCATTGTGCTTTGTTTTTATTGTTATCAATAATATGTGTATATAGTATTTATAAAAACTGATAATTTCCTTGTTATAGCTTTGTGGTTTGAACTGACACAATCTAAACTTGCAATAATCTACAAGAATAATATACATTTATATACACGAGCACGATCCACTATGAAACCACATAGCACCAGATTGCAGCTGTGTTTAATGCATTTAATGATGAAATAAAAATAATTTTTATATATTTCTTTATATTGTTATTATAGCTTTGTAGCTATTGTATATATATTTTTATACAAAATAACATTTTATTTGAGAATATAAAAAGCACATACATATGTATTATTTATGTATATATCGATGTTGAAATTTGTATAATGTATTGTATTTTATTTTAAGAATACCTTTGTCAATTTACATTTTTATGAAAGAGGTTCTTATTTCTTTTCTTTTTTTGATATTTTAAATCTACTTTTCGTTTTTTTTTTTTTTTTTTTTTTTTTTTTTTTTTTTTTTTTTTTTTAGTTTTATTCGTCTCCCTTTTTTTTCTTAAGATTGTTTCCTTTCACTTCATACTTATACTGAAGAATAATATGGAGAGTGAGAAAGAGAGGGGAGAGGAAGGCAGATGCTCTCACCCTGAAGCCAACATATGCATCAAGAACTAAAGACAATTTTGAAACTCAGATTTGCCTATTCTACCTTGATGATAGGAAAAAATGTAACTTTTTTTTATATTCTAAATCAAGAAAGTAAAAAATTCAATTTTTCTTCCTTTGCATATTACATTACTTTTTTCTCCACTACAATAAGTTTTCAAAAATTCCCATTGCAATTTTCAATTTCACATTTTCTTTTATAACTATAATATATATATATATATATATATATATATATATATATATATATATATATATATATATATATATATATATATATATATATATATATATGGAGAGAGAGAGAGAGAGAGAGAGAGAGAGAGCAATAATGTATAAAGGTAACAAAAACCTTTATGTTTGATCACACTATACCATACGATACTTAAGAGCTTTAAAGAGTAAAGTAGATACGTGCTTTAAACATAAGACATCGGATTTAATAACTTAAAATGAAAAACTGAAGTATATAATGTGAGGTAACAACTTGTTTATATTCTTAAGATAACCTTTTCTTAATATATTAAGTATATATAAATCAAAATAATAGTACCTAATTAGAGTATTAAAATACTAAACTATTTAATAGTAAATATACAAAGATTTGATTCTTTTCTAACAAATAAAAGTAATGAAACGTGGCTATTTCAATGTTATACTATAAGAATAGATCTTAACGATTTTTCTCTCTTTCTCTTTCTCTTTCTCTTTTTTTTTTTTTTTTTTTTTTCATTTTATTTTAACTCTCTTAACAAAAACTATTCAAGTAGCTTTAAAGCAACTGACCAGGCTAGAGACAAGTATTTTTTAAAGTTTTCTAACTAATATTTCATTTACTAAAATACATAAGCCGCGGGCAACCGACGCACCCTAAGGTCAAAAAAAAATTAAGCCCATCCCTTAAATGAACATTTCTGACGTCAGGATTGTTGTCGCGGCAACCTGGCTCTACCTCTGCTCCAGCTGAATATGCTGCAGTACAAAGGTGGGAGAATAAGCCCAATAAGAGCAGTTCTCATTTCTGACGTCAGGATTGTTGACCAATCAGAACAGCGCTTTTTTCTGACATCAGGATTGTTGACCTTGGTGAAGGAACAATAAGCGCGAAAAATGCAAAAGGATTGAAATGAATTTTCAATCGCAAGGTGCATAATAATGAAAAAATAGTTTTTAAACGAACTTTGCACACAATAATTTCACACTGTACCTACATGTATATGTTATATTTATATTAAATGTTTAGTTATAAAATAGTAAAGTTACTCGTTAGATACAATTATAACACATGATATAATGCCATCACATCAAAAGGTATTTTTTATTTGTTCATTAATCTAAGTTTAGCCAAAAGTACTCTGAAAAGAACTTTCTGAATAGTGAAATAAAGCTCATATTAGAAATTTCTGTATTTTCGAAGTTGAATAATTGTTATAGTTCGAATATAAAAGGTAAGGAAAAAAAATTAATGAAATTACTTTTTGCCATGCGGCATATATATCTGACAATACATTTTATTTTATCAACTCGAAATTTGTAACCATACCGCTAGCAATAGAAATTTCAAAATAAAATTATAGTCCAGAAATTTCTTATTCTAACGAAAGCTTATTTGCAAGCATCCGCTTTGCCAAAATTCAATGTAAAAAAGAAAAAAAAATCTCGCGTTCTTTCAATGTTTTGAAGCTAAAAATTATTTTAGGGGTGCAAATTTGTAATTTTAAAAGACTATTTAATAAAAAAATAGTATTCTAATTACTTCAGTGACATTATTACTATATTGCTGTTTAAATATTAATATTATAATTTTTTTTTAATGTTGATGTACCGCGGGTTGCGTAAATACAGTGCTCATAAGTTAATTTATTCATAATTTTTGTTAACTTTGTAGTTTTTTTTTATCTTAAAGAAATCTTTTAAAAGTACAAAATTACACCCCTAAAACTATTTTCAGCTTCAAAACATTCAAAGAACGCGGAGTTTCATTTAATTTTTTTAATTTATTTTTTTATAATTTTTTTGGCAAAACGGGTGCTTGCAAATTAAATTAAATATACGTTAAGAATAAACAACATTTCTTGACTATGATTTTATTTTGAAATTTTTATTGCTAGTCTAGTGGTATGATTTGGAAAGAAAAAAGTAATATATAAATCCCCTGCTTTTCAACAAAGTACCAAATCGGATACTACAGTTTACAGTACTAATAAATGGATTACGAGCGAACAGATTGCGATAAAAATTTGAAATTGATCAAAGGTATTTTCAGATATTATACATTCAGCACGGCAAAAGTCAGTTCAATTTTTTCTGTCATTTAATTTATGAATTATAACAATTCGAACTTATTCCAAAAAAACATGATGTGCTTTTTCTTTTTTTTTTCTCTCTCTCTCTCTCTCTCGATCTATCTCTCTGTTGCTCCCCTCACCTGCTACTCCCTCACTTCCCCTCCGCTCACCTGAGCGCGTTTGCCAAGTCAAAATAAGGTATGAAAAGAAGATAATTTTGATAATTATTTTTAATTTAGTTACGAATTTTTCTTTTAAAAATATTGCAGATTTGACTTTGCTAATATCTTAAAAGTGATATAAAATCAATTCCTATATAGTCTGGTCAGTTGCTTTAATGTTTAAGACGTAACGGCCTATTGCCTTTCCTGAACTACCTTCCGTTACAGCCTCTAGGGGTCGTTTTAATGAGTAGCTAGATTAAAAAACACGGTAAAGGAAATAAAACTCTTATCGTACATGTCTTGAGTTTGAGTCTATCTTAAAAAAAAAAAAAAAAAATCCAACATAAACTTTAAAAGGACATTTAAGTATTTTTATTGTACACAAAATTTTCACTGGGAAAAAAAAAAGTCCATTTCACGCGTTTCCTTGTAATTAAAATTTCTTTTTCATCAAAACTAGAGGTAAAATTTTTGTTTTATAGGAAAAAGGACAACAACAAAGCTGTGGCTTTTGTTTATTCAAGGTATATGCTATTATATTAAACAAAGCCTTTGTTTTCATGTTTACATATTATAATATATATAGACGACGAGTTTCATATTACAAAGATTCTTCTTATACGTTAGCCTATAACCTATAATATATTATTCCCCATAGACATGTGAGTGTAGTGTATGTAGTTCGTATATGATCAAGGTATGAATAATTAATGTGTAATGAAAGGTAGTTAATGAGAGAAAGCAGAGGTACTATTGTTTCATGTCATCAGATACGTTTTGAAAGGCAAAAGCAAGCAAAAGGTGTCCAGTTAAGATAAGGGTTGAAGTGTAAAGATCACATCTCTCTCTCTCTCTCTTTCCATACTCTATATCATTTTGAGATGCGATACGTTTATTTTATCACATACTTTTCACACTTACGATGATTTTAATATCCCATCACGCCCTTCATTAATAATCAAAAGTTCAATTTTAAAAGTTTTTTTTTATTTAAAAAACAGACAAAAAAAATCTCAAGATTGTAACCAAAAACATAAATAAAAAGAATGTTTGTAGCACCTGTATAGTTATATAAATTTTCTTTGTTAGTATTTTTTTATACATAAAATTTTTGCTGTTCAAAGATTTATCGGTTACCTTATTGCTATATATAATATATATATATATATATATATATATATATATACACACACACACACAAATATTTAAAAAGTATTGTTGTGAGAAAAAAATAAATTCAATGTATAAAAATTTGTGTTTATGACAAGAATAAATTCAAGTAGACAGGTACACGAAGACATATTTTGTATCCAAATTTATATTTTTCTTCATATAAGCAAACAAATTTTGTCAATAATACATACAACAAAAGAACACTTTTCAAAGTACGTAAAAAAAAAAAAAAAAAAAAAAAACGTACACCTGCCTCTAACAAAAGAACGAGATTTACGACAGTTGACTATTTCTTATGCCAATATTATTACGTAAAAAATATATATTAAATTATATATATATATATATATATATATATATATATATATATATATATATATATATATATATATATAAAAATCCACTTTTATTAACTTACTGTATGTATGCTGGTCAATTGGTGCTTTTAAATATATTTTCATGCTTTACGTTTTATTCGTATTCAATATTTTATGTAAATTTTGCTACTTTTTGTTCAATCACCAAAATATATTCATACGTGCTTCAGTTAACCTATAATAATGCTACCACGTGATAAATTATGCATGTTAAAAAAGAACCTAAATAAAAATTAGAGATTTAAATTATATTATATAAGTATACGTTCATTTAACATAATAAACATCTCTTCTTTGCTGTTGACACGAAATGAAAATTAATTGAAAACTTTTAGAAAACAAAAACCTTGTTATTTTTAAACTGATGCTATTTATCTTTCCTCGTCTTAGTTTTAGCTATTTTTGTCTAAAGAAGAAAAAAAAATAGTATCGATTGCAACATAATACAGTCCTTAACAACACGTAGAGGAAATTATTACAAGAACTATGGAACCCTCTCTGATACTAATAAGATGGCCAATGTATATAAGATATAGACTAATCTTAAAGATAACATTGGAGTGGGAATTTTTTTTATTCTTATATATATATTATATAAGTTTATCAAAAATGTATTTTTTTTATTTTTGGAAGTTCTTTGGAAGTTTTTTGAAACACCATGTTTACAGCATATAGGGTCTATGCATTCATGTTAAAGTCGACGTGTTGGATAACTCAATAGCATGGGTGGCATAGGAAAAAAAAAATCATTTTGCCAGTTTAAAAACACTATGCAATATTTTTGAGAGCATTGATGCTGTAAATATGTTGAATTAATATCTCAAGTATGTGAGAAAAATAACAATAACAAACAATTAACAAATTAAGTTAACAATTAAGTTTGTCCTATGCTGAGAAATGCTATGCTCTACTCCAGTATGGCCTCCAAGTGCAATAAATATGACGTCATCCGCATACACCTTATTGCAGTACCTGGTATATTTTTTATTTATAACGACATAGAAGTTAGAAAAAGATTACAGATAAAAGGGGGGGGGGGGGAGGGCTAATCGTTGTCATTTTTTACAATTTAATCTAATACAGCTTCTATTATTTCTCTTCAATTCCTTATAGATTTGTGCAGAATTTTGTTCTTTTTTTTTTAAATGCTGTTGTTAACTGTTATACATATCAAATTTCAGAAAATCTATAATATAAAGTTTTACTAGCCATAGCAGCCTTATCTAATACCGCAGCAACATTGAATGGTATTTATAGTAGCCCTCTATAGTACGTAAAACTATCGGAATAGCGGTAAAGTAGAACTATGAAGTTAAACTAATTAATTTGTAATCCTAAATGTAAAGTTAAAATGAAAGACATCAAATCAGATCATTTTCGAAAATTTCATCTTGATTAAATTTATCTTAAAACTCAAATCGTCTCTCTTTTTGAATATATACCTATACCTTGTCATTAAACTTATTTCAAGTAACAAAAGTTTACTAGTAATAACTATAATTTGGAAGAAAATTTGCAAGTGAGTTTTGATTAGAAATTTTGTGTAACTTTTAAGCTAAGAAATTATATTAGTAAAGTTCACATGCTACATAAAAACTTAGTAAGAGAAATCTCTCCCCTTCTTTTCTTTCTTTTTATCTTCTAAAAAACTTCATGTAAAAATTATTGTAATTATGGTTCATTTATATTGATCCAGAAAAAAAAAGCAATTTTCTTGTTCAAAACACTACCCCCCGTAAGCTGCGACGCTAACTAACTAGTTAAACCGTAGTTAAATTGTTATTTTGATTGTTGCAACAATTAAAAAAAGATAACTAAGGTTTAACTAGAGATTGCAGCTTACAGTACTTTTAAAAATAGCAAACAATTACATATAGTTTTAAACAGTTGAATTTAATTAATAACTTACACTTTTATTATTCCAAATTTGGAAAACTTAATTTCTCCATAAGAAAACATGTTAAATCAAGACAGGAATACAAAGTCATCTGTTAGCACTTTGTTAGCATATTTGGCCTCATAGTTTGTTTATTTTCTTACTAAACACACTTTTGCAAGTATTATTCTAATGTAACTGAGCTAAAACTTGATTTTTTTATAATAAACAATTTGGAAAGCAGTTCAATACTTATTTCTGTGCTCATTTTCATAACACTTAGTAATTTGAGAAATACTTATAATGTAAAGTTTTTTCAAAATTTCAAACATATATTTATTTTACTTACAAAACACTTCCCGTTGTTTTTAACTTTTAGTTCATAATAATTTTATTATTACAGAACTTAAAATAAACATACTGTACCTACTTTAAAGTAAAACACACATTGACTTTATAATGCACATAAATGTGCGTTATTCATTAAAACATTTTATTATATAATGCATACATAAAAAGAAGTTATATATATATATAAGTCAAATACAAAACTTTGTTGTTATTATTTACATAGAGATGGTAAAGTTTGATATTTTTAAAGGGGATTTATTCCCTATGGAGAAAATTAAAATTAAACATTAAATCCAAATTGCAGCATGATGAACAAGAAAACTCATACAAATGAGCAAAAACTTTTCTCTTGTGTTATTTATACATTTTATTTTATATTTTCTAAAAAAATATAAAAGGATAATTTATAAAGCAAACTAATGCATAATTTTATGTATTTTTTTATATATATTAAAAACAAGTTATTTTACATTCGTTCTTAAGATACTGAAAAAAAAAAAGTTTTACATAGATCTTAAACTTTAAAAGCATGAGTTATACTTTTATTATTATTCTAAGAAAATACATTATGATATCTTTATTTAGAAAATAATTGCATTTCTTAAAAGTTCTGATACTAAAAATTATGTTATAACTATCATCAGTATATTTTATTGAAGGTAAATTTTATATTTAATGAAAAACAAATTCAGATAAAAACATAAAATGTAAAGGAAATACAGTTAAGATACATCTGGTATAAATAAAAAAATGTATTTAACTTTATTTCTTTTTAAAGAAAGTATATATATATATATATATATATATATATATATATATATATATATATATATATATATATATATATATACATATAAGAGTTCTAATTTCTCTATATTCTTCCTTTCTCCTTTTAAATTTCCGATAAATCTTTGTAAAAGGACAAAATAAAGCAAAAGTATGACGATTGAAAAGTAAATAAAAAAATATATATTTAAGTGATGTTTAAATATAGAGATATAAGCGGGGAAAAAATGCAAAGCTCGTGTCTTATAATCAGCATCAAAAGAAAACGCAATATCTTTTGATCATAGAGAAAATCCGCTCTTTAAAATGCAAAAACATTACATATCCTTACAAAAAAGGGTATATTATTTAAAAAAAAAAAAAAAAAAAAAGCTGAAGAAAAAATATTGATGCTATAGGGGTAAATTACGAAAGTAGAATGAAATTCCTTTGTGAAAAAAATATTTTACATTGATGAGAAAAATTCCACTAGTATATTTTTTCAGTATCTCATTTTTGCAGTCCTTTTTTTCCATGAAGTAAGTTTTTTTCTTCTTTTCATTACTTATAATCTAGAGCTCAGAGCATTTTTATTTTGTTCACCCTTATGTAACAACTATTTTGGTATGAAGATTTTTTTTTTTTTTTTTTTTTTTTTTTTTTTTTTTTTTACTTCCAGAAGGTATAGGAGGTTAAGCTTATCGTTACAAAACTGCCGATCAACTCTTCGTTACTTCATATAGTACTGTACGTATAGCTTAGCTAAAGCGTCACGTGGCCACGTCACATCTCATCACGCGAGAACATTGCTTACAACAAGAACCTAACACGAGGGTAGAAGTTGTCATAACCGGCTGACCAAACTCACACAAGCTTATACTTTTTTATATATAATTTTTGTTTTTTTCTTTTTAAAATATATCAGCTCTTGAGCTTGTCAAAATGAGCCACTATGATGTTTGCTTTTTGTACTATTTAGCTTTTAACTATTATATATATATATACATATATATATATATATATATATATATATATATATATATATATATATATATATATATATATATATATATATATATATATATATATATATAGTGTTTTATGACTTTGGTTTCATTAATTATTTATTTGTATGAAATAGACAGTTAATTATTAGGTTAGATTGAAATATGCATAGCTTCTCTTAATGGTATAACGTTTTCAATATTACAAAAGATTTTCAAGTCCAGACACTATATATTTTTTTTAGTAGCTTTTAAGCACGAAATTTTTAACATAGCACGATGAATAATAAAAAAATGATATTTAAAAATAAAAACGTGTCATTGTCCTACAAATTTGAAAAAGTTAAGACAGTTTATAAAAATTCTTCCTAAGGTGGGAGTTTTTATCTATTTATATATTTTTTTATGATTTTGATTCTTTATATAAGTTAAATTGACATTTGACATTTCTTTTTCAAAGACGTTGTACATTACTGTAATTGAAATAAAATAAATATACATTTTCTTTGTATAATTATGTAAAATTTCTAAGTAAACTATAAGTAAACAAACAAAAAACAAAAGTTCCGTAAGATAAAAACATTTTATTAAAGAGCAGAACAAGCAATGGAGAGCATATTTTCCTTTTACTCTAGATAAGATTTACAGTAATGACTCAAGGAAAAAAATAATAAAAAAAAAAGTATACAATATATTACGTAATAAATATTATGCAAGCAACTTTTGCCTCTTATAGTTACTATACTAGCTAGATTTACAAGATGCAATCCTGATTTATTATTTTAAAAAGAATGCTCTTTAAATTTGCAAAAAGAGTATTAAAAATAAACTTTTTTGTATATTTATTTAAAAAGTAATTATAATGTTAATATAGAAATATTTCCCAGTCATTTATTTCATTTTCTTTTGTATAGGTTTGCATATGTTCAAGCAGGGAAAATCAACATAGTATTATTCATAAACAATGCACTAATTAAAATGATAAATATCGACATATTATAACTCTTTTGTATTATAAACAACCACTTCAATATTAAGTATAAAAGGAGGGTCCAAAACTTTTTAATATTTTCTTTTACGTTGACGAAAGAGAAAGAAAAAACAAAGTAAATTTTTACTCATCGCATCTTATTTATCTTTTATTTTTTTAACAACCCCTTCTTTTGAAAAAAAAAAAAGTTTTTTTTTTGTATAAATAATAGACGCTACATTTCCTCACTTTGGGGAAAAACTTTTTTCTTATAATTTATGAATATATATATTTTTTCTGTTCTTAATCATTGGTGTGCAATAAACATTCAGGCAACATTTCTTTTATATCTTTATTTCTCACTCACTTCCTTTTGTCCTTTCAAATTATTTTTTCCTGCGTATTTTTACGACAACTGAAAGAACAAAATATTTAAGTGTAGCCTCTAACTTATTTTGAAATATATAAATGATTTTTTTTTCTCCTTTACGCAGTATAAATATTATTTATGTAAAAATATTTTAAAAACATAATTTAAGGACACCTAGATTGCGATTGATTTTTAGAACAAGAAAAACTAATATACATTATTTAAAAATAATACAACATTCAACTTATTTTTGGATGCCTTAATTAAAGCCATAGACCACATAAAAAACATGTGCTTTTTAATGAATAAACACGAAATGGGATCTTCAAAACTGTTGACAATTTTTACCAGAATGTTAGTAGCCCCACGGGAGAACGTAAAAATACTGTAAAGTATGCAATTTCCGTGACTATTCATGTTTATGACGTCAGAAACATGCAAAAATTAGTATGAAAATGTTGTGCGGGTTGCATAAATTGAAATTTTCTGATCACTGCTACGGGGCTACTGTTGGGTTTTGAGACAAACTAATGTTATTTATGTAAATCCCATCAAGTGTTTTGTGGTATAAATGCTTATGTTTTTATCTGGTCTATTACTTTAATAATCTAATAACTTATATATAATTACGCTTGTTAATAAACCAATGTAAAATTAAGATTAGACTAAGTTAAGAGGACGTACTCAATATTCAGTTTCTTTATTTGATCAACCTTTTGGTACACAGTGATTAAAAAATATTGTTTATAGCTAAATTTTACATTTGATTTGAATATTCTAATATTTATGACACTTTTTGGTGTAAAAAAAATATAAACATACAAGTACATTGAATTTTATTTTACGATATATCATTAAAATTTTATAATTAAATTTTTTTTAATAAATTTATGTTAATGTCCTACATAATAAATATTTATTAATTATTATTAAAATATTATTTATTTTGAAGAATTTTTGTAGTAATTTTATATGGTAACAAAAATGCATTTTAGACATGCAATTGAGGGCTTTCTTTTCTTAATTTTTTCCCCTCATTTCATTTAAATTCTCATTTCAAATGCTTACAAATTACGTTAGGGGAATAAAATTTCACAACAATAAAATTAGATCAAGAATTTGCTATTTATTATGTTAACGTTAAAAAAAAAAAAGAAATAAGTAATTTGACTAACGATACTTCGTAATGTTGATATACTATTTGGCATGTGTTGAAACATTCTTACCACACTTCTTCATTCTTTTTATATAAAATTAAAAGATAAAATTTTAATTCTTGTTTATACAGTTTAATTCAAAAGCATTGTTTTGTAAAGTGTTTACTTGCCAACAAGTTTTCCTAGGGATTTTTTTTAAAACATTAGATATATAATATTATGTAACATTTACAATTGTATTTACAAAAGTAACAAAATGTAAAAGGTATAAGATTATAAGTTTTTAGAATAAAATAACAAAAGAAAGAAAATTTTACAGCGTGTTTTCCTCATAGTCTTACTTTTTAGTATTCTAATTACAAGATAATATTTAAGGTATATTATGTAACAAAAGACCGTAATGTTGAAAGAAATTTTAACCAACAAAATACCTTTTCTTTTTAATATTTGAATATTTAATATTTGAAAAAAAAAAAAAAAAAGATAAAATGATTTATATATGTATATATATATATATATATATATATATATATATATATATATATATATATATATATATATATATATATATATATATATATATATCTAAACTAATAAATTATTTCAATTCTTATAGTTTAAATTTATTTAAATTAATCCATAAGGATTATTTTTTTTCATATAGAATTTGTTACAATAATAATGAAGCTTCTTAAATTTACATAATATAACTGATAATTTAATTATGTTTAGCTACATGTGTATAATCAAATAATTAAAAGACAATTTACAATTCTCTTTATTTGAACATCAGGATTATTTTGTATGATAATTTAATAATCAATCGAAACGATAATTGAATTTAATTTCATGACGTAAATTGTTCAACAAAAATATAAGTTAAAAAAGAATATGCCCATTTTAAGTTCTTTGATGTAAAATAGATCTTTGGCATATCTATTTTATATACGAATTTTATTGTACAATTATTATTAATATTTGTAAGTTACAATAATATGTCAATTTTATAACGGAATTTTGCAAAAAAATAAATAAATTATATATATATATATATATATATATATATATATATATATATATATATATATATATATATTATATATATATATATAAAACGAAAAAAATTTACTGCAAAATGGCAGATAATTAAATCCTGTCTGTATATTGAAATAGGTTTAAATATTAGTTCTGGAACAGGTAACTAGAATAATACTAATACAAGAATAATACTTAATGCAGCGCAGGTAAAACATACTAAAATTAAGATGTATGTAACATTGTATATTATATATATATTTTTTTTTTTACGTGTAAGGATTTTGGTTAAATATAATATTTGAAATACTTAATTAAATTTTTCTGAATGATGCGCAGTTTCTAGTTATTTTGTAAATTGTTATTGCAAGTAGCTCAGGGTGTAGCTCAGCTCATCTCTCTCTTTCTCTCTCTTATTAATATATTATATATATATATATATATATATATATATATATATATATATATATATATAATATATATATATATATATATATATAATGGTTGTATGAATTATAAATTATAAAGTTAAGATACTAGTACACCCTTAATTTTTTAAATTGATTCCAACTGTTATTTCAATGTGTTATTGCCCAACGCTATAAATTATTTATTTATATATATATATATATATATATATATATATATATATGTATATATATATATATATATATATATATATATATATATATATATATATATATATATATATATATATATATATATATATATATATATATATATATATATATAATATGAAACTCTCAAATCACAAAAAAAAAAAACTTTGCCATTTTCAATAATATATAAGAATTAAAATTAAAAGCATTTTACTTTAAAATCTAAACAGCCTAAATTTAAAGATGTATATTTTAATTATATTATTATATGGAATGACAAAATTAAATTAAGCATTATTTTTAAAATAATAATTTTAACAAAATTTATATTTTGAATATGAAAACTTCATCAATATTTTTATAAATTATTGCTAAACTAAAATACACATTGTAAAGCTTATAAATCCAATACAATGTTTTATCTGTACATGTATTTTTTTTTATTAATCTTTTTAAACCGTTGATAAAAGTTATTTACTTTTTCATATATCAGCAATATAAAACAGTAAAACTAACATTAAATTTGAAATACAAAAAATTAATATTTATTTTTTCTACAAAGTCATCAATTACGTGTTACAACCTTTAATGTTCTGTACAAAAAATAAACAGCAACAATTATATCCATTATTTACCATCAATAATCTAAACAATGATATAGAAGTTGGACAAAAAATAAGAAACACACAAATTTGTACTCTACATACTTACTATATCTTTTTTATACTCTCTCTCTCTCTCTTATAAACTATGCATATAATGAGGAAGGTGAATTGAGTTTTTTTGTTGAGTTTATGATATTATTGAAAAGAGCTTTAAAAAATTTTGAGGCGTTATTTTTTCTTAGGACGATTGGAGTATTTTTAATTAATTTTTAAAAATCGACCTAGAAAGCCTGTGACGTCATCAGTCCACTTTTTTCTCGGCAAATACTAATCTTTCGAGGTTCAGTAACCAGTTTAATGAAATCAGCTTGTTCTCAGAATGTCAAAAAACTGGCTACTGAACCTTCTACGGTAAAAACTTTCCGAAATAAATGCCCGATTGATAACGTCACAGGCTTTTTTAGGTCAATTTTCAAAAATTAATTAAAAATACTTCCCATGCTCCAATCGTTCTAAGAAAAAATACCGCCCCAAAAATTTTTAACGCTCTTTTCAAAAATGTCATAAAAAGTGGGGGTTAAAAAAATTCACCTTCCTCAGTAAGGACTCATCCTCAATCAATGGCATGCTCTACACAAAAATTTATCGTTATAAAGTTTCTTTATTAAATATTTTTCAATGCCAAAAAATTTACGTGGCAAAGGATAATATTTTCATTAGTAAGCCATTACTCGTCCACTTTTTTTTAAACTTTTTTTTTATGCAACGGTGTCTAAATAGTAACTTAAAATGTATCCCAAGTACTGCTCACCAGTTAAAATCAAATCCATAGGATTATTATAGTGTAAACTAAACCATCTTAATATTTTTTTTTCTTTTTCTCCTTTAATTTTCTCTCTTTCTCTCTTTTATTTTATTTATTCGTAAAAAGTTTCACGCTGTAAGTTTATTCTACTGAAATATTCTTCTTTTTGCAATTTTTTTTATATGTAATTTAACAACACACGTTTCTCTTGTTCTTGACATTTTAATTACTTTTTAATTTGATAAACAAGATAAACTATATATAATACACTTTAAAGTATTTTACTCATAATCTTGTCATTCTTCATTTACTATACTTAAAAAGATTTTGTTATGTAAATTGCATGTGGGCGGAAAAATTAAATTTTTTACGTTACTTTCCAAATAAAAATACCTCAAAATTAAGTTATGAAAGCTTTAGAGTTATTTTAAAATAAATTATAACATGGTGAAATTGAAATTTTTATTTTAATTTTTTTAAATCTTGAAAATTAAAAATAGTTTTTGCTGGTTTTTGAGTCGTATTTATCATGTTGGAATAGTACATATTTTATATTATATAATTTATATAATTTATTTTATAAAACTCTTTCTTAAAGTCTTAGATTTTACCACATTCAATTCTACCCATATTTTACGCAATACTACGTCAATATATATTTCCCCCTTTTTTTGTAATTTAAAATTCATTAGAAAAAAAATTGCCCTTCTAATTAGCAATATAAATACTACTGGGAAATTTGAATAAAAAAATAATTACTTCATTCTCATATAACTTATATTACGCATTGGATTTCATTACTCTAATTACTTAAATATATATTTGTTTAAAGTTTAACATTGATTTATTTTTAATATACAATGTTGCCATACTGATATATTAATTCAATATTATTGATGCGTATTAATACACTACAATGACTTTTTCTTAACAAATATTTAATTAAAAATCCATTAATTATATTATATATAAAATGAGTTGTTACTTATCAGTATAAGTATTTTTGTTTGATATTACTTTCTTTTTAAAATATAGTTTTAGTAAGGAAGCCTTATAGTTTTTTGATCCATTAATTTTCTACATTTTTCTCGGACAAAAGAGATCATAATCATTTTTTTTTCTTGACGTTTTTCAATTCCTTATTATTAATCTTTTTTTCCTACCAAGCTCATTATCGTCTTTTATTTTTCACACATTTTTTTTTTCAAAAGAATTCGTTTTTTTCCTTCTTTTCTTATTCGTTTTATATTTTTTTCTTGACAAGTTTTACTACTTACAAGCTCTATAATTTTGCGAGACTCTCAATGCCTTGCACGATACTCTATATACCTAGCTGTATAAAACATTTTCTGTCGTGCTTTTTTACCCTTCGGCATTGCAGAAAGTTAACAAAGTTTATCTCACTTCCGACACCTCCCGTTCCCCTCCCCCTCCCCCCACTTTTCTTTCTTTTTTTCTTTTTCTTCTTTTGCTATTTTTTTATAGTCAAGCTTAAAAAGGTAACTTTAATTTAACAGAATATACGTGTCCTCTCTCTCTCTCTCTCTCTCTCTCTCTCTCTCTCTCTCTCTCTCTCTCTCTCTCTCTCTCTCTCTCTCTCTCTCTCTCCTATCCCCCGTCTCTCCATGTTTCTTTCTACGGCAAAACAGTAAAGTTTCATGATAAAATATAATTAATAAAAGTAATGTAAATCTTACATATTATGGATATAAATGTTCATTTTCGGTTTTCTCTATGAGATTGTATTTAAATATAGATTAAAATATCTCTGTATTCCTCTCCTTTTTTACCACAAAAGTACAAACTTAACCCAAAGCTTTATAGAAAGGAAGGTTTTTAACTAGATGTAAAAAGAGAAGTGCGAGTGTGTATGTATGTATGTATGTATGTATGTATAGTAAAAGAATGTACTGTAGATATAATAAGATTTTATAATCGGGTAGGAAATGAAGAGAGAGTAAAAGTAACATAGAGAGAGAGAGAGAGAGAGAGAGAGAGAGAGATGAAAACCAGATTAAAAGCAAAAAACTTTTTTTTCCAAATTAACCAGTCCTCCAAGCCCTTTTTTTGGTACCTCTCTCTCTCTCTCTCTCTCTCTCTCTCTCTCTCTCTCTCTCTGTAAACTTTTATAAAAATGTCACACTAACACGAACACATATTACAGGTCCCTAAAGTAAAATATATAGTATGCTTACCTCTACACACAAAAGTACGTACACATAAGAGGATGCAAAAGTATTATGTTAAAAGTTAAAGGAGCTACTTCTATACTACTACTACTGTAATTTCTACTGGTTGCTTTTGTTGAGTGTTAAATTCTCCTGAGTAAGTTTTTCAAGCGTTCTAATCTAACACACAGTAGCTACTTATAACAATATTGTCCACTAAAATACAAGAAGACTTTTAACAACACAAAAACCCTTCCCTTCTTTAATATTAAGTGTTTAATATTAACAAATTAGAATACCTTTGATGTTTACCTTGTATCTCTTGTCACTTTTTAATGCAAAAATACTTAGAAAATTTCTACCAAAATATTTCTTGCTTATAATATGTACAAATATTGTTAATTTAATTTTTAAAATATATTGTACATGAAAAAGTTTTCAAATTAAAAAAAAAAAATTTACAATAAATTTTAACTCATTTTAATATTTAAATTTATTTTAATAAAAGCTAAAATATATATGCAGTGAATATTAATTTTAATATATAAAAGTTATTAATTAAAGTTTTTCAATTATATGCAATTTACATCATTTTTCATCTACGACTTTTAAATATGCAAAACAAATTCTGAATAATTTATAAAAGGAGTTAAGGTCTTATCCTACATGTAAAGTACAGCCAAAAGTGTCCGTGGAAAATCATTCAAACTTTCAGGGTTTATTTATAAAGGTAAAAGACCCTTGTATACCAATTTTTGAAAAGATCTATGAATTAGGAGAAAATTAAAAAAAAATTAATTTAACATTAGTTTAAATGGAGTTTCAGTTTTTTTGAAATAACTCAAAAAGTGTCCGTAAATTGCATATAAAAAAAATATCACATGATAGAGAATTTTATTTCACTATTTGTAATTTTTTTTCAGATTTTTGTAAGGATAAAGTTTTTTTATATTAATTTTCAAAAAATATTTTGGTTATGTAAATTAGCTGGAGGGGGATGAGTGTAAGTAACTGAGAACGTTTGGCAACCTAGAAAATCAAGTGGCGAGATATTTTCACGAAAGCACTCGCAAAAGACCGAGCGTAGCCGAAGTGCTTACACAGGGAGTATAATGGAGTCAGAAATGCCAACATGAGAAAAAAAGTTTTAGTTTTTTATTCTGCAGAATATACAAAATAAAGTAAATTATGTATCTTTTAATATTTCATCTTAAAAACTTTTCATTATTATTATTTTTATTTAACAAATTTTATGTTCTACATTGTGTATTTCATATTTTGTATAATATTATTTCATTTTCAAAAGTAGTGATTTTACCTTACAGTTGGTAAAAAGAATCAGCTGATTTTTGGCACTATTTTTTTAAAATTTTTTTTATGATATATTTTTTGATGATATATATTTTTTTAAATTTTAATATAGTAATAAAGGAAAAACAAACAGTTATTGAGAAGAAAGCGTTAAAAGAATTAATTTGACATATATTTTTATAGAAGCGTTTATTTGAAGCGTTATTCAGTGAGAAATTTTTGTTGTAAGAAGATGTTACCTAAAATTACGGTGGGTTGAGTCTCTGTTTCAGGCTTCGCTTCAAAACTTTTAACAGGAACACGCGCCCCAGAATTCCCTTTCTGTAATTTAACAAGTTTTTGTTCTTTCGAAGCTTTGCGCTTAATTAGCACAGTTCCTCCCAAATAAAATATTTTGTTCAAGAGATCGCTTCATGGAAGGTTTCAATTTACAACAGCACGACACAAATATAATGAGTGTAATGATGTTGTTTACTAACTCGCGAGATGTTTTTTTAAAAAACTGCATGCACCTGTGCGTGTGGTATGCGCACACCTGAGTATTCGCGCGTATCATAACACTCTTTCGCGGTCGCCCGCGGGCATTACGGCGACGTTGCCAAGTTTATTACTTTCCCTCCCCACCTCCTTCCAAGCAGTGGTGCGGAGACAGGTAGCTAACTTCTGGCGTGAGCTACATGTGATATAAGACCTTAAGGTCTTATCCTACATGTAAAGTACAGCCAAAAGTGTCCGTGGAAAATCATTCAAACTTTCAGGGTTTATTTATAAAGGTAAAAGACCCTTGTATACCAATTTTTGAAAAGATCTATGAATTAGGAGAAAATTAAAAAAAAATTAATTTAACATTAGTTTAAATGGAGTTTCAGTTTTTTTGAAATAACTCAAAAAGTGTCCGTAAATTGCATATAAAAAAAATATCACATGATAGAGAATTTTATTTCACTATTTGTAATTTTTTTTCAGATTTTTGTAAGGATAAAGTTTTTTTATATTAATTTTCAAAAAATATTTTGGTTATGTAAATTAGCTGGAGGGGGATGAGTGTAAGTAACTGAGAACGTTTGGCAACCTAGAAAATCAAGTGGCGAGATATTTTCACGAAAGCACTCGCAAAAGACCGAGCGTAGCCGAAGTGCTTACACAGGGAGTATAATGGAGTCAGAAATGCCAACATGAGAAAAAAAGTTTTAGTTTTTTATTCTGCAGAATATACAAAATAAAGTAAATTATGTATCTTTTAATATTTCATCTTAAAAACTTTTCATTATTATTATTTTTATTTAATAAATTTTATGTTCTACATTGTGTATTTCATATTTTGTATAATATTATTTCATTTTCAAAAGTAGTGATTTTACCTTACAGTTGGTAAAAAGAATCAGCTGATTTTTGGCACTATTTTTTTTAAATTTTTTTTATGATATATTTTTTGATGATATATATTTTTTTAAATTTTAATATAGTAATAAAGGAAAAACAAACAGTTATTGAGAAGAAAGCGTTAAAAGAATTAATTTGACATATATTTTTATAGAAGCGTTTATTTGAAGCGTTATTCAGTGAGAAATTTTTGTTGTAAGAAGATGTTACCTAAAATTACGGTGGGTTGAGTCTCTGTTTCAGGCTTCGCTTCAAAACTTTTAACAGGAACACGCGCCCCAGAATTCCCTTTCTGTAATTTAACAAGTTTTTGTTCTTTCGAAGCTTTGCGCTTAATTAGCACAGTTCCTCCCAAATAAAATATTTTGTTCAAGAGATCGCTTCATGGAAGGTTTCAATTTACAACAGCACGACACAAATATAATGAGTGTAATGATGTTGTTTACTAACTCGCGAGATGTTTTTTTAAAAAACTGCATGCACCTGTGCGTGTGGTATGCGCACACCTGAGTATTCGCGCGTATCATAACACTCTTTCGCGGTCGCCCGCGGGCATTACGGCGACGTTGCCAAGTTTATTACTTTCCCTCCCCACCTCCTTCCAAGCAGTGGTGCGGAGACAGGTAGCTAACTTCTGGCGTGAGCTACATGTGATATAAGACCTTAATGTAATGAAAGGAGAGATTTTTTTTTCATTTCTTCATTTTATCTCTTCAGTCATAATATTTTTTAAACTATTAACTTTATTTTCCTGTTTTTGTTTTTTCAAGAATATATTGTTGGTGGTTTTTAAGGAATAGCATCGACAGAGTTGACAATTATTATGAATGATTTATTGTTTTTTACTTATTAGCATGATGTAGATTAATGAAAAATTGCAATCAATATACATCATAATAATATTAATTATCTGCTGCTATTGTTGTAGGGGTTTTAAGGTAAAAATAAGTTATGGCAATACTTAAAAGCGTAGAACACCTTGAAAAAAAAAGTTGTGTAATATCCTAACAAACCTGAAAATCAACGTTGATTTGGCCGAAGTCATTGATTTCTAATTTATTTTCCATTCACAAAATGCTACTGGTGGTCACTGACGTCACAGCTCGCCCGGCTTACGCGCGCGTAAAACAAGCAAGCTGTGACGTCAGTGACCGCCAGTGGCATTTTGTGAAAGGAAAATAAATTGGAAATCAATGACTCCGGTCAAATCAACGTTGATTTTCAGGTTTTTTAGGATATTACACAACTTTTTTTTCAAGGTGTTCTACGCCTTTAAAGTTTTAAAGGCTGAAAAATGATACGTTAGGATATAGCTACTTCAGATATGTAAAGAATGTTAGAAGTTTAATACAACATTTAAAATTACATTATTTAAAAATTTTGCTCTTATAAAGCCCCGTGTTAATAAATGACATAAAATTAGGGGACTTATTTTTAAATTACAGAGATAGGGGGCATCTAAATAGTAAGAAAAATAAAGAAACTAGGAAATGTCAAACCATTCCAGTTTAAGTTAGCAATAAAAAAAAGTAACTTAAAAAGAACATAGTGAAGGTCTTGAAGGCCCAGATCATACAAATATTAACATTAAAATTACTAAACTAACTATACAAAGAAAACATGTTCTAGAGGCTACAGCCTCCTTCCTCAGTTTCTTTATCGACGAACATCTCCGTGATAAGGTGTTTGTGGCCAACGTATAAAATTTGCAATCACCATTATTATAAATATTTGAATTTTCATTATATAAAGCTAAATGTTCAGTCCAATATATTCTTTTCTTCTCCTTTTGTCTGATAGTTACGCACTTTGACTTTTTTAAAATTAAGTTAACTTTACAATAAGTTTCAAAAATAAAAAATTGAAGAAGATGTACTTGTAAATTCTAAAGCTATCTAGTAGAACAGTAACTTCTAAAGCTTAGTAACCACAACCGCATGAAACTATAATTGAATAAACTGTCATGGTTCATCGTTCTTTCAACCGTTTAAGCTGTCATTGTCTAGCTAACTCTTTTTCTCACGTCCAAATGTAGCTTCAGTTACATTTTAAATGTTTTAAATTTATATATCTAAAAAAAAAAGTAGCACCATACAACAATTTGTACTAAAAAAATAAAAATAAAAAGTGCTATAAAGGAGGGTATTTTTGCTAAGTACTAATTTTCATGTCTTTTTATGAGCTTTTTCTATGAGAGTTATTAAAAAAAAAAGTTGTGTTATTAAATGGTGGGTGTAATTAGAGCATTAGATGGTCACTACTCTGTACATTTAAGAACGTACTTACTCGGGGGACGACACTTAAACAATAGAATGTGAACAATGGTGAATACAGTGTCATGTGTAGTAGTTAAAAAAAGTATTTATCCAGTCTTTTGTTCACAAAAATGCTAAAATTTAAAATATAAATTTACTAAAGTTTTAACATGTGTGAATTTTTTAGCTTGCTTTGAATATAAGAACTTTAAGATATTTCACTTAAAGAACACATTATATATAAAGTTTATAGTCTTTAAAATAAAATAATCCTCTGTAGGGCTGTATTACTTGATGAATAGTGTTTTTTATGGCTTTATAAACATGTCTCTTTTTTTTACCTTAAATATACAAAATAAAATATTAATAAAACATTTTATGTTTTTGGTAGAACAATTTCAATTGAAAAAATTCTTTATTTATGAAAAATTACTATAATTTGAGAAAATTCGAAAAATGAAAACCAATTTTTTCTTCAGTAAAGCACGTAATAAGAAAATAAAAAAATGTTTGATATATAACCAGGTTATCTTTTTTCTTATGATATACATTTTTATTGAAAAAAAAAAATCTAAATTTTATCAATAATATTTTTGTATGAAAGGATTTATGTTTGAAAAAAGAGTGAGTGAAAGAGAGAGAGAAAGTGATTTTTTTTTATCAAATTTTAAGTTAACGATAAAAATGCAATAATATTTCTATCATTTCCTGAAGGTAGCTTCAGGGGACTGGGGAGGGGGGAGATGGTTACGTTATCGCGAAGTGCGGGATGGGTGGTTACAAAAGTTTTGCCTGAAGCCGCTCATCGTGGAGTACCCCCCCCCTCCCCCCAAACCTACCCGCCAGTCATCCACCCGGCAGCAAGCCATGCAAAGAGTTAGGCAACCAGCACAACACAGCATATAGTAGGCAGGCAGGCAGGCAGGCAGGCAGTATAAGGCAACTACATTTTGCAGGATGAACTCGTCAGCCACAACACGCAAAGCCAAACTTTACACACATACACAGTCACTTCATTTAACATACTGACGTCACACTTCAACTAGCTTATAATATAACAATACTTTGACTTGAAACTTATATTTTATATATCATTATTTATTAATGTTTTTAATAAAATTAAACTTATAGTTGTAATATATAACGATACAAAATGTCTACATTATGAGCTTATAATTTATATTACGACTTATTTTTAGATAAATAAAATAATGTACCTCTGGTATGGCAATATAAGGATTTTCAAATTAGAGAAAACTAATCAATATTAAATAAATATTGAGAACATTAAAGAAGAACCGTATAATGTTAAATAGTTTGCAGTTAAAATAGTTTATGCATTAAGTGTTGCATAAGCGTTGTCAACTTAATCTGCAAGAAAAAGAAATACACAGAAATACCATAATAAGATATACTATGGTGATACTTAAAGGCATAGACCATAAGAACACATTAGCATTTATATCACAAAAACACTTGACAGGACTTACCTAAATAATATGAGTTTGTCAGCGCCGTAGCATTCATCAGAAAATTTTGATGTATGCAACCCTCACAACATTTTTATACTAATTTTTGCCTATTTCTAGCGTCAGAAACAAGGAATTGTCACGCAAATAGCATACTTAATAATAATTTAAAATAAATAAACAATCGTCTTTATTCAAAAAAAGAACAAAAGAAAAAAAATACGCCATTTCTATTTTCATGCAGGACCTTGAATCTTTAAATTCAAAGAACTTAATCTTGTATAACTGTGCATGCATATATATATATTTTTTAATTCATTTTTCCAATTAATTGTTGCATTATTGCAGTATACGCTTGAAAACCTATTCTGTTGTATAATCTTTAAAGAAAACTCGTACCATAGACCTCCAATATAATAAACTTTTATGTATATTGCTTTATGACAGTAAATAAATTACATTACAACTTTTCATAAAAATTAAAATGATATTATATAGCAGATAGAATGTAATGTAATGAGTAATGAAAATTGCAATAGTTGCGTAAAAAAAAGTGCAACTAAATTTATCAACAATTTTACGACATATTTAATGACACTTCTATTAGATGTTGACATGCCCTAATTACTTTATATATTAATGAAAAGACGATTATCTATAAGTATACACTATGGATTAAACTTGTTATTTCATCATATATAATAGTAAATCTTTACTACATGGTATACTTATACTTATGTATTAACTTTACTGAACTATATAAATAGAATTAAATTTTACTTGGTATAAAGTTACTATATGAAAATTATTATCATTGTGTGCTTTTATCATCACCTCATCCTAACATCTTCATATTAAATTTCTTAACTTTATAGTATTATTATAATGATGATAGTAGTGGTGCGAAATTGTATTCCCTCAAAGGTTTATCATATAATTTGCTTTAATGGTTGTATATAGATGGCTTGTATCTCAAAATTTAAAAAGAAAACTTCAAAGCTTTATGATGCAACAGCTACCTATGATAAAATTTTCAGATCCCTTGACGATCAGATAAGAGAAAAAATAGTTATTGAAATTAACATGAGCTCTTATGGGACTAAATCTTTAAAAAAATCATAATTTAAAATCTAGCATGGTGACCCCCCAAAATTTTTACATTTTTGAAGATACCTTGGGTGCGTACCGTATTTCGATGAGAGCGCTGTGCAGTGCTGTGGCAATACGGTACGAATTCTGAGCAATTTGGATACTTAGCGCTAGCAAATACGGTACGCCAGACCTCTGTGAGGCGCCTCACCTATTTACTTTCAGCAGCGCGCAGAGGCTCTCAGCATCAGCTGCTGTCCGTTCGGGTCTCTTCGGTAAACGCTGTGAAGCGCTGACAGAGGTGATACGGTACGTTTTGTCAGCACTCTCAGCGCTCGCAAGTGAATACGGTACGCACCCCTTATCCTAAAGTATCACCGTGCAAAATTTCAGATTTTTCTTTCTTTACAAATTTTTAGTCAAATCCCGCAGTACCTGATTTTCTACCTTAATATTTATATTTCATAAAGTATAGAAGTATACTATAATAACGAGACAGTATTTACAATTACTTTTCATTTTTAATTGTTAAATGATTTTATATTAAAGTTAAAGCCAAAAAAGTCCCGTCAAGTGTTTTGAGATATAACTGCTAATGTTTTCTTATGGTCTATGCCTTTAAGTATCACCATAGTATAAAGCCATAGACCACATAAAACAGCATATTGTGCTTTTAAATGAATAAACATGAAATGGGATCTTCAAAACTGATGACAATTTTCCCCAGAATGTAGCCCCACGAGAGAGCGTGAAAATACTGTTATGCGTTTTGTGTGACTATTCATGTTTCTGACGTCAGAAACATGCAAAAATTAGTAAAAAAAAATGTTGTGCGGGTTGCATAAATCGAAATTTTCTGATCACTGCTACGGAGCTACAGTTGGGTTTTTGAGACAAACTAAAGTTATTTACGTAAGTCCCATCATGTGTTTTGTGATATAAATGCTTATGTTTTCTTCTGGTCTATATTTATTTAAGATTGATGCTGCTCTATATAATAAATAAATATAATATTTATTGCAAAATAGGCCAATGGTGCATTCAGGGTAGAATAAAGGCCCTGTTACTGTACCAACATCTGACAGCAGTAAAAATATAAACATATGCATACTCTTATAGAAAAAGCATAAAAAATATTTAAATAGCATAAAAGTTATATATTTTCATTCTATTATAAATTAATTGGTAAAATAAGAAAAACATAGCATTTTACATTTCAAATATATTATATACGTTATAAAAAAAATGTAAAGTTTGAAGCTTAGCAGTTTTAGTAAATAATTAATTGGGTTTTCTTGTCTGATTTGATGACTCTATTTCTACCTTTGCAATAAATATATTTCTTATACAAATAAGTTATCACGCACAAAATAAAAAGACAAATTCAATGTTTGGGATCACCTCAATAATGTGAATTTACAAGGTCAGTTACGTGTTTGTATATTTTTGTGTTAAAAATGAACGAATATTTTATAATATAAAATTCCCTTATATACGTAAAGTTTTATGTTATCGTACGTTTAAAAGCCCAACAAGTTTTTGTGATTATTTTAATTGTTTCTTTGCCATTGTGGGATAAAAGGTGATCACAAAATTTTAACATGGTTTCTATGTAAAAGCTATTTAAATAATTAAAGAAAATGTGAAAGCTAATTAGCACAGCCACCATGTGTATCTATCTCAAAAATAAATATAATCGATCAACGTATCATATTAAAGGCGTAGAACATCTTGAACAAAAAACAGGTGTAATATCCTAACAAATCTAAATATCAACGTTAATTTGGCCGGAGTCATTGATTTCTAATTTATTTTCTATTTACAAAATAGCTGCGGGTTTGTGACGTCACAGCTCACTAGTCCACGCAAGCGAAAACAGGTGAGCTGTGACGTCACAAAACCGCAGATGTCATTTTGTGAATGGAAAATAAATGAGAAATTAGCGACTCAGGCCAAATCAACGTTGATATTTAGGTATGTTAAGATATTAGACATTTTTTTTTTCAAGGTGTTCTACGCCTTGAATGTCATTTAAATGATGAAAATAATGATATTACCGCTTATAATCATACAGTATTTAGGAAAACTTAAACAAAATGGTTACATGGGTTCAAAACAGTAGGATGTATAAGTATTAAAATTTGAAACTCAACCAAGATTTTAGCTACAAAAATAAAACTACACCTACTAAAAATTTAGTCGTTATTCGTTTAAAAATTAACAAGCTACACAAGGTGTAATATTAATTATCCAAAAATTATAACTATACATAAAAATATAAAATTTAACGAGTAAAATTTATTTTAGTATGTACATAAAAAAATTGTTTCATTTTTTTTTCTTTACATTTAAACTCATTTTTCATTTTATATTTTTGCTTTACACTGTTGGTGAAATTTATAAATGATCATGAACAAAAAACTAAAATGTTAAAGATATCTTTTAGGAACCACACAAGCCGGTATAAAAATATTTTAACAGGAAATTTAATAAAACCGGGAGAAAAATAAAATATAATATAATATGTAGTAAATATTTTATACATTTTTCTAAAAATTATGCTTGTAGAACGAGAAATGAATGTTTTTAATTTAAAAATATTTTCAAAGTATTAAAATATGAGATATAAATTTCAAAAATAAAAAAAAGCTCTATAAAATATAACTCAGGGTATATATATATATATATATATATATATATATATATATATATATATATATATATATATATATATATATATATATATATATATATATATATATATATATATATATATATATATATATATTATATTAAAGAAATTTTGAAACAAAATAATGTGATTAAAACAATAACTTCTAATGTTTTGTTATATTAACTGCTAAATAGTTAATTAGTTACATAAAATAACTTTGTTTATACTGGATGATACAATATTCACAGTGATATTGTTGCTGATTGTTTGCTGAGAAAACCTTATCATCTTTGTGTTTTCATAACCAGTTAACGATTTGAAGTAATAAAATATAAAATTATGCTTTGTAAGGAAGTTTACATAAAACAAATTCAAATGAAATACAGTATCAATTAATTATTATAATAATTACGAATATTAAATTTTAACTATCCAAGATTTGATTTTCATTTTGCTTCCCGTGACAATATGTTTATATATATATATATATATATATATATATATATATATAATGTATATATTCATGATAGTTTTTAAAGAATATATGTTGAAGACTCAGAATTTAATTCCTTACGTATTGATATTAATGTAATTATTGATTTATATATTTTCTCTTAAATAAATTGAAGAAAATTTGATGAACAAAATTATTAAAAATAGATAAAACTTATGAAAATTGTCAGAAAAATTAGGACTATGGAAAGATAAGACGCTGCACGTGAAACAGATTCTACTCTTTGGCTTTGTGTTTCACCAAACTTTATTAAACGAGAGAGAGAGAGAGAGAGAGAGAGAGAGAGAGAGAGAGAGAGAGAGAGAGTCAAAGTTTATCGTAAGTGAACTCATAAATATGTAATTGACTTCATAAAATTCCTTATCATCCATCTTGCTTATTATAATACCTAATAAAAAATACAATAATAATATTAATAATAATAACATAACATGTTTACCACGATCTTGATACTTATAATATAATTATAATAAAAAAAAGTGCATATTGTAGAGAAAATATGCAATATAGATTCCCATTTTAGATAAATTAATAGTATTATTTTTATTTTATAGTTTGCATGTATTTTACCATAAACTAGTCTGATTCACTTAAAGGCGTAGAACACTCTAAACAAAAAACTTTCCTAATATCCTAACATAAAGGACTATCAACGTTGATTTGGCCGGATCGAGTCATTGATTTCTAATTTATTTTACATTCACAAAAATGCGGGTGCAGACTGTGACGTCACAGCTCATTTGCTTAACACGTTCGTGGACCAGGCGAGCAGTGACGTCAGAGTCCATATATGCAATTTCTGGAATGCAAAATAAATTATAAATCAATGACTCCGGCCTAATCAAAGTTGATATTCCGGTATGTTAGGATATTAGGAAAGTTGTTCTACGCCTTTAATATACTTTTTTTACAATGTAGCTCAGATCATTAAAAAAATTCAAAATATATTTATTCATTTCTTTCATCCTACAATCACAATACACAATATTGCATATCCGCTTAGGTTACCGTAAATAAAAATTTACAATTAGAAATGATAGTCAATACAATACAATAATTACACAATAAGAAAGAAATATATATACATCATATATTATTATACAATATAGAATAGTTAATATTAACGAGAATAGATTGGAGAGATATGTTATATTTGGTCATTTAAAAATTCATCAATTGAATAATATTGTTTGTTTAATAGTAACGTTTTCAATGTCTTTTTAAACATGATAGGATCTTCTTCTTCTTCTTCTTATTATTATTTTATTTACTTTGAAACCTGCCATTTATTAACCGTTTACATCGAATATTCTTTAGTATGTGATAAAAAAAGTACCTTCTCAATATAAAGTTTGAAAATAATTTATCAATCATTGTCACTAAAACTTTGTGAAATTTAAATATTAAATTTATGAACTTACAAACGAGTTGTAAATATAGTAAATTTAATAAAGTTAAGTATTCAATTACAATAATTAAATCATCTTATATAGAAAACCGTTGGACGAGGAAATATTAAATAAATTAGATGTTATGTTAAAATTTAGTTAGTTTTGAAGACGAGTTATGCTTGAGTATATATACCGACAAGCTGTCAACCACAAAACCCGCATCACACAATATTTTAGCACTTTATAATATACAACAACAAAATAGAATGGATAAAATTGGTATATATATATATTATATTATAATACAACATAGTTCTCATCAAGTAAGAAATCTAAGGGTCGAGTAAATACCAAAACTTTAATATATACATAAGCATCAGCAGCATCACAGAGTTAAAGTTTAATATATTATGTCGCCTAAAGGCGTAAGAAGGGGGTATAAGAAACAGAGATAGATAGAGAGAGAGAGAATATTGAAAGATAAGAACGAAGAAAATGTAAGAAATTGCTTGTAAAGTTGAACTGTCTCAATTATCTATCTCACCACCCCACTCTGAATTACACAAATAAATCAGGCAAAAAAAAAAAAAAAAAAAAAAGCTACTCTCTGTCTTTCTCTTTCTCTCTAACTTTAGTATCAAAATTGCTTTTAGCCTTTTTCTCAAGTATCTTTGTAACACACTATCTTTCTTAATAATGATAGAAAAACCTTAAACTCTTTCTATACTTTTATATATAATATAATATTATATAAAATTAAATTATAAAAGGAAAAGATTGAATTACATATTAAAGCTTTCCTATATATACATGATACTAATATTAAAGAAAATTTAATAATATAATATTAAAGTAATTATTTTATAGAACATACATTATAATATATCTAAAGAATTCTCTTTTAAGAACTTTTTAAGTTTATTTACGTTTTAAATTTTTAAATATAATGTTTTCGTATGATAAATATAATGAAATATTAAATAAAATACAAAAATGAAATTAAAACTATTCATTTATATTTTAATATTTCCTTTTATAAACCTCCTTTTAAAATGACAAAAAACAAGCTTGAGTTTTGTAGCACTTTATAATATTTATTTGGTTTAAGTATTAAATTAGCTAAAAAGTTTTAAGTAATATTTATTTTAAAATGCTATATGACTTTACTACGGGTATTATTTTATAATCTTCATTTAATGCTCATTTTATTTGTATAACATTCTAATGAAAGTCAATTTTACTTGTATATAAAGCAGCTTGCAACAAATTTTAATCTTCTTTTCTATTTAATTTCCTCTCCTTTTTTTTGCATCAATTATTCATAATGTTTTCATTAATATTTTTATTTTATTTCGAGTACTACAATTTTTTTCTTTAAAAAAAAAATTTAAAAAAAAAAAATGACGTAAATGTCCTTTAAAGAAGATTTGAAATTTTAAATAATTGATGAGTATTTTTTTCATTAATATTATTTTTACTCTTTAAGAGTTTAATGCATTTTTTTCATCTGTAAATTTTGTACATTGACCCCCCCCCCCCCCATATTATTACGTACTTTTAAAGCTATCTATGTATTTACTGTTGTTGAAAACAATTCAAAGCATTTTGTAATAAATATGGTAGATTATTTAGACTTTGGAGAAACAAAATTGAAATAACCATTAAGTCCTATTCTAGTCGTTTTTTTTAAACGATTTAAAATCCTGTAAATTTTGCACGATGAACATTTTTCCATTATTTTTTTTTTCTTATGCTAACGATAGCATTATAAAAAAATCAAATCATAATTGTGAGTTATGTATAGATGTATAGTCATTTTTTTTTCAATCTTATGATGAGCACAATTTAATTATCACGATCAAGCATTGCACTTTTAAAATTGATCAGGTAATTCAAAGGTGTAATAATAACAATGATGAAGTTTCTATAAAGTTAAGACCCTGTTTTGAGCACATTTTTAGAAAGAGTATAACCAGTAGATTCTATTGAAGTTTTTTTTTTACCTTTATTAATTACATTTCAGTAATTAATTCAGCTCTAAAAAGTGCCCACTATGCTCCCCCCCCCCCCCTAGAAGACCCTTTTGTCATTTTTGCGTTCGTGTTTTGCAAATTTTAACGCGTGAAACTTAAAATAGACGTTAATTTGAGGCCTTTTACCGCAACCAGGACAATATATTAAAAAAAAAAAGAAAAAAAAAAAAAGCTGACTCAGATTCCGCAAAGTTAAGTTAACAGAACTAGCTCATTTTGAGACAAAAAAAATTTTAATCAGCTGACCACCACTGGTAACACCCATCATTACAAAATAATAGTAATACTAATACAAAAAAAAAAGTACTTTGTCAGAAAATAACAATTTTGCCGTTAGCTTAATTAAAAATGTCCATCAAATATTAAATTTCTGTTCCTCTAAACTTAATACAATAAGATTAGTTATTATTTTAACGTAGCTCATTTATAAATAAAGGATAAAAAATAAAAATGGCAGATCCAATTCATTATCATCAATTGTAACATTCAAAAAGCAAACTAGAATTTCCAATCAAATTAGATAAAAAGCAAAAAAAAAAAAAAAAAAAATGATGGATCAGTCGAGTTTGTATCAACTGACAATATCTCTTTCAATCATACAAAATTCAAATTATAGAGGCAAATATTTTTCATTTTATATAATTTGTAATTAAAATACATATAATATAATGACTTACTAAAATATTCATATTACGTTGTTTTTTTTAAATTGAATAATGTTTGTTGAAAATCATACTCCTTTGATCAAATTATTAAAATTAGGTGAAGGCAATTACTTCATAAAAATAAAAGCTGTAAGTGAAGTTTAATAAATTACAAAATCCTTTGAAAGATTAAAATTTCATTCATATTCATATAATACATACTCAGAAAGAGAGAGAGTGTGTGTGTGTGTGTGTGTGTGTGTGTGTGTGTGTGTGTGTGTGTGTGTGTGTGTGTGTGTGTGTGTGTGTGTGTGTGTGTGTGTGTGTGTGTGTGTGTGTGTGTGTGTGTGTGTGTATGTGAGAGAGAGAGAGAGAGAGAGAGAGAGAGAGAGAGAGAGAGAGAGAGAGAGAGAGAGAGAGAGAGAGAGAAAATGTAACAATATTATAATGATAAATTATATTACACATTATGATACCTTAAGATTAAGTTATAATTTATTCTGATATTATTTTCATGCATGTAAATTGAGGATAAAATATACATAGTTATTCAATCTTAAAGTTTATTAAAATTTTCACTTACAAAAATTAATATTACTTTTTATATAGAATTTATTAAATTTTTTTCAATCAAGAATTCGATATAATAATGAAAATCCAATCAAGTTTATTATATTTTGTATATTTGATTAAACTTTTATACGTATTTTTATTTTATCAATATTAAAAATTTGTGAGAATAGTACGTTTAATGACAACAACAAAAAACATACTTTTAATATATATTTTTTAAACATTACAAAAAAACCCATCACGATCAGCTTTTTCACTCCATATACTAAAACATTTATGACTGCGCTTAAAAAACTTTTTTTTTTTTTTTTTTTTTTTTTTTTTTTTTTTTTTTTTTTTGCAATAATATTGCTTTAGTATATAAATTTTTTTTTGCTCCCCATGTGTTTGTTTCATGATTAGTTCAATAAAAAAAAAGTAGTTGTAGAACTATTTTGTGGGAATGACATGGGCGTACAATTGTGTATAGATTGTGTTTAGAGGGGACTTGCAATAAACATACGAGTTTAATATGTGGTCCTCTTGCTCTCACTCTCTACTCCTCCTACATATATCTATAGGGATAAAAAACAAACAAAATACTATAAATTCTTGAATCAAAAAACTAATCCTTCGGTATTGATATTTGTTACAATCAAATAGCGTATTTGATAAAGATATACGTAGTATCGTTAAGTTTAATTAATATATCATAAAAGTAAATGAAGTAGAGAGTGCTACCGAATACTATAATAGGTATACTAATGATATCTTATATGTGTACGTTTATTTCTTTAAAATGGTAAAGTATCATTGACTAGTAAAATGAATACTTGTTTAACTTGTTTTTGACTTAAAATGCAATTAATTTGTAATTAAACAAAATCCAACTTACTCAACTTGGATTTAATATTGTGTTATTGAGGTTCCAGTACATGTAATGTATAGATATAGACTAATGAAAAGTAAGTAAATGAATCCACTTTAGATTAAGGTTGAAATTGAGCCATTATGGTGATTTTACTTACCCTACAGAAAGATAAAAACGGCAATGTTATACGTAATATAAGAGTGACATAACTCTAAACATGCAAAAGAAAAACAAAATCGGGGTCACCGTGCCAAAATTTTAAATTTTACTGACAAAAAGCTTCATGTTAATTTAGACATATTTTTTCTTCCTTAATAAATGATAACGGTTCTAAAAATTTCATCAAAAAGTTGTCACGATTATTTATATATTAAATGACATCAAAAATAGAGAGGGCCAAGTTTTGATCTCTAATGGTTCAAGTCCCATAGTTACAACACTTAAATATGAAATCTTCTTATCATTATTACTTGTACGTCGATTTATCATGACTAATTTGAGGATTGATATAGTATTGAATTACAGTGAGTTTTATTAATTTAATTAACCTATTTTACTTTTAAAAATCTTGAAAGATTATAAAATTATTGAATATTTTGATACCTAATATAAAAATGATTGCATACATGTATTGTATAATATACCAGTTATATTACACGGAGAGAATTACGCGAGTTGAAATAACTCAAGTGCAAACCAACTCAAGTATTTGAATTGTCATAACTGAAACTTGAGTAAAACCAACTCAACTTTCATCAGTTATGATAATTCAAAAACTTGAGTTGGTTCACACTTAATTTATTTCAACTCGGGTAATTCTCTCCGTGTATCAATAGTATTAGATTAAGTATATGAACAAAAAAAAGTTAAAAAAAAAACAGTATTCAAAAGAAAAGTAAATAGACAAAAGAATATCCTGTTGATGAACATCAACTTACAATGAACAAATGAAACAATGAAATATCATAAAAACAAGGAAAAACGAAAGCTTTGTGCAAGTCTGAAGTGTTTATCATATATTTTACATTGTACTTTTGCAGTGTTTGTTGATCGAAGTACTTCAGATAAATTACATAACATGCTTGTTGAAGAGTAATTTACAATTGTTAGTTTTTTTATTTACTTTACATTATATTGTTTACATATTATATTATTTGTTTTGTAAAAGTTTTAAGTATTTGAATAGTCATATAAATTGAAAAAAAAACTCTATATCAAATTTACACCTCATATAACATTGTTGTGTATTACTATTATATAATTTAATAATTGTAAATTATATATTACATAGTAAGTAAAATAATGTGTTCACAATAATAAATACAATTGAATAAATTACATTGGAACTCTGTTTTGCATTATAAAATAAATAACTTGTTAATGCATTTCAATTCATTCCCATAATATTATCATAGTAATTCAGCTGCTATGTGTGTGTAACTATATATTTACCAACTCAACTGTTTCATTCTGTAGATTTTGCTTATAAAGTGCAACTGCAGTTAGTATTAATGAGAGTAATTGCCACAACTGAGTATTGTTCTCTCAATCTAATAATGCTTTCTCTCTCACTCACTTTAACAATACAATAAAGGAACTAATATATATGGTAATTATACCAGTAATCGTCATGTAACAGCTATCGGCATTTGCTTTAATTCTCAATAGGGTGTGTGCTCATGACGTCATTCTGAATGCTTTTTGATGCTCTTCTTGAGCAATGAATAACATTGCTCAGCATAGGACAAACTTACTTTTTTGGCTATTTTCTTTAGAAAATGAACCTATTTTTAGTAATTATTATTTTTCTTTCGAACGTGAAAAACTAATTCAACCTGTTAACAGCATTAATGCTCTCGAAAATATTGCTAAGCATTTTTAAACTCCCTAAATGAGTTATTTTTCCATACTGGCCCATGTTATTTAGCGCTCACTTATGGCGTTGACTTTAACATGAATGAAACCACCCTATATCATATTAGGGGATTTCAAACTTATTACAATACAGATGACTATGAAATCTATCAATGTAATGTTGTGGTCAAGGTTTTGTAAAATAGGGCTGTCAAGCTCTCACAACGCCGTAATAAAGTTACTTATTATTATTATGTAAGACAAAATTGTCAAAAGTCTTAAATGAGTGGATATTATTTAACATTAAATTTAACATCTAAAAATTTCAACTGCTGACAAATAACGACAAGCATGTTGATAACTAGTACACTTACCATATTACGTTGCAGCATAATAAGAACAATACTAGTTGTTATATAATAAAAGAGATTTAAATTGAATTGTAAGAATTATTTAAATTTTCTTTGGTTATATATAAGTTCATAGTTAGTAATTAAAACTTTGACCTCAGAATTGTAGAGATTATTGTGCTAGATTTATTTTAATGTTCTTTTGTTGGTAATGTTCTGAGAATTTTTTTATGTCTTCTTTTTCAATACAATAAAATGCTTTATGAACGAAATCATATAGCAGATTATAGAAGAGGGAAAAAGAGGTGGTGCATTTAACATTTTTGTCATTAGAATAATTCTATATTCTGATAATTTTAATCTCATAAAAGATAGGTGATGCTTATTATTATAATACTGTATAATAATATATTGTCGGGTTAGAGCACAAACCGTGTATCTACAGAAGCAGCTAAGTCGAAAATCTTATCTTTTTGTATAATGATTTGAACCTTGTTGCTTTTGTAGATACACTTTTTGTGCTCTAGCCCGACGATATATATATTATAAACTTAAAGTAGGAGTGATCCATTCTATAATAAAAAATCTATTTTATTTCAAAATCCTTCTTTCATTGTAAATGAGTAAATTTTTGGATACATTTTGCAAAAAGTTTTTCAGAACTCATAGAATTTTTACTTCATGACTCACATAAAAAGTATACTTTTTTACGTGACTCAAAATACCTATAAATCGGGTACTTTTTATACGTGAAGTCGTAATCACAATTTATGTGCTAAAATATAAATGTCAAAAACACAAAATATCAATCTAAACAACAATGAAGAAAAGTTGAAAGCAATTCAACTATTTTCAACAATCTTTATAAAGACCTCTATAACTAATACTATTATCAAATATTAAATACTATATTATACAAAATTGTAATTAAAGCCATAGACCAAATGAAACAATATGTACCTTTTAATGATTAAACACAAAATGGGATATACAAAACTTATGACATTTTTTTTACCAGAATGCCGCACAAGAGCGTGAAAAACTGTAAAATGTCCCGTTTGAGTGAGTATTTCTGTTTATGATTTCAGAAAAGGCAAAAATTAGTATGCAAATGTTGTGCGGGTTGCATAAATCAAAAATTTCTGATCACTTCTGTACGGGGAAACTAATATTGTCTATGTAAGTCCCATATCAAGTGTTTTGTGATATATAAATGCTTAAGTTTTCTTCTTATCTATGCCTTTAATAGTTAACAAACTCATATAACAATTATGAATAAATAATACAATAAACTTTAATTTCATTGTAGTAAAATTATTATAGAACAATACGTACATATATACTTATATCCTATTGTAAACGTATTCATTGAATTGCATTTTACAATCCATAAACAAAGCTGTATAAGTTAGTAAGATCTCGTTATAACAGCTCAAAAATAGTTACTACATTTTAGTATTGTATTATGCATTTCCTTACTCACTAAAACAATAACAATAGTATATAATTGTTGATAAACATTTCTTCTGTTTTCAGAGATATTATTATTATTATATTATGTAAAATTATGCAATTGTAGATAATAAACAAACATATATGACTGCAAAGTTTTTCCTTAAGGCAAAAATGTCATTATTATTATTTTTTTTATATATATACTGAACTAATTAGAGCATGAATGTTTATTACTACATAATACTACTGTATCTGTAATAAGCAAAATTAATTTAATTATTTTTAAAAATTTAATTAATATAAGTCTTATTAAACTACTTAAAAATGTTGGTTAAATATTTTAATTGTATATTTTTAAACTAACCAAAAATAAATTGCTATTTTGTGTGGTAAAAATAATAATATAAAATTGTTAACTCTAATTCTTTTTTTTCTTTTTTTTTTATATTTAAAATTTTGTTCACATTTTAATCCTTTTAATGTGTGTATATATATTATTATATATATATTCAATAATTATAATATTAGCTTATTAAGAACTTGAAATAATATTTAAGTTTCTTAACATTCAAAAGTTATTCAATGAATATTTTTAATGGAAAATTAATAAATATTAATAACATTTGTAAAAATTTGTAAAAAGGTTTTACAATAATATTATATTACATCGGTAGTGGCAAAATAGTTGAAACTATTCCATTTAATTTGTTCTAAAACCACTTTGTGATAGGGTAAGGGCACACACACCTCTTAGGTAACTGCTTTCTTCTTATTGAATTGGAAAAAGCTACTATAGAGAAAGAGAAAATAACTTGGAATTTAGCCAAAGTGAATTTAAGTATCTTTTTTTTTCTATCTAAGATTGCAAATCGTTAAAATTAAATGAAGCTTACTTTGGTCTTTTTTTTTTTTTTTTTTTTTTTTTTCGATTTTTAAAAAAATAAATACTAAAGTGAACAAATTCGTAAACTTTATATCCTATATTTATTTATGTATCTCCTCTTTTTTTTATTATAGACACTATATATATATATATATATATATATATATATATATATATATATATATATATATATATATATATATATATATATATATATATATATATATATATATATATATATATATATATATATATTTCTTGATTTTATTTTGTTAGTTATGACCACGTGGAAAGGTTTGAGTGTGCAATTGACTGTGGTCGAATATGAAAAGCATTGGAGTGAGGTAGTAAATATATTGGTTGATGCTTTCATGTTTTTTTTTTTTTTTTTTTTTTTTTTTTACTGCTAGTTCAGAAAAATATGTCCCAGTCTCCTCAATATATGTCCCACCCACTTCCAGTATCTTCAACTTAAAGGACATCAACTTTAATGACTAACCACATCACATGCTTCAAAACAAACATCACATGAGCTGTAAAATATATTATACGTATAGAAAACGGAAGAAAGGGGAAGAATCAAAAATATCAAACACCTTTTGATCAACACAAAAGAAATAGTTTACGTAGTATATTTTTTAACATAAAGTTTATATGGAGTGTTTATTGTGATTTTTTTTCTCCTTTTTTTACTTTGATACATTTATCCTGTTTTGTTGGTACTCTTTTAAAAAAAAAGTTAAATATTTTTTAGGATATTTTACATGAAAAAAAAATTATATAAACAATTTTATAATTTTTATAAATGTGGATTTAATATAAAAGAAAAATCAATGTAGATTTACTTTGTGTATAAAGTAATATTAAATTTTCACTGATTTTTATTTTATTAAAAAAAAAGTTAATTGAAATATCTATAACATAGTAAATCCTGTTTGAGTCTTTTTTAATAAGTTTATGTATGTATATATATATATATATATATATATATATATATATATATATATATATATATATATATATATATATATATATATATATATATATATATATATATATATATTTGTGTGTGTTTATATATAAAATAAGAAATGAAAGTTTAAATTATACTAAAACAACATACTATACCCTATATATATTATTATACTATACCCCCGCCCCCCACCTATTTCATATTATGGCATCTTCTATAAACATTATTCTACATTTTTTATGTCAGAAAACAAAATGACGTAGTAAAATATCTCAGTATTCTGTTCAATATTTCTATATAATTTTACTATAGAAAATGAAGAAGTAGAAAAAAAAAGGTATGATTTATTTTATTAATAAACCAATATTCAAATAAATTTCTTATTTGAAAGTGTATATATGTGGTTCATAGTAATTTTATATTCTGTAAGAGTTGAAACTTCAATCTATGTTTGAAAATGAAGTTTATAAGCAGGAAATTGCTAAGGGTTTTTGGCTTTTCTTAGACCGCAATGGTTACGGTCAGTATAAGGTATAAGGTCTAAAATATATTATCATGTATATATGTAAAATGAACCAATGAACATGCGTAAGTGTATTTCTAAACCAATGAGATATTCTCTTTTACTCTCTTCTCTAGAGATGCCTTTTCCTATTTCCTTTAGAGACTTTCAAAAAAAAAAAAAAAAAAAAAGAAGTTAATATATGAATAAAAATTGCTTTTCAAAATGTGTAATTTACCGTATAAAATTGCCTGTATATATATATATATATATATATATATATATATATATATATATATATATATATATATATATATATATATATATATATATATATATATATTCCCACACACACAATGGATAATAATTCATAACTATTCACGTATAAAATACTATTATATTATAATAATAAATTTTTGTGATTCACCAAACAGTATAATATGTTTTTAAATTTTCATTGACATTTAAAAATTTATCATTGTAAAAAAAAAGAAAAAAAAAAGTTGAAGTGATAGGTAGTTTATCTGCTCATATTTATATTAGCTACAATCCTAATTTTGATTTCTTTCATTAAAGTCAATATTTGCTTATAAACCAGAGTACAAAGAAATGTTAAATTATATTATATAAAAGAAAATATTAAGTTAATTTATACTCTTTACATTTTAATAAATGAGACATGTTGAAAATATCTAATTTAATTAGTTCTTTGCCACTCTTAATTTTGAAGTTTAAATTTTATTATACTAAATTATATAAACTTATGTAAATCTATTCTAAAAATTTTGTGACATATGAAATTTTGTCTTATTTACTTTAACTTTACATAAAATGAAGCACACACACACATACACACATACAACACACAGTATACGTAAATGTAACGGTAGGCTATATAAATATATGTATATATATACACATATGATTTAGTCATAAAAATTTTGGTGACTTCCTTTCCCTTGTTGCTGTCACATTTCCTTCACACTCTCTGCTCTACAAAATTTTTATATTTAGACGTTACAGTACCGTGTCACCTTCCTGTCTATTCGTATGTTTACTTCTTTTTAAAACCTCAGAATAAAAAATAATATATATACTGGTAATTTTCTGAGATGAACTCATACTTGAATATTTCCAGAAATATCTTAATAACTTAATGATGTTATGTATAATATGCTGCTCATCAGTATCCTGTAGGTTATGCAGCCAGTTGAGCATTCACTCGTAGCTATACGTTAAGAATGTATAGGAGAATTGGTTACTTCTAAATTTCTAGCGCACAACACAATCAAATACTTATTCTACTCCTTTATTTTGAAAACCTTTTTAGCAGATATTTAAGTATTGATATGGATGATTAATCTACGTATATTTACTGTAGAGAGAGAAAAAAAAAGCTAATTATTTGATTTGAAAAAAATTGCAATTTCACAATTTCTATTTTCTTAAGAACAACGTAACTTACCAATAATGTATTTACTAAAGTATATTTTTCTGCGTCTCTGACATTTAATAAAAAAAAAATATGAAGAAATTAAAATTTTAATTGAATAAGAAAACTGGTGATAATAAATTAATGTCTATCCAATATTAATAAAAAATAAAATAATAATAAAAAAAAAAGTTGAACTTTGTTTACGGTAAATTTCAATTTTTAAATAGCTTTGTGTTTTATTATTTATACTAAAAGATTTATTATATAATATAATATATTATATTTCATTTTTTTATATGTTTATCAAAGAAACATTAAGTTGTACAAATTATCTGAATTTAATTTTAACTCTATTGTTAAATGTTTATTTGAAAATATTTCTACTTAGGCTATATGTTATAGTAACTTGTTATATAGTACTAGAGGATATTTTATAATATGTTGTAGGTTATGTTAATCAAAACTGAGTGGTGCTGCTACTGGTATTAAAACAATAGAAAGTTAGAGCTAACAACACAGCAAGTTTTAACCACTTTCGTGGCTGACCTTACTTACACACGTACACTGTCTTTCATATAATATATAAATTTGTTCACTGTAGCAAGCGCGTGTCACGTATATATGTATATAAAACAAGGATAGATAATTGCAATGCGTAGGTCACCACATTTTAACGTTCAGTAGCAAGGAAGAAAATTTAAAATGGATGTTTTTTAACAATAGAATTTTGTCAAGTAAGAATTAAAGCCCTTTTTTTTCAATTTTAAACAATAGTAGAATTGAAAATAAAAAAAGTTTAATTTGAAAGCAACAGTTTTAATTTGATGTGAATTTTGAAGTAACTATACAATTTGTGGTTTACAGAGTTGTTTTCTACTTTTAACAATGTAACGTCATTTTTTTTTTCTTATTGGTTAACTTTTTTACTATACGCTTCTTACTTAATGATTTATTTCAGATATTTGATTTCTTTTTACTGTTTCAATGACTTTTATATAAAATTTTTCTTTGTCTATATATAAAGGTTCGTAATTGCTTTTCCTAAAAGTTACGTTTCTAGTTTGTTTTTTTTCTCTTTTTTTTCTTTCTTTTTTGTGTCTAGGAGTGAAAAGTGGTGATGGTTGGTCTTGTGAGCTCACATGCCTGGGACGTAAGGGGCCAAGTTGACCCTTGGGAGTGCTTGCCAACCGTCATCTATGTCACCTCCACTGATGTCCCATAGGATTTCAAACCCAACAAAATCTCCTGTCAGCCTTAACTTGTTAAATGACACACACACACACACACACACACATTATAAAATTCTCTGTAAATCTTAAACAAAAAAATTGAATTTATAATTAAATTTATATATAGTATATTACAAAAAATATTTAAAATAAGTATTTTGATTTTAATAAATTACATTTTATTTATATAAATAAATAATTTATAACGTATATAATTTGGTCAACGTTATTTGTTTGTTAAGCTTGCGGCAGCAAGAATTGTCAACATTGGGTAACATTAGTTGGCTGTATGGATGTAGGATTTATTTATATTTACGATATACATAACATGACAGAGGTCGGGATATAGAGGATGTTGAACTTGCCACAGAAATGACAATATGATTATATTAACATGATAGAATCTAAAACAGAAACTTTTGATAATATTAAATTAATGTTATCTGCCATTTTTTATGTATATTTTTAAAACACGTGTCTGTTTAGAATTCCTTAATTTTTATGGTCTTATTACAGTTGTTTTCCATAAAAATATGGCTCGCAATGTTTAAATGTAAGAAGTTAGTGTTCTTGCACCACCTGTTATTGTTTAACGTGCTCTACCGGTAATCCCCATTGTAAACAAATAAGTATTTCATAATCTTGGACTGTGATTTCGGTATTTATAGCATACGTTAATTCCTAGAGTACACCCTAAAAATTATACTGTAAACTATTTCTAGATTTCAATGCAAGTTCTTTAAAAAAGTATATAAATAATAATAAAGCTTGTTGGTTAAAAATGAACACATATGACATAAGAACAGAGTAAAATTTGCAACTCACTTTATTTACAACGTAATCATGTTTGTAAAGCTGACAAAGTATCAGTGTTGATTTTTTTTTTCTTCTTCTTCATTCACAAATTTGTGAGAAGAGAGCGAGAGAGAAAATAAAAGTGACATCATATATTTATGAAACTTATCTTCATCTCATTTAACATCCAATTTTTCTTCTTCTGCTAGCAAAATTCACCTGCTACATACTTCAAACAAGCACTCTATATTTTAAGTACACTCATATAATATACTCTCTTCTTATCAAAAAAGAGATTTCTCAATTTCATATCAAAGCAATATGAATAAAAAAAAATCTCAAGTATGCTTTAAAAATATATATAAATAGATTTACATGTATGTAAAATATATTCTCGTTTATGTATTTCATTTTTTTTTATCTATTTAGGTGTGCTGGTTGTAGAAAATTTACTTTGATCTGTTTCTGGATTTGATTATTTCCTCCTGTATAACTCTCTTTTGACGTCTGTTTGTGTTTACAGAAAAGGCGTGGAAAATTTTCAATATATTGTTACTTATAAAATTTGCATTTTTTATTTGAATATTTGTAGTTGTGTTCAAGTATTATTGACAATGTGATTGAATTATATATATATATATATATATATATATATATATATATATATATATATATATATATATATATATATATATATATATATATATATATATATATACCGTTAATCAACTTATTTCACACTTATTACATTTTTTTCCTTGTTGGTCTTTTCATTCCATATATTACTTTCTTGACTCGTTTTACAATATAGCATTATTATTATATTCCACAAAAGTTTTCTTCAGTTATTACTTTGTTTAGTAATTGATACCATTTATATAACTGGTATTGTTACTTTCTTTATATAATAATGTTTATTTTTTTTTTTTTTGTAACGTTAACACTAAAATTCAATGAAGTAATTAAAATCGTTTTTCTTCGACGTCTATATCAAGTTTTTAACAAAGTTCAACTAAAACTGAACACGCTCTACAGCTAAACACGAAGAAAATGTAACTTGGTTACAACCACCAACACTTTTTCAAACGAGAGAACGAGAGAGATATTTTTTATATATATATATATATAATTAAACTTACACGAGAACTATAAAGCTCCTTAAGCAGAAAACAAGAAACAAAAGAAAAATAAGCCGTTCTTGTAGATCCTTTTTGATGAGGAATTTTTCTTCAATTTTTTTTATACTTATTAAATTTAAATTTTTGTGTACCAATAGCTAATGGGTGTGTTTATTATTATTATTAATACTGTCTTATTATGTTATAATAAAAAAGTCTATTTATTTCACAGGAAAAAGAAAACATTGGGCCACAAGCTAACATAAGTTTGTTTGTTTATTTTTTACTTTTTTTCAAAGTCTATTTGTAGTTTACTCTTCTAACTTTTTTTTTCAATGTATAAATAAAAACTTTTAAACCTGTGGGCTAGAAATACACAGAAAAAAGGAAAGAATATAAAAATATTTTATAAGGTTTTGGATTTCTTTTACAAAGAGAATAAATTTTGAAAAATAACCAAACGGGTATTTTGCTGTATAAATTAGATATAAAGTATAATTTTCAATTTTGTTTTCTTCTGATACCTGCATGATTGCTTTAGTGTTGAAATAAAAATTTCTAATATAAATATATATTTTTTTTTTATTAAAAGATTTGATATTTCAATAATTTGTCTACAACTTACATTGAATTCAGACAGATTTTATTTTACTCTTATAGGCAGTCATCATAATGACTAATAAGGAATTGAACGGTTAAAATATTGTATACAAAAATTCTTAATTCATTTACATCGGTTTCAGCTTAAAGCCATACACCACATAAAACAACATATTGTGCTTTTTAATAAACACGAAATGGGATTTTCAAAACTTATGACAATCTTTACCAGAATGTTGTAGCCCCACGAGAGAGTGTAAAAATACTGTAAAGTATGCCATTTGCGTGACTATTCATATTTCTGACGTCAGAAACATGCAAAAATTAGTAAAAAATGTTGTGCGGGTTGCATAAATTGAAATTTTCTGATCACTGCTACGGAGCTACACTTGGGTTTTAAGACAAACTACAATTATTTATGTAAGTCCCACCAAGTGTTTTGTAATATAAATGCTTATGTTTTCTTCTGGTCTATTCATTTAAGTTAATAATACAAAATAATAATAAGTAATACACAATATTTATATAAAAAAAAAGCCATTTCAACACTTAACACTTATACTCTCAAGTTCTTGGAACCACTTTATTTTGTTGTGATATTATCACTTCCGTGTACAGAGTCTTTTGTTTAAAGATGACTTACTTAGATTATATAAAAAAATCCTACATTGTACATTTTTTTATATGATATAACACAACATGGATAGAAAAATGTTTAAGTACGCATTTTGGCAAGAATCGGAAATCTGGTCGCTGGTGCGGCATGAAAGTCAGGGAAGTAAGTTTTTTTTTCTTTCTTCTTTATTTTTTTTACCTACTTTATATACAGAGGTGTCTACCGGGATAAAACGTGAGGATTGTGATAAACTAGCAAACTCTTCGTTCAAGAAGATTTTTTTTCTTCTTCCTATTTTTTTCCCTTCCTTGATCTTTCAAAAGAATTATTTTTATATTCATGAAAAACTTTTATAATATAGAAATAGACCTTCTAATATTTTATGCACTTTTTTAATATTACCAAACATTTTTATATAATATATTATTTATATAAAGGTATATGGTTTATAATGATTAAAATATTCTACCACAAAATATATCGATACTTGATATTGTACATTGTTGGGAAATAAATTTGTGCTGACATGTATAACATTACAAAAAATATATATAACAATGTTCCCTTTATATATATATATATATATATATATATATTATATATATATATATATATATATATATATATATATATATATATATATATATATAAGTATATATACAGTATACGTCAATAATAATGATGTAAGTTGAGAGGAAAATATAAAATGTCTGGGAGAATTATTTGTTTGTGGTTTAAGTTACATAGACATTTATTGTAACTCGATATGGAGTTAGTTTTTTTAAATTTAAATATAAAATGATATGATAACTTTTTTTTTATTGATAAAAATAAATACATATATATAAGTCCCACCAAGACAATGAAGTCTTATCGATGGTATTAAGCAACATTATAAAAAAGTTAGGAAGAATAATAACAAAAATGACAATAATTAATATAATTATTATACAAAATCAGCACACTTACTTATTAATGCTTTTTAATGAATAAACATGAAATGGGATCTTCATAACTGATGACAATTTTTATAAGAATGTTAATGTAGTCCCACGAGAGAGCATGAAAATACTGAAATATTGAAGTATGCAATTTGTGTGACTGCAAAACGTCAGAAACATGCAAAAATTAGGCAAAAAAATGTTGTACGGGTTGCAAATGTTCTGATCACTTCTACTTAGCTACAGTTGGGTTTTGAGTTATTTATGTAAGTCCCATCAAGTGTTTTGTGATATAAATGCTACTGCTTTCTTCTGGTCTATTTCTTTAAACACCACCACATGCAATCAATTATTCCATAGATGTCTTTTTTTTTTTTTTTTTTTTTTTTTTTTTTTTTTTTTTTTTAGTTCTACATTTTAGGGCCTTTTTTTTTCAAAAAAATTACTTACAGGTAACTAATAACTAAAGTTTCACGCAGAATTACCAATTTTTGTGTTGTGAAGCTAGAGCTACTAAATTTTAGTGTTTAAAAAAAAAGTAAAAATTTAAATAATGTTTGCTTTTAAACATGTTAAGTCAACATTGAAATAGTTAATTTAATTTTATATTTTCTTTACATAAAATGAAAATTTTAAAATTAAACTTAAAGTTGGTCAAATTTGTCAGCAAGTTTGTTGACATAATTTTTATTATAACAAACAACCGTGAAATTTATTTAGTGAGACGTGACTGTTATAAGTTTTTTTTCTTCTTTTTCTTGTTTTGCTAACAAGCATCATAGTACAAAGTGTCTCTAAAGTAAGGACTCCGCCACCCAAGAGAGAGAGAGAGAGAGAGAGAGAGAGAGAGAGGAAAAAAGGTCATATCTATATTTATAAGTCTGAGAAATGGAATATGTTTGGCTCTTGACTCGTTTCATCACCCATGCAACTCATTTCTCTCTTAAGATTTATATCACTCGAATATGTATAATATACATTTTAAAATGAAAATCTATTTCATTTTGTAATGTACACATCTTTTATTTTATTTAAACTTTCCTTTCAATCTTTCATGTTTTTTTAAATCTCTCTTTTATATTTAAATGATCTTTATATTTATATTTGATAAATAGGTTATTATTAGTTGTATTTAATGTTGCTTTTTTTTAATCTCATTTATAAAAAAAAATCTATAAATTATTTTAAAACTTTTCTTTGAAATGACAGACTTTTTAAGTTTTTTTTTTAATAAAAAATGAACCAATCAAGTATCAATTTAATAAATTATAAAATTTATACATAAGCGAACATCATTAAGCTACTGTTTTAATTTTAGTATCAATATACAAGTAATGATGGTTAAAATGTTAAAATATATTTAATACCTTCAATCAATACTTATTATCCTTAAGCTAAAAATAATTAGACCTTTCGTTATATGCGTGATCATATCGATGTTTTGTTTCACAAGACTCTTAAAACCCGTAATTTAAAACCAAAAAATAATTACGACAACTTTTCTTATTTTATATATACATACATTTTTTTACTTATTAAAAAACATTGTGTTTTGAAAGATTATAATTACATATTGATTTCAAAATATTTAATCAAAAACAAACAAAATTGCTTAAAGGTATCTTTTTATCAATTCGACATAAAAAAAAATATATGTATACATTATGTCAATAAATTGAAAATTTGAAAGATATTTTCTACTCGTACTTGTAAATATTTTGATAGGGGAAAACTTCAAGGGCATTTATTTTACTTGTGTGTTTGTTGTTATACAATACAAATTGATCGAGTTGGTGGTTTTGTTTTAATTTGTGGATTTGCAAGGCTGTGTTGCCAATTTTCTCATATATATATATATATACACAACAACCTTTTTACTACAGTGTGTGAGGGTTGGTTGATGTAAGGTAGGTCTCAGAGGAACTCGTATATATTTTCAAATACAAGAGGATTCAATTTATCTTTTTAACTTGGCCACTACGCAAACTCGTACGTTTATATATATTTTTTCTTCGTTTACGTTTCGATCTGACGTTATTCTCTTTGTTTTTCACTCATTTCTACACAATGAAGAGAGAAATGGGGAAGAGAGAGGGGATGCAGAAAGAGAGAGAGAGAGATAATAATGATTGTAGTAGAGACTTAAAAGAAAAAAATAGGAAGACAATAAATTTAGATGCTTTGAGTGATGAATGTCATTAATTGACACTTGACAAGAGATATTTTTTTATAATAAATCTTAAAAATATTTTGAACATCTGCTATTTTATAGTACAGTCATTTACAAGTATAAATTTTTTTATACTTGATAGTGAGTTTTAAGATTAAAAGTATCAATCTATGAATATATTTGTATACCAATGTGATGGTAGACATAGTGATATATTGAATAGGATATTATTACCAACTAAGATATTTGACTAATTTATTAATATGTTGGATTGTATTTACATAAGAAAAATGTGCATTAAAGGCATAAAAACATGAAACAACACATTCTGTTGAATCATTAGACCCAAAATGGAATCTACATAACTTATGACAATTTTTACGAGACTGTAAATTTGGCCCCACAAGAGTGCGTAAAAAAAACTTTTAAATGAAGGAAATTTGCGTGAATATTTCTGTTTATGACGTCAGAAACAGGCAAAAATTACTATGAAAATGTTGTGCGGGTTGCATAAATTGAAATTTTCTGATCACTGCTACGGTGCTGCAGTTGGGTTTTGAAACCAATTAATGTTCTTTATGTAAGTCCCAACATGTGTTTTGTGATATAAATGCTAATATTTTCAGTTTTCATGTTGTCTATTCCTATAAAGATATTTCATATTCTGTAAAATTATCTAAAATTTTGCAACATTGTAAGTTACAATAATTGTAATATTTATACAAGTTACTTTATAAACAATATAATAATATACTCACTCACCATATCATATAATATAATATAACAAAAGTAAATCAAATATATACATTGTATGTTATTATTAATTAGAAATTTAAACATGCATATTATAATATACTGTTTCTGTTTTACTATATAAAATGAAACTATACATGTATAATTAGTAATTTGATAAAATCTTGGAAATCAGGATCACATTTTGTGTTCTAAAATAGTTTAAACTTGCGGTAAGAAAAGCAATTTCGTACCCAATTGCGTAATGTACAGTATTTATATTGTATGTTCTATATAGTACAGATTTTTTTACCTTCTCTCTCTCTCTCTCTCTCTCTCTCTTGCAGACATTCCAACTTTACTTGCTAATAATAAAAATTGAAATTCAGTTTAGCTCTCTCTCTCTCTCTCTCTCTCGCATAATAAACCTTATATAAAAAAATCCATTTCAAAATGTAAATGCGTATAAACAGTAACCTTACTTCTATCTTTAATTCAAAATATATTTTTTTCTTCACACATATGAAATTCTAGGGTACCATAATATCATTTAACTTAAGGTATGAGAAACAAAAATGATAGTAATAAAAAAAAGGGCATTAAGAAAAAAAAATAGGACATTTTTACGGATGCTAAAAAATAAATCGTAAAAAGTTACGATGCAGGTGAATTCGTATTTGAGTCAAGAAAAGTGAAATTTTTCTTTTTAAAGTGGGGTTATTATTGAAGAAAATAGATAAGATAAAAAAAAATCTGACACATTGTAGGTCTATACTCAAGGGATTTTTCAAGATAATTCACTTCCTTTTTGAATGACACTACTTTGCTCCAAAAAAAAAAAAAAAAAAAAAAAATGTTTTCACTTGTTCGTTGGCAATGGCATTACCTTTAATGTGTCTTTTTTTCTTATTATTATTACTATCAATATTTTTAAAGGAATTTTGAAAATTTATGGAATACGTATTGTATAAAATATTCAAACTCAATCTGTGATATATATTGAAGGCTACGCGGTATTTCGGTACCGCTGCAATCTACGCGCAAGACACTAACATTTACATGAACATGATTTTGACATTTTATAAAGTAAGGTTCAATATAGTAATATATTATTTAAATGCACGTTTAACGTTGAAGTGTGAGAGCACAACACGTTGCACGATGCATGTTTACATGCATTCCATGACAACGCACAGAATTCGGGAGGTGCATGATCAATGTGATTGCACCGACCAGCGTGCCTAAATGTTTCCAAGGTTTCTCTAGGCTGTCATGGCGAATGCTGGGCTGTGTACTTAGGCCGTGGCTGGCCCGTGTGTGCTTTTCCATTAATTGGAAAGTCCTTACCTGTCAATATGACAATGTCTTGACTAGGACTGGGATTGGTGTAGAACGATAACACAATATGGCAAGCAAAATAATAAAAAAATTATTACTTGTAATCCATAACTAGTAATTATAAAAATAATTTATTCGGTTAAATACAAGTAGTTACATGTATTTCTATTAATATTTTTCTTTACTTTATATATATATATATATATATATATATATATATATATATATATATATATGTAAAATTACATATTTTACGAATCACTATTAATTTTAAATGGGCTCTATTATTAGTATTTATAATTAAGAAAATGACCAATTTAAAAGTTGTATCGAATGATATATTATATTATACACAACATAATATAGTCACAATAAATTATTCTATTCAAAAAGTTTTATGAGTTGAGATGATATGAAATGAAGTCAGTTTCCCTCTATATAAATCTAATCAAGCCTGTGCTGTGGGTAGGGGTGTCAACTAGTTTTGAATTCTCATCACAGAGTCATTAGTTGTAAAGTAAATCACAGCCCGGAGTTTATTTCTGTTATAAATATGAAAATAATACTACAAAGAACATAATAAAAATGTTACGTTATATATGTATATGTAATATAATTTTCAAAGCATGCTAATTAATTTATATAAAGTAAATTAAATAGCAATATATTTACCTTTCAATTAGTGAAAAACTAATTAAAAACCCTCATTATATATATATATATATATATATATATATATATATATATATATATATATATATATATATATATATATATATATATATATATATTTTATATTTATATATATTAATAGATATTTAATAAATAGAAAATAATAATTAAAAAATAATAATTAAAAAAAAAACTTTAACCTATTTCAAAAATAATAATTACATTAGAAAATTACTTCAATTAAAATAAACGTTAGTTTATTTTTTGACGTTTTACAAAATACAAAGACGTCACCGTAAATTTATTTAATTAACATTATTTAAACGTGGATTTTTTTTGGCACCTTAATCTCGTAACAAAGGCTTTTTTTTTAATTTTTTTTTTATACTTAGGGTCCAACATTTCATTTAGAGTATAAATATTTGTTTCCCTTGCAAGGCTTCACAATTTTACTGTTATACGAAGATGTAATTTAATATTCTAAGTATCAATTGTACTGCTGTAGACTAATAAATCAAATTATCGACTAATGAATATATAAAGTTTTTTTTTTAATTCTTCTTCTTAATAAGTTTTCTTAATATTTAGGTTAATGACGCAATTATAATTAAGTAGAACATATTTATATTGCAAAGATAAATTATCAGTCGTCAGGTGCATATTAAGTAATAAAATATTATTATTAAAAATTTATTTTCTATGATTTTTTTTTAATATAAATATATAAGTACATGAGTGTTTTAACTTTCAAAATTATATTATATGAGTATGTAGTAAGAAACATTTTTATGATTTATGTTATGATAAAAGTTTTGAAACAGTTTGCGTTTGTACGCATTTTTGAAGTGGTTTCAAAACTTAAAATAAAATAATATTTATTTTCGTTAGCAACTTGGGTAATAAATTCATTTAGAATAATAATATTATAAATGCTAAAGAAATCTTATACTAAAATAAAATATATTTGTATTATTATGGATTATGGAACATAAAGGATTGATTAATTGATTTATTAAATAAATAAGTTATAATATTTATCCCTAAAGGAATAGACCAGAAGAAAACATAAGCATTTATATCATATATCACAAAACACTTGATGGGACTTACATAAATAACTTTAGTTTGTCTCAAGACCCAACTGTAGTCGTAGCAGTGACCAGAAAATTTTGATTTATGCAACCCGCACAACACTTTTTACTAATTTTTGTATGTTTCTGACGTCAGAAACATGAATAGTCACGCAAATTGTATACTTCAATATTTCAGTATTTTCACGCTCTCTCGTGGGGCTACATTAACATTCTGGTAAATATTGTCATCAGTTTTGAAGATCCCATTTCGTGCTTATTCATTAAAAAGCACATGTTGTTTTATGTGGTCTATGGCTTTAATAATATTAATAAATCACAATATTAGACCTTTATGAATCTCTTAATTATTTTTGTACCTTACAATCTGAGGAGAAAACTTGTAAAGTAGGCAACCTGCTTTATAATTTTTAGATCACGTGACGTCATAAATTCCCAAAGTTGCCTATATAATATACAATTTTTTAACCTCAGTTTGCGAGGGTATAAAAAGGATGAGGGAAATAATAGGTGTACGTATGACACACTCATCTCATGATATATCTGTTTATTTTTAGTACAAGAAAACTTTTTCTAACTTACTGATGTGTTTTTGTTTATTGGAAACATTATAATTATTTTTGCTAGCTCGGTTAAACAAAGTGTCTTTATTGTACTAGAACTTTAACATGAAACCACTTGTAATCTATCCATTGTATTTATCATCATATGGTATTTTTGATACGTCAGACAATACATCAAAACTATATTGTATTCCATTCCATCAATCTATACTAAAGAACATTATTTTAATAACATAAATCACTAATACAAATTTTGCACGTAAATAATTTGTATTATGTATATATATATATATATATATATATATATATATATATATATATATATATATATATATATATATATATATATATATATATATATATATATATATATATATATATATATATATATATATATATATATATATATATATATATACACACACACCATATAATATACCTGATGAAGGCTTAATTTTGATGAGAAACGTTATTAATTTCAAATCCAAAGTATACGTGTGTGTGTGTGTGTGTGTGTGTGTGTGTGTGTGTGTGTGTGTGTGTGTGTGTGTGTGTGTGTGTGTGTGTGTGTGTGTGTGTGTGTGTGTGTGTGTGTGTGTGTGTGTGTGTGTGTGTGTGTGTGTGTGTGTGTGTGTGTGTATTGGCAAGTGACATGTCACATGTCAAATATTTTGTTAATCCTACAGTTGACATCGAAAGCTTTTCTATAATACATGTGTGTGTATATATATATATATATATATATATATATATATATATATATATATATATATATATATATATATATATATATATATATATTGCTATAATATATATCAACTAAAATATAAATAATTAAAAAAATATATATATATATAATATATAATATACACTATATACTTTTTTTCCGCATGAAAACATCAATAAATCTTTATAAATATATCACATAAAGTTTGTTCTATACCTTGTTACATGATTCAATTTATTTACATTGTATAATATATAAAAATGTACAGAGTATGTCATGAGAAATAAATTAATAAAAAATAAATTTACTGTTTATTTATTTTAAATTAAAATAAACTATTTTATTCATCCATGACATATAATAATATATTATATATAAAAATTTTAATGGAGGAAAAAATATTAGAATTTAATATTAATTAATGACTGGAAAATACGTATAGCTATATCGTAGTATTATATATTATTAGTGTTGAAAAAAAAAAGTTTGTTAGGAGTAATATATTGCAGTTTATAAGCTACTATAGCAAATTCTTTGAACTAGAAATTTGGTGGTGTTAAACGTGTGGCCCAAGGTAGAATGAAAGGTGGTGATAAATTTTTCTATAGCATCGGGTGATCCAAGAAGATATATGGAAAATGAGACTCACAAATGTGCAGAGAGAGAGAGAGAGAGAGAGAGAAAGAGGGGGGATCTTTTTTGGCATAGAAGCAACATGGATAAAAAAGATAATAAGCTGTTTCTTAAAGATTAAAAGTGGATGAAAGTAAATATTTTTGTGTTGTTTACATTGTTAAAATACATAATAACAACAAAATAAAAGATAAAATATAATTAAAAAATATATAAATAATAAAATAAATAGTGCATGCAACTCTTGACTATAATATATAATTATACTAAAGGTACAAAGTGATTTTGAGATTATATAAACTGTGGTATATGTACAAAAGTTGGCAACCATCAAGGTAAAAAAATAAATAAAATAGGGAGAAGGGAGAGAGAAATCTTCAGGGTTACAAATGATAGAAAAGGAGGATGGGAAAAAAGCTTTAAATAAACCCGCGTTATTTCTAGAACACATCCGCGAGGGGGCGATACGACTAAAGTGCAATGTTGCCACATTTTTAAACGTATACCATCAAAAAAAAAAATATATATATATATATAACTGCATGGGCAAAATACTATAAGTGAGGTTCCATAACATTGACGTCACTAAAAAAAATAACATTATTTATAACATATTTTTTCCTTTCAGTTTATTTTACGCTCCTTAACAAAATATACCCTCAAACCACACAATGTGAACACATTTGTTTGCAATGTTTAGTTAAAGTTTGTAAATTTCAGTCATATAAAGCAACTTAAGTTGAAATCTTATGTTATTAAAGGATTTTAATGCAATGTCTAATATTTAAGTTCGTAAAACTTATGATATTACTTTAAACACACTGAAAATATCATTGCAAATCTAAAACTTTGTACTTTGTAGACCCAAATGCAACTTTCAATTGTATAAAAGTTTAAAGTTATGTAACAAAAAGGATTTTCTCATAAGAAGTTAATGAAAATTTTATAAACTTTATTACTGCATAGTATTATTTTACTTTTATTAAATTCGATTTAAAGTAGAGAGAGAGAGAGAGAGAGAGAGAGAGAGAGAGAGAGAGAGAGAGAGAGAGAGAGATTCTCATAATTATAAATATATAGCTTCAACAACCTTAAGTTTTTAAAGAATAATATTTTGTATGAAAAAAAAAGTACTACAAAATAATTTATACATCAAGTAACAAAAAAGTTTTTCTTCGCCATAAAAAAATATATAAATTTCAAAAAACTTTTTTTCTCCAGCAGATTTATCTTATCCATTTTGAAAACGATAAGAGTAAAATATTTTAGTTTTCTATAGAATACTTCAACATCTGAAATATTGTGTTTGTTTTTTTACACTAACTGTATAAGGTTTTTTATTTCCCCCTTTTCTTTACAGTGACGAATGAAGAAAGTTTTTTTTTTTCATACATTTATATATATTTTTTTCTACGGTAAGAAACAAACATTTTTAAAATTTTCTTATTTTTAAGTACAAAAAAGTTTGATATATTAAGAGTAAAAGTTGGTGAAACAACAATGTGTATAGAGTTGAGTGTGAAGTATTTTGTTTACGACATAATTAAACACTAGGAAGTTTATATTTATATATATATACTGAACTATACAAGACCACAAGGGTTAAAGAAGAGACCATGAGAAAAGACTACGTATAACTTGGGCATTTATGTTCCAAAAATATTCTCTTGCAAAGTGACAAGAGTTACTCACTAAAGACAAGGGTACGTACAAAGTATTATATTACTATATTACGCAAAGGATATATAAAGTAATGATGTTCTAAACGAAGAGGGTACTTACTTAAATAAAAAAAATAAAACATTATTTAACATTCATGATACTCATGTGTGTTATATATAATAACTTAAATACTCGTATACTTAAATCTTATAACATGTACTTTGAACACATTTAGTGTGATAAATAATGATTATATCAATTAATAACTTATTCAGTTTCCTGATTTTGATTGACGTGATAAAGTGTGTATAGTGCACTCGAAGAAAAAAAGAGTTAATTATAAATTTTTAAAATATGAGTTTTGTTTATCATTATTTGCTTTCTACCTAACCTCATCGAGGTACTTAGCTGTTCATTGAATCTTCAGAAACCATGTGATATAGTTTGTTCAGGTGCATCCGAAACGGTTCGGCTACGGTCTATAAAACATCCCGGCATTCACCATAACAGACTGAGGAAACCGTGGAAACGCTCAGTGACGATGGTCGGCAAGGCTGACTTTGCCGTCCAAATTCCCAAGCTAGCTCCCTTACATCGCCAGGCTTTCGTAAAAGCCTAGTCGGTGGCTGGAATAGAACCCGCGACCTCTTGTATGCAAGTTGAATGCGTGAACCACTAGACCATACAACTGTAATTTTTTAATCTTTGTGTATTGATATTTAGTACTTGTAAATAATGATGGTATTTCAGTTGCAATTTTCATTATTATCTATTCAATATAAATTATTGCCTTTATTATTATTTTATTTCTTTGTGGTATGTACATTATTTGTGTATTCTATATAGCTCTTGTAAAGACATGAAACTAAATAAAATCTTGTATACCTGAAATTTAATATCATGTCTAATATTAAAATAAATGTGTCTTAATATTTTCTAAATACTTTATAATTTATAAGGGTAAGAATTGTTTTCTAAATTAAGATACTATAGTGAACGTCTTAATAGTAAAGATTCTCTCTCTTTCGCTCACTTTCATTCTCTCTCTTCTCTTATGTTTAAACTTATCAAAGAAGCGTATGGTTTTTACTTGGTAGCTCTTAAAATTAACAATGTTTGTAAGGGAAGAAGAAACACCTTGCAATTAAGAAGCGTCAACAATGAGGGGCAAGTTTGAGCTCGTCTCTCTCACTCTCTTTCTTTCGCATGTTAACAACAGATGGCTGCTTTTTTGGCACAAGCAAATATCATTCTCATTTACATCTGCTTCTTTGAATATTTACACAATATTTCTTAAGGCAATATATTATATTAATTTTAAAATGAGATGTAAATGTTCAATGGATGTTATGTGTGTTTCTTATACGAAACAAATTAAAAAAACAATGTTTTTCAATATCATAAGAAGATTTAAGAGATTTTATTTTAACTACAAAGTTTTTTTTTTTACTGTTTATTTTTCATTACTTGTAAAATCCCCACAGGTTATTTTATTCGTGTTTTTTTTAAAAATCAACAGAAAAAATAAATTAGAATAAAGAGTAAAATAAAAATGATTATTTCAATCCATTCCTTTTTCTCCCCCACCCCCCCTTCCACATCCACAATTAAAAAATCAATAAATATAAAATCAACATCTTAATCTAACACTACACCAAAATTATTAATTTGTAGTTAATATAAAAGTGAAATGAAAGTTCCAAAAAACTCTGCCTAGAACGGCTTGTTGCAAAAACGTCCTACAGGTTGCCTATAATTAAGGGGCTTCTTAAAAAAACTTTATAATAAAAAACATTATAATATAATGAAATTCCATTGAGTACTGTATTATTTCTAAAAGAGTCTTTTAAAATCAAAGCATGTTTTAATTTTAATAATTTTAAATATATTTTTCTTTTACTAGCAGTCATGCGAAAAACATCTTTTCATGAAAATCAAAACTTGACTTTTGTATTGCAAAAAGCTTATTCCTTTATATTTAAATATAATTTTAAAATTGTCTTCGTATTTTTATTATAATATAAACTAATGTTTAGAAGAATAATATAGGAATTTACCAAACATAAATTAAAAATATTTATATTAAAGGAATAAACCAGAGAAAAACATAAGCATTTATATCACAAAACACTTGATGGGATTTACATAAATAACATTAGTTTGTCTCAAAACACAACAGTAGCCCCGTAGCATTGATAAAAAAAATTCGATTTATGCAACCCGCACAACACTTTCATACTAATTTTTGCATGTTTCTGACGTCACAAACATGAATTTTTACCAAAATTGCATACTTTACAGCTTTTTCATGCTCTCTCGTGGAGCATTCTGGTAAAAATTGTCATCAGTTTTGAAGATCCCATTTCGTGTTTATTCATTAAAAAGCACATGTGGTGTTATGTGGTCTATGGCTTTAAGAAAAATATTTAAATAATTCAAACATCTACTCAATTACCGTAATAAATTAAAGTCAACTTTCTGAATGCTTTCATTCATTGATTTCAAAATCATAATATAAATTCAAAACACATTACAGTATACTACCACGTAATATACTGCGCGTGTATTTTTATTATTTATTTATAGTAATAACTCACAAAATGGATACCAGTAACGTATATATTGGCAAGCAATAACATATTGCGTAAGTCTACATATTATAACTCCAACTTCTAGTTAGCAGTGGGTAATTTTTAGAATGAATAGGCAACGCTTGTATGACTCACAAAAACGTTATTAGAATCACACGTCTAAAAAACTTCATTTTTTTTCTATATATAAATAACCATACTCATTTTTTTATATAAGGTCACGCGTTAATACTTTATATTAAATATATAATGAAATTTGTTTTGGGTCATTATAGTCGTCTGCTACGTAATCTTTTTGTATGAATAAAATCTATTTTTGTCTGCTTCAATTAATTTTGTAGACATATACTTAGAAATACATACATGGAAAATGTTAAATAAATTATATAATATGAATATTTATACTCTAGTATAAGTCTAGAGTATTTTATTATATGTATCTCCAAGAAGTCCTTGTTTAGTTTTTCCACTTTGTTAAATTTTAAGAAGTAATTATATTTAAAACTTATGTATGATTAGAAACGCTTCCAAAATTTTAATACAGTATGTTAATTGGAAAAAAAATCTCGTGATATTTATTTTTTTTTATTATTATTATTTTTACGTATAAAAATTCTTACTGTTCAAAATAAAACATTTATATTATAAATCATATAGATATTACTTTACTTTCTCTTATACTGTTGTAATAAAAAAGACAAGGCAAATTCATTCTTTCTTTTGATTAAAAACAATCTGGCAAGGAAATATAAAATTCATATTATATTCAATTTAAATTTTACATTATACAAAAAAAATAAAAAAATAAAAAAACTAACTTATAAAGAAATTGATTTTTCTGACTTACCTTATTTTTCTGTGGGCTTCTTATTTTTGTTCTTTTTTAGTGCAGTTTGGCAGATACTTTTGAAGTTGAGTTTATAAGATGAGAATTGTTGAGAGACAAGTTGTTACTTGCAGAGACTTGCTGCAATTTGTTTGTCGCTTTTGTTTGTAGAACTTTCAAGACAGCAAACATTTACCATTTGTATATATAAAACTTAACTTTCTTATGTTACTTTCCTCATTTACTTTATATATATTATGTATATAAATGTAACTACTTTATTTTATGTGTAATGTAATGTACTTAACTTTAAATTAACAAAGTGTAAAATTATAGCAATTTGTGCTTTTCCTATATACACTATGTTTTAATTAATGTTTTAAAATTACATTTTAAAACAAACATTTTTTTTCTTCACTAAAATATTAATAGTATATTATAATTAAATGGAATAAGAAATTTTATTTAAATTACTTTTAAAGCAAAGAAATAAGGTTTCTAAATAATTTTAGTTAATCAAATAATCAACATTAATAATATTTGTAAAATTTTAAAAGCACATTAGTTCATTAATTTCATATTTAAAAAAAAAAAAAAAACGTTATTTAAGTCATGGAAAGATATATACTCTTATACTTAAATTATATATTTTATTTATAAACTTTATATAAACTTTATATAATTAAAAGGTATGGCATTTCAATAAAATATTTAATTTTACACATTATATTTATTATAAAACAATACATGATAAATTTATTTTCATCACGAAATTTAAAAAAACTAAGATTTCTTTTCTTTTCTTTTTTTTTTTATCATCATTTATACATCTTTATAAATTAAAAGAAAAATAGAGCAGTGACAATACGAACAGTGAGCGTTATACTATAAGGTAAATAGATATGTTAATACAAACATAAAATATTTACTATACTCTGCTAACAACAATGTAATATTATACACATAAGTAACACTGGTGACTTCATGACAACAATAAGCAGAGTATGTATGTACTATATGTGTATGGTTTTGCGGGTTTTGCTTGATGCTATATTGCTAAATGCCAGTGCGACAAGCAAGGAGTGCATAGTTTCTTGCTAGTAGTGGTGGTTATCACAGTAGTTCAAAGGGTTTATAGATAGAGAGAGATATAGAGAGATGTACTACACGAAACAATGAGAATTATAAGATATATAGGGTTGAGTATTCAGCTCTATTATGTTTGGAATGTATTTTGCCACTTTCATAAACCTGTCAGAGATAAACATAAGATATTATAAGATTATTTTATTATATAATAATATTTAAAATATTTGTGTTATTTTTCAATTAATTAAAATATTCTCTTCAATTTTGAACGTGATTCGTTTCTTCAATATACATAGAAAACCCTCCCTTATTATCTAAACTGTAAAGAGCATTTAAAAAAATAGTTATTACATTTAGAACAGAAAATTTTAAATAACGTATTAAAGATTTATAATTTCTCAGAAATTAGGTAAAATTAAGTGTTTTATTAAAAATGTTATAAAATAGTAAAAAGCAATCTTGTTAATTAAAAAAAGTAGCAATTTTAATATATAGAAGCTTTTACGTTATACAAATAACATACAAAACGTTTTCCATTATAGAACTAAAATAAGGCAAATAACATGAATTATATTATATAAAAAACGTTAATAGTAACTTGAGTATGTCTGTGTGTATATTTACTTCTTTTGTTGATTTGAATACTTACACGATTGAGCAAACGTCTCGTAAAAGTAAGAATCGTTCGTAACATCTATAGTGGACATCGCGCAGCATCCCTGTATGTACTCGACTGTAGACATTACAATAACGTCTGAGAACATGACAAAAAAACAAACATACTATACACTATTGAGAAATATACACTTCAAAGTATTACTTTTTAGATATATACATTGTTACACCATCATGACGTGATCGTAACAAGCAACGTTGTTTATGATGTCGTTTTTATCGTATATACCAAAAAAAAAAAAAAAAAAAAAAAAAAACACTCTTCTTATAAATTTTAATTAAAATCAATTTCAAAAGAGTAACATTAAAGTTTATATTATTATATTATAGTCTGCTTCAATTAAAACCATAGTATTTTTTTGTTGTTGTATGTGTAGTTGTTTTAAGTAATAAAAAAATTATACAAAATCGCAACTAATTATTTAAAATATATTTGAAAAGGTCAAACGAATTAAATGAAGTATTTTAAGTAAAAAAATATATATATATACAAAAGAATGAGATTTATTTGCACTAACAAACCAGTTTAAATCTCATTTAACACACAACAAGACAATTAACTAAAACTATATAATTTGACTGATTTTTCCTCGTCTTTTTTTTTTTTTTCCTAATTTTGTTTTCTTCCTTTCTTTTCTCTCTTTTTTTGTGTCATGGCCAAACGTTTATTATTCTTTTTTTTTTTAGTATAAATCTTCCGTTTTTTTTTCTCTCAAAACAAATACAAAAAAAGCGGCACACTGATGTTATTTTGAGCTAAATTTGCAAACCCATGGTAGTATATTTACGTCATTAAATTGGTAATTAAAGCTTTGTTTAGAGATAGAAATATAGAGAATATATATGTGTATACCTTCCTTTAGTATTGTGACACTTTTCAAATTGACCTGTGTTCTTAGTGATGATGTTTCTGTACTGTAAGGAGCTAGGGTACATACTAACATCACAAGTAGGGCACTTTGCCATCAGGCACACAGGAAACTTTTAAGTTATAAATACTCGCAATGTACGATAGCTTTTGCTTACGTACCAAATACTATTGAACTTTTTTTTTTTTCATGTTACAGAAGAATAATAATAAAAAAAGTTTATTTATCTATTGTAGTTTAAAAAAATAAAATAAGAACATTGTATTTTAAACACCTGTCAAAAGCTATTTGTAGTAAACGGTATGCAAGTGAAGAAATCATACATACTTGTGGTATGTGAGTATTGAAATGAATCGTAATGTGAAGTTTTTGTTTACTATAATCAAAAGTTATTACCTCTCATTAATTTTAAAATTAAAGTAATATTTTCATTAGCTATACTTAGGAGACTGCATATTTTGTTGTTTTTTTGTGTTATAATATTATGTATTTTATTATATAAAAAAGGTATTTCTAGAATAATCATTTATTATTATTATTTTTAAAATAATAAGTATTTATGTTTAAAGTAATTGTTTTTTAAGTGTGCATTAAATTATGATATTCTCAACTTTCACATTTTTCATGCACCATAAAGAAGTCACAATTTGCAAAATAAATCTTTTCAGAAGAGATATTTTTCTTGGAATGAAAAACATACAGAAGAAAAATGAGAAGAAATATTTTATATTAAATTTTGAAGATAAGATTCATAATAATATATATATAAATATATTATATCATATATATAATATATTTTTGGAGAGAGAAAATAAATAAAAATAAAATACTGAATAAGAAACATTATTATATAATATATTTTTTTCTTTATGAATGATATATTTTACGTGCGTATTTTATTTTTAGAAACTTATATTAAATTAATTTGTTAGCGTATTTATTTTGAGAAATTTCATGCAGTGAGATCTTAAAATTATTTTGGTGTGATATTATGTGTGTGTGTGTATAATATATATATATATATATATATATATATATATATATATATATATATATATATATATATATATAAATATATATATATATATATTATATTCACATTTCACACACACATATTACTGAAATATAAGTAAAAATTATACACAGAGAATAATACTAGAGTATATTGTAATCAATAAAAATAAACATATTTAATATAGCTATTTTATTCATAATTCCATTATTATGATTTTTTTTATCATCTTGAACTATATATAAATACAAAAACGAAAACTTTACGTATTTTGTTAAAGGTGTTACGTGTTTTTTATTTAACTAAAGATAGAGCGTACCGCGAACACACACACACAACACACGATGGATTATTTTTAAAATAGGCACCGAGGAAGATCACAGAACCGTGTGTTCTATTCTTTATGTGTTTTTATACACTTTTCTATTCTCAGATGAGTATGTATGATACGTAAAATATATAACTTTACTATATATACGAGTATAGTACCGACATAAACGAGTGCTAAAACTTTATTTACACGTACTCGTCGACAAAAAAAAAAAAAAAAAAAAAAAAAAAAAAAGTAAAAAGTAAAATATTAATCTAGATACAGCATAGAACACTTTATATGAAATTGCAATGATATAATGTTACTCTATTTCTAACGGTTGCATGGTATAAAATATAAATTTTTGTATGGTTCTAAGCCTAGTTATTTATACTATTTACGTTGAAAAGTAAGCACTGACAAGTGAGTGTATATAACATTTCAAGTATATAATACAAATATAAAGAAATGAAGTATGTTATATGACTTTTCTTAAGGTATATTTTAAATTATATTCTGAATGAATACATTTTCTAATACAGTTCCAACTAAACATACGTGCAGCAATTTCTCGCCATGTAAATATTGCTTTATTCCAATGTGTTCCGCCAATACATCGTATATATATATATATATATATATATATATATATATATATATATATATATATATATATATATATATATATATATATATAAAATATATATTTAAATTTCAAAGCAAAATGTTGAGTTTAAATATATTTTAACTTTACGCATTCCGAGTATGATCTATTTATTCATATAAGTTATGCAAACATATTTCATATAGTTAAATAAAAATTCTTTTTATACATTTTCATAATTTTTTTTTTTATGAGGTGAGAAAACTTTTATCGGTGCAGTAGAAGTTGCACAATTGAAATGGAATGCACTATTATATATTCAATAAGTGTTGACATTATTATTATTATTTAAACTATTAATAAGTTTCTTGCCAAAACTTCATTTCAATAAATAGATAGTAAAAAAAAAAAAAAAAAAAAATTATCCATTACTAAAAAGTTAGTTAAGACGAGTTATAAATCTATAATTTTTAACAAAGGCAATATTATTGTAAAAATGTAATAAAAAATACTGTTGGCAAGAGAGAGCGAGAGAGAGAGAGAGAGAGAGAATATATATGTTGGCACATGTATATTTTATTGATCTGTTATAGAATTGGCACTCGAAAAATAAACTGGTGGTACATAAAAGTGGTAGTTTTCAAGTGGGATGTTAATATTGATACTAACCCTTCAAATGAACTACACATTTTTATAAAATTTGAAATGTACTGTTTTAATTGATCAAAATTGAAAAAACTTGTTATATATTTATACATCCCATCATTAAGCATTATTTCATATATATATATATATATATATATATATATAAAAATTATATTACTTTTTAAGTCCTATAGTTTTATATTTAAAGTACTGCAGACGTATATATCAATAATATAAACTTTTTTTTTTTTTTTTTTTTACTCTCTTGAAAACTGGTTGACTATATAAATATTCAATATAATGACAAAATACAATTTTATTTAAACATAATTTATTTTTAAAGTATGCTTGAAAATGTTAACAATGATATGCAATAAGATACGATAAAATCACATTGAATAAAATTTTGAAGTGATTATTATAGAAAATAGCTATAATAATGTTCTGTGCATCAAGAAAAAAAATGCTATACGTAAATTTCCTCGCAATATAGATTTCTGTGTTGATTTATTATAATGGTATTTGAAAACTCAATGTTAAAATAAAATAATATTTAAAAATTAGGAGTAACACAATTTTCAATTTTTGATCTTTTCTTGATTTTTAATTTTAATATGGCAAAACTTTGTTACGTAAAATATCAATTGGAAAAAAATTGTAGGCCAATTAAAATTAAATTTAGATCCTGTTAAAAAAAAAAAACAAATTTATCAACAACTGCACGAAATTCAAATAAAATAACATTGAGAATACAAATTAATGTAAGCAATGAAATTTTAACATTTTAATGTAAATGACCTTAATCAACAAAGCACACACAATAATTGTAACTAACCTTTATAGGATTGTTCCATTGCTGTTCTCTTGTTTAGCAGAATCCGGTTTTCCTTCACGGCACACATTCTTCAATTAATCCTAAATTGACAAAAGCACAATACAAAATAAGCTACTAAAATATACATACAAAATACAATTTGTATAAAAGAGGAATGGCAGTAAAAAAAATATAATAACAATAAAACAAAAGTTACTCCCAGTTATAAAACGTACGTGTATAACAATAAAAAAAGTTGTTAGCTATTAATTGGTGGATTTTTTTTTTTATTACTATAAAGTATTTTTGCTAAATTAATCTAAAAAATAAATAAAGTTTTAAAAAAAAATTTATATACAATTTTTTTAAAATGAATTAACAAAAGTTCTTAAACTTTTCCACAATACATTAAAAAAAAAGAGTAAATTAAAAATTTTAATATTGAAAAAAAGATATAAAATAATAAATTTTATTTATTTAAAATTAAAAATTTTAATATTAAAATAACGAATAATTTAGGGTGTATATATATATATATTAAACATGTAATAAGGAACAGTTAAACTTTAACATTCATTCTGTTCAGTCTTTCAGTAGTAAAAATATTTTGTTTTAACTTTTTTTGATATCTACTATAAGTTTAAAAATATTTTTTATTTAAATTATCGCAGAAAATTTTTAAGACGTAAAATGAAACTTTTTCCCCTTCAATGTTATTGAAAACGGAAAAAAAAAGTTAATGATTTAATTAATTATGAATATAAGTTGCAGAAAGAAAATGTGTGACTGCAAAACTTATATTTTTAAATTATTGTTGTTTTATATTATAGTTTTATTAAAAGTATTCATAAATTATTAAACGAAGAATTAAGTTGATTGTTGTTTGGGTCTATGTGACGACGAAATTATTAAATTTATTATTTGGTAGAAATTTAAGAATATACCTCCACCTTTGATACAAATAAGTATCAGATATCTCTAAATTTATTTTTGATTAACTTTTTTTCACATTCATACCATGCACTCAAAATTCTCACAATTATAACTCATTTTTCACATCAAAGAAGGCAAGCTTATGCTAACTATAAATTCTTTCTTACATTGAACTTTTTTTTTTTTTTTAACACACAATACAATAACAATACACGTTGATGTAAAATAAAATTATGATAGGGTAAGTGCTAAAATGTTATTAGGTAAATGGAAAAAAAATATATATAAGGAACATAAAGGTAAAGGTAAAAGGAAGATTCTTAATTTTAGATACTTTTTTTTGTTTTGTCTTCAATTTTTTTATTTAGATGTTTTGTCTAATTATATATTATATTTTTTCCAACAACAAAGTTTGTTTTTTATGATCAGATTAAATTTATTTTTCTTTTGAATTTATAATTAGCATTTTTTGTTGTATGTATGTTTGAAAAAAAAAAAATTAAAGAATTAAAATAATAATCTTCTTTTTTAAACGAAAAAAATAAAATAGAATAATTGTTTAAAAAATTATTCTTTACCTGTATTTTTGCAGGCTTCAGTTGAGACTTCCATTTTTTTTTTTAATTAGTTGAAATCCAGAGATTATTAAATATTCTTATTCAAGATCAAATTTTTGTGATGGTTTAATAAAAAGAGAAGCATTATTTAGTTATGAATAAATTAAATCTTATGAAGAATCTTGATTAAAAATAATTAAAATAGTATGTATTTTTTTTTTTTATTATTATTTAAAACGTTGATTCCGTTGAAATAAATCGGGTTAAATAAAATTTTGTATTTTCATAATAAATATGTTTTTTAATTAATTAGCCACAATTATTTTATATCTAGCATTGCTTTATTATTTCAAAAATGACATTAAGGGCCATAATACAATGTGCAAATTCTATAATTTATTCAATTTATTTTTCTTACTCTTTGGCTTAAATATAATATGATATTTTTATTAAGCCTAATAAAATAATTCGTTTTTTTATATATATATATAAAGAAAGTAACATTATTTAAATTCAAAAAAGTTAGATTAAAAAAAACTTATAACATCTAACAGTCATAGGGAAGAAAAAAATTATAATAATTATTAATTTTTTGTTATTTTCATAACTACACATTATTTAAACATTTATATTTATCAATTTTTTGGTTTCCGTATGGAATTTTATTTAATTTTTTATTTTAGTTATAATATCTATATTTTACCTATAGCATAACTATTGCTGAAGGTATTATTTTATAATATTATTTTTAATATAACACATTTTACATTGAAGTAGTATAACTATTAATACATATGTAGCGATTTATAACTATGAAAAAGAAAAAAAAAGTTATTAATGCTATTCTTCTTTAAACAATGAATAAAACAAAAGAATTATTAATTATACCCTAGATTTTTTTTCAAATACATAACACTGGTAGGTTAACATACAATTTTTTTTTACTATATTTAATTATTATTAATATTACTGTATGATTAATTATTAATTAATTATATTTTTATTATTATTATGTTTATGAGTTTTTATTTTAGAAATGTTTTATTTTTTTTTTTTGAGAGAATGACATTTATTATAATTAGGTTTGAGGATTTTTTTTTTTTTTGAAAAAAAAAAAATGTTTTTGTGATTGTTTTGAGGTATGATTTAAAATTTTGTTTTTTTAATTAAGTTTTATTTATAAATATCGAAATCGTAAATTTTTTTTAATGAAATTTGATCAAACAAATTTATTGATTAGTTTTTAAGTATTATATTTTTATTAATGGCAAATCGAGGTTTATAGGATTAGGGAATGAGGAAAGAATTTTTTTTAAGGTGCATTTATATAATTTAATGTCTCTGTGAAAGATAATTTTAAATTTTTTTTTTTTCATAAATTTGTTGGAAGTAAATTTATGAATGAGTATACTATTAATATAAACTATTATTATTTTCTGTTTTAAATTATCATTTATCGATCGAGCAGAAGTATTTTCTTTTTCTCTGCATGCCTATATTTAAGACTCATTTCATTCATAAATTCAATGAATCCAGTCATGCAAATATGAAAGAAAGAAATGAACAAAAATTTAAAAAACTCACAATCACTCATCACACTCATTAAAAAGTAATATATTAATAACTTTTACACGAAAAAAAAAAGTGAGTAAATTAATAGTATTGTTTTAGAAACTTGTTAGTTATTATAATACTATAATAAAGGATCTTATTATGATATTTTTTTAAAGGTATAGGGATAAAATTTTAAACTAAACACTTGTTTTTTTAGAGCGATAAAATCTTTCATTCAAGAAATTTTGTGCGTGGAATGTTCTTCACTTAAGACCTTCGCAATTAACAATTAATAAACACACACACACTGCACTTTTCACATTATCAGCATTTCCTCGCCCACATTTTTTTATATCAATGTCTCTCTTTTATTTATTTTTTTTTCAAATACATATTTATACTTATTATTCTTTTAATCTGCGAGAAAAAAATTGAATCATATCTATAGCTATTGAAAAATTGAAATTACATTATTATTTTTTCTTTATTTTATGATAACTAATTTCTTTTAATTACTATTTAATATAACATTGAGATTTTTTTTATATATTCTTAATTACATTTTTGACACATGAGGAGGATTAAAAACGTCTACATTTGAGTTTTTTTTAAAATTTAAATTCTATAATAATGAGAAGTAGGAAGTTTATAATTTTTCTTTTTTGTTTTTTAAAAATAAGTAAGTTATAAATCATTACATAATTCTTGATTATAGAATATTATATATATTTTTTTAAAAAGCTGGTAAAAAATTATTACTTTTTATGTATAAAAATTGTTAAATGATTTTTCTTGGGGGAAAAATAATTATTTAATGTTAGAAATGTATATATTTTTTTTTAATACGCTGATAAGTTGAAAAATATATAATAATTAAATAACTTTAATTTAATGCAAAAAAAAAAAAAAGAAAAAAAAAAGGAAATTTTATGATAATTTTTTTTATATATAAAATTGTTCATGAAAATTGATATTATTTTTAAGTGCCGGGTGGAAAACGTTTTTTTGCAGTACTAATTTCTTCCCGACGTGACTTTACTTATTAAACAGTGTACGGTTGAGTTATGATTCCCCAACTTACCGAAATAAAAACAAACAAAAAAAAAAAAAACACGCACGTTTTTTATGTTTTTGAAAAAAAAAATTCTTATAATAAAAATATTCATTATAATTCAATGGGCAAAAAATACTTTCATTCAAGTAAACTATAAAAAAAAAAAAAAAAAAAAAAAAAAAGTGTGAAAACGAGCATTTCACACTATTGTACAACACTATATTTACAACAAATCTTAAACAAATTATTATTTTTACTTTTTTTTTTGGCTTATGATTATAATCAAATAAACAGCATTCAAATATAATTTTTTTTTTAAAAGATTAATATATTTTTTTACTAGGCCAAAAAATATATTGAAATATATACAACATCTTATATGATTTGTACCTTGTGATATATATTATTTAACTTATAAATGCCATTTATTTTAATATTATAATCATTAATAAATATTATTTAAACTTAGCATTATTAGGAGCAATAATCACTAAGTACAATAATTAAAAATGGGAACACATCAATTATATTTTTGGACCATCTCATCACTCACTTCATTTTTTTTTTTTAACTCTTGCAGCATTTTGAAGAAAACGATGTATGCAAGACATCATTATCAGCCACTTTATAAATATTTCAACTTGGCGATGAAACTGTAGTCATTTTTGTGTGATTTTTGTCATTTTTCCGAAAGAAAAAAAAATAATAAAGAAAAAAGATGATTCAATCATCTTTTTTTTTATATATAAATTCACCACTTGTTGCGTTGTTACATATTTTCCCATTGTTATAGCAACAAAAAAACAAACAAACAGCCTTTTGTTATTTTTTTCTCTCATATAATGTTCATAATTTTTCTTCCTTTCATTTTCTCAATGTTGATACCGTGGCAACATTTGTTCTAGGCATAACGCACAAGATTTATTTTTAATAATAAACTATATAATATATAGACAATTATAAGGAGGGATTAATATTTTTTTTTCAATACGGGATAAATAGGGAAATTTTTACAAACATCGAAATTTAATATTATTTATATAGTTTTCATTAAGCACGTTTTTTTTCTTTTTTTCTCTTTCTTTTTTTTTATATATACATATATAATGCTTTCACTCTTATACATTTAAAAAAATGGGGACATTAGGGAGGTTGAGCACTGTAAGATTGGTAGCACTGTATATTTTTAATATAAGGGTGGTAGCACTGAAGATGGCTGCTGCCAATGTTGTTGTTAGCACACAACATGAAGTTAGCTGGGTGTTTACTTGGGTCGTGCATAGGGCACTGCACGAAAGCGAGCTCGATCTAGGGGTCCTCCACCAGCAGCACCTCCATGAGATGATGGCGCCTTGAAGCTCTTCCATGGACCACCAGCTGCAGCCTCTGCACGCAAGCAACCCCCACGATAATCCACCATCCCAATATCATATGTATCATAGTAAGAAACTTATATAATAATTATTATATTTTCAGCATTGAATCATAAATTTATTATTATTTTTTTTAAAAACTCCTCTAAATTAAATTTATATACCTAACGTTGAAGTTATTAAATTTTCCTTTTTTTCCTCTTTTCTTCCCCTCTTTATATATATGTTTCGTGTAATAAATTTAAAACTTGTTGAGATTCTCTGACCCGAAAATGTTCTTATATTTAGTAATAAAAGTAAGAGTTATTGTTGCTGAACAAGTAATAATGTTTCTAATAAACTTTTCCTTTTATAATAAACTTTAATGTAATATTTTATGTATTAAATGGAATTCTTTATTTTAATTTCCATAAAAGTTATATAATATTTAGTATAATTTAATCTTGCCACAAAATTAGCTCTATAACTCTACGTACGAAGTATAGAGTATATATTGAAATATTATTCAATGGTGATTTATTATTGTACGATCCAAACTTAAACAAGAAAATAAAATATTTTAATCTTACTTGTATAGTTGAACTTGAATTATTACTTTGTGTTGCTACAAGTTTAAAACTTTTCAATTTATCAAAGTTGTTGTGTTGTATCGCCTTGCAATCCCGTGAAACAAGCAATTTTTACTTGCACGCAACAACAAAGAACAAAATAAAACAAAATGTTGAACCATGATTTTGTGAGGCTTATATTAATGATAATAATAATAATAATAAAAAAAAAAAACTTACATACAAAACATTTTGTAGTAAAATAAGAACAAAATGGTTCAACAGACTTCAATTTTTGTTTTCTTTCATTTTTACACGTTTTTATATAAAAAGCTTTAAATTAATAATTTTCACTCTATCAAACACATTTACGTTGTTATACCTGCCCCTTGTTAAGTACGTTGAAAAGTATTAAATGACTGCAAATTATTTATTCTATTAATATTGTAATAATTTTCTGTCTATATAATACCCTTTATTAAAATTATATGCATAAAAAACCCAGAAAGAAAAGAGAAAACTTTAGGGGAAAACTCAATTAAAAAAAAGCAATGCTGAAAATAAATTATATAAGATCTTACTTTTTGTACATTAAAAATATTAATGTAAGCTTATTACATTTTATAATATTAAAAGAAAAAAAGCGAAAATGTTTTTTTTAAAACATCAGTAAGGCCTCAAGAGAAATTTTGTCATTAAAAATAATAAAAAAATCATGAGACTGCAAATTTTCCTAACTTTCATTTTAGAAAGAAAAAAAAATTCATTTTTTTTATGATCAACCCACCCATTCAAAATGATAGGTATAGGAAGTGTTTGAATTTAAATATTTAAAAATCTGACGTTCTCAGTTATTAGAAAAATGAGTAAAAATAATATTATATAATAGAGGAGGATTTTTGGATGTTTGAAGAAAAAAAAAAAAAAAAGATATATTCTCATTATCGTAATGATCGATTTGCCTATAACGTTATTTGATTTTTTTTTCAATATAATATTTTATTATTATTTAAACCTGTATATAAGGATATATATATTATTATTGTTATATTAATATTATTATATTATTTTAAAGATCTTTTTAAGTTATTGATTAAAGTATTTTTTGATAATATTTTATTTATTTAGATATTCATAATTGAATTTGAATTATGTTTTTTAAATACTGTATTATGTAATTATTTCATTTTCATATATATTTTATTTTTAAATCAATTATTTTTAAATTAGGATAAACGTAGTTTAATATTAATTATTTAGGCTATATAAAAACAATTCACACACTATAATATTATAATAACAAGAGATATTATGGAAGTACGATTATAAATCATTTTACAAAAGTTTGTGGACACTTTTGGCACTACTTTTCATTTTGTAAAAAGAAATGACATTTTTAAAAAGCATATTACTCTATAGTCTTTTTAAAATTACTGAAAATATTAAATAAATAATCTATATTTAAAAAAAACATTATTATCAGAAAAAAATTAAATATGTAGATTTACTGGAACCGATTTGTTCTGATTGAAAAAGAAAATTTCAAGCAAAGACTTATAAAAATTCAGAACACTTAACTCCTAGCATTTTGTTTTTAACTTTCTTTTTTTTTTTTCTCTGTGTACTCTTTAATTTTCTATTTTTTTTTTACTCAATACTGTTCTTTATAAAAATATTTGATATATTAAAACCGATAACTATATCAAAGAACAACAATAAAAATCAATATGCTGTATCCACAAACTTTTGTTTTTATAATATTAATATAAAACATGATATCACAAATAATTTCTGATATGAAATTCCTTTTCGTTTCTTATATTCTGTCACCTATTATTTTCATTTTAAATATATTTTATTAACTTTTTTTTTGATATCACAGTATAAAAAAAAACTAAAAAAAAAAGTTTTTAATAATAAAAAAAAACTGGATTAATTTGATAAAGCTGCATCTAGATAAGAAGTGAAGAGAGCAAGACGTGATTGAGAAAGTGTGGGTGAGGGTAGACGTTCGTTGTTCAACATAGATCTACTTGACTCACCGGTGTAACCCTCAGGTGGGTCGTAGTAATCACCAAGGTTGTCCTCGTATTCTTCATAACCACCATATCTGAAACCAATCAATGTCATGCTAGCTTGCAAACAAAACAACAACAAAAACAAAAGAAAAATATCAAACGTATTTTAACTCCCCCAAACATAAAAATAAGTAATGCTTTTTTCATGTTATTGTCATTTAGTATTATATTAATTAAAGAGAGAGAAACTTTTAATTTGTGTGGTGCAAGTGATCTTTATGAGAAAGCTTTTATTTCATTAAAAGATTTTATATTAAACAATTCTGGCGTACTCATATTTTTATTCTTATAATGCCATATAGATATATATACATGTGATGAAGTAAATAACTAATTTCATATTATATGCATAGAGAGTTTTTATAGACGCACATTTTGATAATGTTTGTAATTAAATACTGAGTTTTAATGGCTTGATCTAATGTATTAATAATTTAACATGTATGTTCAATCCTTATTTTATTACAAATCTCTGAAAAGATAATTATGTTCAAATATGTCAGAGAACTATGTAAGTGGGTGTATAGACCGGTTGCACTCATATTTAAGAACCGCCATTTTGTTGGTCAGGAATACATAAGCCAGCATAGGAAAAACGTCATTTTTGTTTTTTTAATAGCAAAAGAAGCTTCAAACCTCAATCAAAACCTTATTTCTAGCTCCTAATAAGCTTGAAGAATATGAGAAAAATTGGTTCAGTTGAAATAAACTCTTTGTATGTTAAAAATTAGGAGAAACGATGTTTCCCCTATGCTGGACAATGCATTAGGCACCACAAACATGGCGACAAAGCGAAAGGATGTGCATGGGGTCTATACCTTTTATGGCCTTTTAATAAAAATAATTTATTATTATTATATAGAAAATCTAGGTTATTTTTAAAATTGTAAATATTTAATAAACAAGAAGAACTTTTATTCAATTATCTTTTTAAAATTTACTGAATCGAAAAAAAGATTTAGCTGTCAATACATATTGATGTTAAAGGTTAGAATATTGTAGCACCTTTTCTCTGTATTAAAGTGTTGAACATTCTGTAGTGTCTAGACTCACGTCCTATGCTCCTGTCTAGACGATGTTATAGCTTAGCTATCACAGATAAGAGATTTCACCACAGCTTATCCACACAAATTGCTTGTACCTTACTAAATTCACACAAGGAAAAACTTTTTTTTTTTTACATGTAAAATATAGTTATTTCTACTGTGAGATGAATGAAATAATACGTGTCAAAAATAAAGATATCTGATATATTTTTATAAAGAATTATCGATTTCAGCAAGTTTATACGTTGATATATGTTTTTTTTTATCCTTAAGTTGTTTACTTTTTACTAAACTTACTCAATGCAAATATGATGTTAAATTTCTATGTAGTATTATAATTTTTTTGAATTGTTCTTTTATATTTTTCAGGGTTTACGGAGATATAATTTATTAAAGAGGTGCATTTTTTTTTTTTTTTTTGCGTTGCAAGCAAAAATTAAAGCTTAACTAACATATTTGCATACAAATTCTTATATACAAAATTCTTATACAAAAAAAAAATATATATATATATATATATATATATATATATATATATATATATATATATATATATATATATATATATATATATATATATATATATTATATACGCTCTCTGCACTAGAATAAATAAAACTTTGAAAATAATGTACTCAAAGCGCTGTACTTGAAAAGCTTGATTATATTTATATTTAAAAAAACAACAACATAACATAGTAGAGTAGGTACAGTAATAAGGCGATAAAAATTATTCCATGCACATACTACATATAGCTGATGTAATATAATGACGGTAAAATGCACAAGAACTTGTCTCAATGCTTACATTTGCAAAGTAAACAAGAGGGCTTTGTTGCTTTGATCTACAAAACCCAACGCTTTGACGTCGATATGTACTCAGCCACAACTTGACGTAACGTTTGACTAGCACAAAAAAAAAAAAAAAAAAAAAAAAAAAAAAAAAAAAAAAAACTTTTTTTTTTACATTAAAATTATTTCAAATGGGGAAAAAAAAAAACTTTACCACTAAACGTGGTTAAATTAATATGCTATTTATATTCTATGTGTTTTTGTTTTGCATTGCAAAATTTTCATGTCTTTGATCATTATAATATATAAAATAAACTTTGAATATTTAAATAATATACGTGTATACTAGTTATTTAGAGGAAAATTCAATAGTATGTACATAATTATGATATAAATTAACTGAAATATAGTTTGTATGTTTTAATAAAGTTATACGTAGAAACTTTTACGTATAAAGTTCATTATTGGTAAACAGTATTGAAAGTAAGACTTAATATTATAACTTAATTTAGACGTTACATTATATACAAGTTTTTGGGTCTTGTAAATACTTATAACTATATTTAAAAGCAAATATTATAATAATATCTAGTTCATAATTTACTTATTTATAATGTAAATACATTGTAATCATTACTTACGAGAATATAGTAATAATTTAAAATATAGATAAGTAAATTTGGAAAAAGCGCTCACGCGAGAACTTATATTTATACGCCCCTTTTTTCTCTTCCAGTTAGCCTTTCTATATAGGTATATATATATATACGTATACATACACACTTTCAGCTTTTCAAGTTGTTTTAATGAGGTAGCTTTTCTCAACTGCAACCACCACTCATTTACATTCCCTTAAGAACACTTTAACTCACGCGGAAATTGTTAATGACCCAAAAGTTAAGGTAATCAAGTTTAAATTAAAGTACTCTCTAGTTAGTTTTAAGTTTTTTTTTACGTTATTTATTGTAATAATATATTATGAAATATAAAATATATAAAATTTTACTTACCCTACTGAATCATATGCATCATAAGCATCGTAGTAGCATTCTTCTTCATAACTATAAGATTCTTCCATTGCAACACGAGCACGATCCAAAATACTCATGACTTTTTGTTTTGGTGTAGGTCTAGAGAGCATGGCAGCAGATGGAGGTGGAAGTGGTGCTTTTCTGAGAGCATGATGACCACCACGGCCACCTGCTGGTGGTGGAGGAGGTGCAAGTAATCCACCCCGACCTCCACGTCCTGGTAAGTGTCCACGTAACATTGGTGGTGGTGGTGGTAGACCCCCTCTTCCTCCTCGTGCTCCACGCATGCCCAGAGGTGGTGGTCTTCTATTACCAGGTAATGTACCAGCACTGGGTACTGTGGGAGGTGATACAACTGCTGTGGTTCCATTTCCACCGACAGAAACATCACCAGGAGAAGAACCAGCAGAACCTGCACCATTTGGTGATGCATCCCCTGTACCTCCATTATTTTGTAATAATTCCATTTCTCGCATCTGTTCTTGACGTATTTCATCATTACTATCTGGGATCAAATATTTTCGTACTTCAGCGAGTGCATATGCAATACGTGCGTGTGCTTCTGCGGGGGGAGCGTATGCTGTAATTTCAACGTGTAATTCTTCACTGAGGTGACAATATTTAGGGTCCAATGAGGCTCGTAATTCTTCTTCCTGTAAACAAAAACAAATAGAAAACAAAATTAAAAATCAATAGATAATGACAATTTGTTTTAAAAATTTTACGTTTCTTTTTCCCACCATATGATATTTTGACATTTTTACTTCATGAAAACCCACAGAATGTTTACAGTACTTGTGTACTCAACTATGCTCTTTTTGAACATTCAGGAATATGTAATTAAAGTTACAGGCTGTTACGTAATTTAGATGTTCATCTTTAAGCTTATAATTAGTGAACTAAAACATGTAGTACGTTAAGATTTTAATCTTCAAAGCGAAGAAATGAAGCAGACTGTGAATATACACAAGCAGCGAATTTTTTTTTTTTTTTTTTTTAATCTTTATGCTTTACTGATCTAGAATAAACGTATCTTATAATATACAATCACTGTATTATTAAATCCAATTATAAAAATGAAAACAAAAAAACACCATAATATTATAAGTATCACTTATATAAATAATAAAAGTATCTGTAAGACTAAAAACGCAAATATCAAATATACGTATATTATATAATATAGCACCAGAAAGCACAAAAAAAATTAAAACTGTGAACATTTGGGTAAGTTTTTGCTCGAATGTTACCAAAACCATAATTAACTATGTAAACATTAAAAAATAAAATAAAAAAATCCTTTTTTATTTTTTTTTATTTTTTTTTTAAGAAATAAAAATGTAACTGTATTTGTAAAAGGTTTTAAAATTAAAACTTTTGCTCACGCTTTTATAAATAACGTTTCAATTGCGCCAGTTTAAAAAAAAAGTTTTTAATGGTAAAACAAATTTTTGTTCATCTTCAAAACGTAAATATTAACTCATTTTTTAAAAAAAAAAGAAACGAGAATTAAAATATAAATTTGCCAGAAACTAGGGAAAAAAATATTAAAAAAAAAATAAACTCTTGAAATACTTTCCTCTTTAAATGAAAAACAATTTTAATGCAAACTGTTATGCGGCCATAAAATTATTTACGCTTTGTATTTTATATTATTAAATAAAATTTGAAATAATAATATAAATAGGTGGTGTGTACTGTATATGGTAAATTTTAGTAAAAATGTGGAATACATTTATGTAACAAATAAATAATTGAACATGGATAGAAATATATATATTTTTTAAATGCCTCAAAGGTTTACTTTTGCTTGTGATTTGATAAAAATAACAACCTTATAGTTAAGTTTTCATGATTCAGCAATGTTATTATTGATTACATTGTTGGAAATCGTCTTATCCTGTGGCATTTTTTTTCTTCTTCTTTCTTTCCTTCCCTCTCTTACTATAGATCAAAATACTACGTATAAAAACCACCTTGCACAAATGAGATAATGATAATCGCATTAATTAGCTTGTGGAGAGTGAAAAAAATAAAATGTATTTTTGTGTGTAGTCACAGGTTTTTATTTTGCTTCAAGATATAAAAAATAATAATAATAAAGAACGGTCACAAAATATATATATTATATATTATTAAAGTGCTCTAAAGAAAGCCCTTGTCAACTTACTTTTTTATCATTTAAAATACTAGACTGATAATTATCATACCTTATTATCCATGAATTAGACACTACCATGTTTATTTTGTATTTATTTTCGTTTATTTTCTTTTTTGCGGTTATATCACGTATCTGACGTCACTATGTACCACCGCCAATCACAGTCACCGCTCTGGTCACGTGATAAATTTAAGCCCCTCCCTCATGTTCTTTACCCCTATCACGACCCCATCGGTACATTGTGCCGTCATATACGTGATAACCGCAGAAAGGAAAATAAATACAAAATCAATATGTTGGTGTCTAATTCATGGATAATAAGGTATGATAATTATCAGTCTAGTATTCTAAATGATGAAAAAGTAAGGTGACAAGGGCTTTAAGATATACCATCTTAATATTATTACGGCACGAAGTAAATTTGTTAACATGGTTTAAATACTAAAATGTGAGCAGAATTTGATTGTTTTTCCCTGCAAATTATTGATTTTTATTTCAAGAGTGTATATATCTAAAATCTAGCATTTGTACTTAAAATCAATATGAATGCATGTGTGTGTATGTGTGTTTTAAGTCATCTCATTATTATTTTATCATTATAAAATGAAAGATTTTTTCCCCCAATCTCATTCTCATTTAATCTTTTGATAGGAAGCATATGATGTCGTTTAAACATAATATATCATCTCTTAATGTATATATAAACGTTCTCAATTTAAACTTACTCAAGTTTTATGCTTTGAAAGTTACTTTCCATACATATTTTAATATTATGTTACATAATATATGAACTTAATTTTTTTTAAAGTATTCTAAAAATATTAAGCTTTTAGTCAATTTAATATTTAAATATGAATATTAAGCTTTTTTTATAGTTATGGTAATGTAAATTTTATGTAAAAAGGAAAGAAAAAGTAGTGTGTAGTCTTTTTATAACCATTATTATTATTAAAATTGTTAAAAGTATATTGTGTGTTAAGTATAAATGCAGTATAGAAAGATAAACATAAAACTTAAACTTTTTTTTTTTAAATCAAACCACTATATACGTACGCCTGATAAAAGTATATGTATGCAACTGTTGTATCCTATATGTACTAAAATTTGCATACCTTTCAGGATATCTTTGATATTTTCTCTCTCTCTCTCTCACGTCTTAAAGGTTCACAAACCTAAAAATCCTAAAATCCTGATGGGAAAAAAGCTCTTTTTGATCTTTTATACCATCGTGTTTATCCTTTATACATATATATATATATACAATTCTATAACACGAAAGTCAAAAAGGTCTCCACGCTTATAGTATAGTATTATATACATTTTGGTATTAGTAATGTTTTGACTCCTCTCTAAGTTAATACTCTACATAATCTTTTTTAAGTCCCTTAGTAAAATGTTCAACAGATGCACAATACTTAAACTTTGAAAACCAAATATTAATAAACATGGTAATATGCAGAGTAAATCCTATATCTTATACTGCAGTTTACGATTACCTATATATACTATAATGATTATGTTATAATATATATATATATATGATATGTATATAAAAGATATAAGGAAGTAATCTCATCAAGAGAAAATGGATTTCATGGGAGCATCTCACCTATGAATATAAAGTATGTATAATCATGTTCGGTTATTACATTACTATACATCGAAACGTTTTAGTTGCCATAGGTATTTGATATAACTGTACTCTAAATATTAGGTATGATTATGATCTTGTTGTACATGATTATATTTTGTTTACTATAGACCCCTTGCACATCCTTTCGCTTTGTTGCCATGTTTGTGGTGCATAGGGGATAGGTGTATAGTGGATATAGGGGATATAGTGGTGTATATGAGCATAGGGGAAACATCATTTCTCCTAATATTTCTCCTAGTTTATTTCAACTGAACGACTTTTTCTCATACTCTTCGAATTTATTAGGAGCTAGAAAAAAGGCTTTAGTTAAGGTTTGAAGCTTCTTTTGCTATTTAAAAAATAAAAAGGACATTTTTCCTATGTTGGCGTATTCTTGATCAATAAAATGGAGGCTCTTAATAGGAGTGCAACTGGTCTGTATATGTCAGATTAAAATGGAGTTAGTAATTTTTTATCACATGTAGAAGATAACAAATTTCGCAACTCATGATCAAAATACAATATAAATTTGTACTTAAATTTAAACATTTTTTTACTGTTAAGTACGTCTCAATTGTAAGCTACACTTACGGGTATAACCTTTTTTTTTTTAAATGAAATATGGTGTGCATGAATGCGTAAATTTTAGAGCTTAATATAAAATAATAAGTAATACAATGAATGACCTTTGATATTTTTTAAACTTTGCTTTTAAAGTCACAAATTTTGCAGTATAATTTTATTTTTTTAAATAATCAATAAAGCACTTTTCTTACAATAACTTAATATAAAATGAAATTTTAAATTATGTTATGATAATTTATAATAATAATAATAATAACAATAAAAATCTAAAAACACTAATACATTATTTAACTTTCTTTTCTCCTAAAGTCATTTCAAAACTTTTTAGTAACTCTTTTGGAAAGTAACATTAAATTATTCAAATATATCTGACTTTTATTATAATAAATATTTTATATCTCAATTCAAATAAAAATAACAAAACAATGTAATTTTGTGAATAAAATGTAGAAAGAAAAAAGGCTAAGAAACAAGATAGAAATAATTTAAACTAGTGCTGGCAGTTATATAGGTGTAATAAAGTGGTAGAAAATGACACAGTCAAGAAAGAAAAAAAAAAAAGAAAAAAAAAAAAAAAAGCTTTTTCACTTTTATAGAATTTTATAAAAGCCGACAGAAAGTTAGTACTCACACGGAGTATCATGTTTACTAAAGTCTATAGCAAAAAATAAAAATTGAAAAAAAAAAAAAAAAAAAAAAAAAGTGTTGTCATAAAACGCTTGTCATTTAATATGTATTACGTGATTCAATTTTCCTACTTAATTATTTATTTTTCTTTTTTTACGGTTGTGTTATTAAAGACGTAAAATTCAATGAGTGAAAGTCACTTTTATTTTCTCTTTTACTGCTCAGAAACTATAGATGTAAAGTTACAACTTATTAAAATATATATATACTAATTTCAATTCAGAATTTATCTCATTTTCTGATTATATGAACGATTTTAATGAATTAGTAGACTTTTATATTCATAAAAAAAAACTAGTGCAATTTAAGAGCTATACTCTTTATAACATTTATAAAGCATGGACTTTAAACCTCTCTCTTGTACTTTTGAAAGTAGTGTCATGTTTCGCCTACTGATTTTCAAAAGCGTATAGACAAGTTTTTTTTCCTATATACCCTTGGTGTATTTTTTTTTCATGGTAATTCTAGCATTAACATGGCTGGCCACAGCATACCACGGTTTCTACACTCTTTACCAAAAGCCGCTCAAGCCGCTAGCTAACAAGAAAGGGATAAAAAATCTACCATTTCAGCTGCGGATTTTTTTTTCAGACTTTTTTTTTTTGCAGCATCGTTATAACTCGTCTGAAGTAAAGAATCTTTTATATTCAAACTTGCTACACAGTTCCACTACCCACCATGCTCACCAAGAGACTGATATTGAAAAAAAAAAAAAAAAAAAAAAAAAAAACTTTTTATTATTATATGTTCAAAAACTTATATTTTTATATTGAAATATTACGTTTTTGTATACACCTAAAGTATATTTTCTCTTATAAAAAATGAAAGAAAAGGGAAGCCAAAAAATTGTATAATTTTTCATACCTGAATACATCCATACATAAATCAGAAGAAAAAGGAAAATTGCAAGTAGTTATTGTAAGGTTTTTCTTGGAAACTTTCAAATGGTATTATAAATATATATAAAAAAAACTCCTGAAGTAAGTTTATTTTTATGTGTTTTATATTCAAATTACCATTTTTACAATTACGTAAATTAGCTGTTGCTTATTCTTAGTTTGTAAAAAAAACACAAACATAATAAATACTGAATTTTTAGTAAAATACGATAGCTTTCAAAATTTACACAAATTATAATACAAAAAAAAAAAAAAAAAAATGTAGTAGTAATAATTTATGCTCCTGTTTTTTTCTTTCTTTTTTTTTTCCTAAATATTAAATAAAAAATTCATGGTTAAGCTTTTAGCTAAAACTAGGAAAATCGATTAGCATATTTTTATTTTTTTAATGTAAGCAAAAAGGATTTTCTAAAATAAAAAGAGCACGTAATAGATACACAAGAAAAATCAATCTTTACATTAATAGAATATCTCATATATGATTTTCCATTTTTATAGTCGTGTATATATTTTTTGAGGTCGTTAAATTTGATATACCAGCTGGTTGATTTTACATGTCAACTCATCAAAATTTTCAATATCGATCAATAGCTTGATTTTTTTTCCCTCAATAATAGATTTTCATATATTACTGTAAGAGAAATAGGTTACTGAAAATGGTTATATATGATATTTTTATATTCAAAAACAAGAACGATGTATAAAGAATATAAATTGGCAAAACGAAAGAGTTTATATTGATGTCTGACAAATTCAACGATGTGGTCTTCCTCAATTACAGTGTTTATGAATTAACTTTTCAATAGTTTCATAAGTAAGTCAACTAAACTTTTTATGTGCCTAGTAAATTGGAGTATATATATATATATATGGTGTTTTTAAATTATGTTATTTTTAAATTTATATAAAGAAAATGTTAGCTTCTACAACTTTACACTAATGAAGGATATTATAAAGAAAAAACAGTTTTGTGCCAAGATTTAAAAAAAAATATAGTTTACTATTTAAATGAAACATTTAAGTACAAAAAAAGTGAATATTTTATTGTTTTTATATCCTTTGCATTATGCAACATGTTGTGAACATATGTACTGCGGGTTGCGGCAAAATAAAGTTACAGGCGCAAAAAAAAAAAAAAAAAATCTGATTTGGTTAAAAAGTTGTATCACTAAAACCCAAACATACAGTATGTAATTGATGTCATGTTGTTGTTTTTTTCGTTTGTTTGCTTTAGCAATAACGACTATTTTGAATGTAAATTGAACTAGGAAAGTCAGACTCTCGTATCGGTAACATTTTGTATGTGTGTGGGATGTATGTAATTTTGTAAGTTGATATAGTGAAATACTGAAAATAAGTTTTTACAATTTTACCTAAAAAATCTTCATAACAAAATATTTACTAGTATAAAAAATAGAGCTTTATATACGTATATATACTTTTATTTTAATTATTTAGTAACTATGTTATTATTAATAATAACTCTTTTCTCTCATTTTTAGATGAGCAAAAGAACAACAAAAATCACATCATATGACCTGAAGCTAAAAAAGAAAAAAAAATGTATACAACGCACATTAAAAAAACAAAATTCAACCCCATTTAAATTTACAGTGGGAGTCACGGGAGATGAGAGGTGACGAGACAATTTTTGTTTTATCCCTTGCAACATTACATTGATCGTACATCACATTGTTTCATATACATGGGTTTTTAAAACTGACACTCAGACCAGCCACGAGCTAAGCGTGCAAGCAAGCGTGGTAACCCAACAGCGTTATGAGCCGCAACCCAACTAATTAGGCACTAGCTTTGTTCATAAACTCAACACGAGATTTGCTATTGCACAATATTATATATATATATATACAAAAAAAAAGTGTATACATTTTTATCGCCGCTAGCGTAAAAATAATTTACGTTACAAAAAATACTGTATATAATAGAAACCTACGTGTATGTAAAAATGATATAAAAAAACAACAACAATGTAAACAGATGAGGACAATCATATAATAGTAAAAGTGTTATTATATACTTTTTATACTTTTTTTATATATCAAACAGTTATGCTCAACATAATAAAAAAGACATATTTAACAGAACGCAAATTAAGCCCAAAATAAATCTAAAGTTGTGAAATGTAAAAAATACGACACATCATATTTATTTTTAAAGTTTAATTACTATAATAACAAGTGTATGAAAAATAATGGGTATCATAAAATTATTAAGTAAGCTTTTGTTTTAGTCGGTCATATTTAATTTTAGAGAGTGAAGAGTATACACATAGACAAAAAAAAAGTCAAAATAATTTTTTTTTTTTCTTCCAAGATTTTTCAAACTTTTTCCCTTCGAGTAAGATATTTCAATTCTTTTGTTTGAACAAGGTCTATATACCCGAAGCTATTCAAAAAGGTTAGGCATTTTCATATATAAACTTCTATAAAAATAATAATATATTCAAAAATAAATATTTACTTCTATATAACAGAAAAAAAAAAGAAGTTTATATGAAACTAAATTTTTACTATCAGCGAATAACAAAAATACAATCAGTAAAATTGAAATTTCATGAACGTTTTGAATATTTACATTTTGATTCAAGAATAAAACATAAAAGAAAAGTAACTATAGTTTTTTCTTTGTAAAATGTTTGTTTGTGAAATGAACATATTATTGATATCTTCCATTCCCCACGTATAGTTCAAAAATAATTAATCGTATTCATAAAATATGCACTGAAAGCACTTCAATTGTTAAGATTCATAAATAATATAATACTGTAATATTTTAATTATGTTTGCATCAAAAAAAGAAAAAAAATCGGGCAGAGATAAAAAAAAAATACTCATTGAACGTTTAATTAAAAGAATTATATTTTCAGTGCATCGTCTAATGCATTTTCTGCATTGTCTAAGGATGAGCAATGATGTAAAAAAAAAAATTCAGTTTAATGCAATGTAAATAAAGTTTACGAACACACCTTTAAATATCTCACAAGGTTGGGTGAATATATATATATATTTTTAGCGTATAAGTATTCACCACGTAAATATGTGTATATGAAGGAATAAAGAGCGTAGAGGGGAGTATAATATTGTAGTAGGTAGGTTTGGTATCACGGTGGTTAGAAGTATGTATAACGTAGAGACGTAATTAGCTATGTATTCTGCATAACATTGCAATCTCTGTAACACAGTAAGCATCTCACCCTGTCTCCCTCAACGACTATACGTATACTAGAGTATAGCTCTCTTGTTTGTGTACAGTATGTATGTAGAATTTAAAAGAATAATACATGAGTATCATTAAAGAACAAAATTCACATCACAAAATATAATAATAGCATATATGCATGTAAAAGATAACAAGTTAAGTATAATAAAAATGAATTCATTAATAATTTAAAATTATCGTAATATAAAATGTCATCAATATAATAAAAAAATATATATCTATAAGTATACTGTTAAAATAAGAAATCCATGTTGATTAAAAATTATAATTTATTTAAATACTATCAATATTATTTGTAGGTAGATAAAAAGTAATGATGTAATAGTTTGATACTTATAATAGCTTATAAATATAATATAATGTAGCAAAACTATTCGTTGATTATGTATAATATACATATAGTAATTTACTATAAATGTTGGGTATATTATGATATACTGTAAAAGTAGTCTCTAAAATATATAATTTAATTTCGTTAAAGTTTACACATTAAACTTAATGCAAAATATCTATAATTATCGTAATTTATACGTAGGTTTCGGCAAATGTTCACAGATATTTCTCGTAAGAAAAATTACCCCCCTCCCCCCCCCCCCCCAAAAAAAATAATAATTCTCTGTTGTAATTGCTGACTAAAGTTTTTTTTTTTAATGTTTGATAAGTAAGAGAACAACGGAAACTTACTTTTTGTTTATCTCTCATGGATCCACGTCCAAGTACTGCCATTTTTGTCATTGTCTCTTCTTGAAGTCTTTTCATCGAGTTTCCTTTTGGTCCAAGAAGTTTTCCAACAAAGTTAAACTGTAACAAAACAAACAAAAATATCAAAATTATTTTTTTTTTAACCAAAATACGTTTTTTTTTTCATTTCCGTATAATTACTATAAGTTTTGACAGGCTGTCAACTTTTTTAAATCCGGGATTTAAATTTTTTTTTTTTATTTCCTTCGTATGTCTATTATTTTTGAAATGTCAGTATGTTTTTATTTTTCAACTTTTTCCTGTCACATTTTGCTAACATTTTGTTGTTTTTTATTATAAAAACATAATATTAAAATAAGATTTTGTTATTCTGTTATAAATATATATGACATATTTTATCACTTTTTAACTGCTTTATATGTGTAGAAAGAACGCGAGAAAGAATAACAGTGTAAAGAAAAGAAGAAGAAAAAGAAATTTTAATTTTTCTACAATTGTTTTTGTTGGCAGTTCTAAAATAGACAGTGTAGTTTAAATTGAAAATAGTTTAAGTTTAATGATTTCTAAAACTTTATATTTAGACAAGAGGAATAAGTATAAGTATACTCATAAAACTTGTATCTATACACTTGTACACGTAAGTCTTTCTTCGAACTTTTAACTATTAGAAATTAAGGAAATATAATTGACAAAGTTCTTCTTTGTTAAGTATTATATAAAGTCAATAAAAATAAATTAAGACTTTCTATTCAGTAACCTGAACATTTACCGTATTAAACTCAAAATACGCTAAGTTTGCGCAATAAATTAAAAAAAAAAAAATTTAAATGGAACTGAGCATCGTCATAGTGTTTTATAACCGCATACGTTGTGCTCCAATACTCCCAACGTGCAAATGTTTGAAAGAAAGAAATATAAATTTACCTCGCTTGTCTTAGTACTCAATATTGAAGTACGAGCAATCAAGCGCAGTGAAAAGTATAAAGTAGTCATTAATTATCGTACTAAGCATTAAGCTACATTTTACCACACATCATTGCCATACAATATGTTCATTTTATATACGGCAATTTACTTCAAAAAAAAAAAAAAAAAAAAAAAAAAAAAAAAAGATGCAGAGATAACATAAAGTTAAAAAATATATATATTATATAAAAAAGCAATTTCCCTCTCCTTCATATATTGGAATTACATTTTTTATTATATTGCACTTCATTGCATAAAATACTTTTGAAGTGTAGAAGAAGATATAATAAAATTAAAATGTACTGAACAGGTATACGTTCTGGAATTAATGAATCTTCTACACAAGAATTGTTTTTAACTAATTTGCATTTTATATGTTTCAATTACCGGATAAAATTGAATTTACATGCAATAAAGTAACTAAAACTTTTTTTATTTTAGAGCTCACACAAAGAAAATGAATAATATTTTTAATTTAATTTAGATAATGATAATACATAAATCCAATTTTATTTCTTTGTATCTTGAGAACCTCTCTCTCTCTCTCTCTTCTCGTTTTTATTATAAAAAGAGAGATATTCTACAAATTGTTAGCACAACCGAGTATCTTGTACACTTTTTCTTGTATATTTTTCTTCCTTTTTATATATAAAAAAAAAAGTAAAAAAAAAAAAAAAAAAAAAAAAAAAAAAAAAAAAAAACTTAAACATTTTAATATATAAAAAACACTTATTTTACTTTATAATACAAAATATAATTAATAAAATTTCTAGCAACTTTATTGTAGAAAAAGCCTTAAGTGTTTTTATATGCATAAAAAATAAAATATTACTGTTATATAAAATAAGCCTTTAATGAGTTAAAAGAAAAAAAATAATAAAGAAATAAAATAATAAAAATAATAATAACGTGAGTAGCAAAAGTTTTTTGAACATTAAGTAATATTTTATGTATGTTTGCAATTAGTAGAACGTCTGAAGTTTAATAGCAATAATCAACAACAGAAGTACTCTTTCTTTCATCTTATATATATATAGACACTTGTGTAATCTTTCATATTGCCCTACATTATATAAGCATCAAAAAAAAAAATTATATAATATTTAAAAGTAGAAAATGTATTCTATATTCCCTCATGGTGTGATATACTGATCATTTCAACCTTCAACGAATAAAGATTACTTTCTTAAGATACTTGTTAATTAGCTAACACTACATATATGCAAAGTTTAAGTATATAGTATAAGAAGAAGAAAAAAAAATTATAATAAGAAGTTGTTATTTATTTAAGTGAAAGCCATGTGTTTAAATGTGTAAGTGATCCGCTTGAATTTGTATGAAAAAAAAAAGTACAAAAAAATAAAATAAAATGTCTGTATTACGCATTAAGATAATGATTCAAAGTATATAAATAATATATATTATATATAACATTCATATTTAAGAGGAAAATTATAAATAATCACTGTCTTTTTTATATAGAAGCTATCAGGAAATGTAAAATATTAAAGGAATAGACTAGAATAAAATATAAGCATTTACATCACAAAACACTTGATGGGAGTAACATATATTACTTTGTCTCAAAACCCAATCTGTATCGCCGTAGCAGTGATCAGACTAGTTTGATTTATGTAACCCGCATAACAGGCAACTTTTTGCCTGTTTCTTTCGTCAGAAACCGGAATAGTATCAAAAATAGCACACTTTACAGTATTTTTACGCACTCTTGTGGGATCACATTTACACTGTGTTAAAAATTGTCAACAGTTTTGTGTTGATATTTTGTGTTTAATCATTTAAAAGCACATCTTGTTTTGTGTGGTCTATGGCTTTAATACTTTCTTAGAAGATGAAGTAAAAAAATATTAAATGGTATTGGCATACACAATACTACATTGCAGACCAGATGACCTTAAAATAAGATATTTCAATACTGGCTCCATTGATATCGTCTCCTAAGAATTTGTTTGTCGCATCTTAGTGTAAGAGTCTTTTTTCAAGTCTGAACCACGCCCTTCCAAGAAAGGATAAGATTAAAAAAAATTTAGCAAGTTATTTTAGTAACAACGTTTATTAGTTCATAATTTTAATGTATTTTGATGCGACTATACAAGGTCAATAGGGTGGTTTCATTCATGTTAAAGTCAACGCCATAAGTGGTTGCTAAATAACATGGGCTAGTATAGGAAAACGACTAATTTTGCAAGTTTAAAAATACTTAGCAATATTTTTGAGAGCATTGATGCTGTTAACAGGTTGAATAAATATCTCAAGTATGCAAGCACAATAATAATAAGCAAAATATAGCTAATATTCCAAAGAAAATAGCCAAAAACTACGTTTGTCCTATGCTGAGTCATGTTATTCAGTGCTCAATAAGAAGAGCATCGAAAAGCATTTATTATGACGTCATGCGCACACACCCCAACATATAAAACATTTTTGCAAAAATACTGTACAAAAAAAAACACTCATGAAACGATATTAAAAACTAATATGTAAGAAAAAAATCAGTTTAAAAAAAGCAATGAAAAACACAAGTATGAAAGAAATAATGTTAAAGAAATAATATTTTTAGTTCTGGTATATTTGCTTCGCATGAAGGTTTTTGTTGGTGTTGAATGTGAGGCGATTTAATAAAAAAAATATGCATCATTAGGCTAACGAGTTGACTTTTCTTTATATAAATAGCTTTCTTAGATACTATATTTTATGCTTACAGTTGTGTATACTCTCCGTCTATCCTTGCACTTTTTAATAGTTACATAATATAAGTGTTCAGAGATACTTGTAGTGGCACGAGATGATACTGAAGAATACTTATGATACGTTAAAATAATTTCATAATAACAAACTTAATAAATGGATGCGAGCATTTTAAAATATCATCCATAATAAAAATACATGCAACAAAAATTGTTAAGGATATTATAACTTAATATTACCATACCTATATAATTAATGCATTCATTTAGCTTATAAGTAAAAGCCTGAAATATCATTATTATGGACAAAAATAATAATAATTCTATATCAAATTTAATTATAATTTGTTTTTCATATATGTATATATAGAATAATATTCCCGAGAAGTATATTAATATTATAGTACAAAAAGCTCTTTGGCTTTGACTCTCAAGGGAGATGTGTTAGCCATCTACTGACCCCACAACTGCCGGATTAATGTGCTATAAAAATAATCATTAAGCAGTATTCCATATTGCAATACATATCATATCATAACCCATTATAATAAATAGTTAAAAAATATTCATTTTATTACCTACTCTTTCTATATAAGGTAATATTTACTTTAAAATATTTTAATTACTTTTAATATAGTTAACTTTAATATTATGCACAAAATATTATAAAAGATTATTTTACTAAACTGTGTATATTTTAAGCTAGATCTTCTTAATTTATATATTTTTTTATATTATACAGAAAGAAAGAAAAAAAAAAGTTGGTTATATTTATACACCTGGGTAACGGCGGAAAAAGTTGTTCATAACTTTCTCAACACAGCCACAAGGATAATCTCATGAGCATTTCAATAATAAAGACTGTGCTACCTTTCCTACCTCGATAAAGTATACAGCATTATTATCCGTATGGAATTAGGAAACTCTCTACAATTTGCAATTTTATTTTTAATATAATACACAACTTTATACGTTTAAGTTTTAGAGATGTAAAGTGTATAGGATATAACACATTGTTAGCAATGAAAAAGACATTCATAAATCAATAAATCAATTAATCAATCAATAAGTTAATGAACTAAAAAATAAATAAATGAAAAAAATAAATAAATAAATAAACATGATTTTCCTAAATTATAAAAAAACTTGCCTTTGCCAATGCTACTATAGTACTTAAATACAAGGTGTAAGTTTTTTGGACGCGTGATAAAAAAAAAAAAAAAAAAAAAAAAAAAACATGGTCGTTTATATAACTAGTGAAGCAGTAAAAACGCAATGTACATGGTTTACATTAAAATCGTGACTTTTTTAATATAAGAGTACTGTACACCCAACGTTAAGGTTTAAATTTTATATGTATTTAAATAAAAATGATATAAAATTAAAATAGAAATTCAATGTTTTGAATTTAATTGTACCGTATGCTAGATCGTAAAAAGGTGGAGAAAAAGTATTAAAAGTAAATGTGTGTTTTATACAGATTTATTGCCGTTTTTTTTTTTTTTTTTTTTTTTCATCTAACTCACATTAAAAGTATACACACTGTTTATCTTTAGAGAGAGAGAGGAGAGACTGTGATCGTTTAAACTGTGAATCATATAACGAAAGTATTTTTTAATGTGCTTTCATGTTAGGTAAATATAATATAATATAATATAATTTTTTATCACTTTCATACACTTAAATTCATTATATAATATAAATTTTAAAGATATATATATTTTTTTTATGATGGGTTCTTAGTATGTATTATACTTATTTAAATTAAAATTCTTAAGAAAAGATGAGTATTTTATATTTACTCATCGCAAACATGAATATAAAAAAAGAAGTTATTTTTGCTATACAGGCAAAATACTTTAATACTATACTTATAATATAATGCAAAAAAAAAAAAGAAAGAAAAAAAAAAAGAAAAAAAAAGTACTTTACTGAAAAGTAAATAAATTCTATTAGAACTTCTTTTTATATAATAATTTTTTTTTTCATATATAATTGCTCTCTCATGAAGTACCTTTACCAACATTAATTTAACTCCACATTTTATATGCAAATTAACTATATAAATTTACTACTATAGTAACCTTTAAGAGAATATAAAATAAATTATTTTTTAATTTGAAAGTACTTAAAAAAAATACATAATATAATTTACCAATTAATATAATATAATAGCATACCTAATAAACTTTGTGTTAAATAAAAGTGCCATGTTTACTCATTTATGTATGTTTTTTTTTACGCTTAACAATCACGTTTTACAAAACAAAGAGGGATAAAGGATCACGAAAAGTCGAACGTGTTGTTATCTATGTATTTATGTAGAACACAAAAGTTTTATTGCATATTTGTGTTTGTACATTTTGAAAACATTCATTGCAAATAACTCTCACCGTGTTCCATTGGCTATGTATGCAAAACTATTAAAATGCACCCATTGTTATTTTGTGGTTGTTTGTTAAGTTATATACTAGGATTTTACTTTACTATATAGAGAGAACATAAAACTCTATGAGTCGTGTAAAATTATAGAGTCAAACAAAATAGGTATAATACTGTATGTGTACTAACTGTACATCATACATGATACTTTTTTATTTTACGTATCAATGAATTCTGTATCAAATGGTGTTGAAAATATTAACATAAAAACTATAATTTAAAGTTTAACAATTTTTTTATTTTTCATTTCAGATTTTTATGAGTAGGGGGAAAAAAATGAACTTGTATATTTTAAATGAACCATCAAATTTTTTTTCCAACCATCATTTAAATATTGAAAATTATTAAAACTTGTTCAATGGTTCTTAATTATAGGTATATGAATGGTATATGTAGTAAAAAAAAAATGCTTCTATGCTGTATTAAACTTTTCCATTAAAAAAACTGTACAGTATAGTATATTATCATTGTTTTTCATTCAGTCTCTAAAATACTAAATACCAATTTTATATCAGAACTTTGTTTTCAAAAATATTTTAATAAAAGCTATACCCTCCAATTAAATTTTAATATGATATCTGAAAAAGCATTTCATCATTAGGAAAGTTCACATTAAATCTATTATTCCTTTATATTAAGGATATGATATTTTACAGTTTTTTTTCCCCAACATATTTTATGTTGTGGAAAGTATAGTGTTCCCTTAATGAGGTATAATAATGATACATGTTTTCAAGTATTAGGGATACATGTTAAAAACATTACATAAATATTGTACACACAGCATATCAGCTACTTAATAGAAACATGTTTGCTCTGTACACTAAAAACATACAAATCCCACGTTTTTTTTCTCGTTTTTTCACCATGTTTTTTGTCCATAACTACCGTACACGTGCCACCATAAAAAAATAAATAAACCTCACAACGTTTTATTACAGCAATGATGTGTTTTTATTTCGATTCTTTATTATTACTTTAAAAAAAAAAGTTCTGTTTGAACATTAAAAATACTATACTTTTCTGTATCTGCATAATATTAAAAAAATATATATACTGTATAAAAAAAAATTTGTTGCTAAAATTATCATTATTTAATTACAATGTTTGTTTATGAGCTAGTGAGTCACAAATTACATACGATAGATTAAAGTTACCTAACTTTGTAATTAGATTTAGATACGAGGAAAACGTAAAAGAAAAGTAATATATGAATTTCTTTTTCTTTATTTTTTAAGGTACAAATAAATGTAAAGTATGCGCAATTTATTTTTTCTTTCTATAAAACGAGAGTGAATTTGGTATGCTTCCATAAACAAGACGGAAATGTAAAATATATAGTGGATTTCGTTTTCTTATTTAATCTGACAAAAAAAAAAAAAAAAAAAAAAAAAAAAACTCGCCTTGTTACCCCCACTGTACTGTTCTGTACATGTACATACATTTACATGATTTTTTTTTTTTTTAATTTGACAGGCAGTATCTAATGAGATTCTTTATTCTCTTTTACTGCTTAAATTTCTAACATGAAAATTCTACGTATATAAAAACACGAAAGAAAATAATTAAAAAATTTGTAAGAAACTTAAAACTTACGTTTTCTTGAAAGTAATAAATCATAAGTTTGAAAAGTACACAAACAGAATAAAATAAGTAAATATTTGATGAAATTTGAATATCCAAAACGTAAGCAGTTTAAGGAAACAAAATTTATATATGAACTAAGCAAAGGGATTTAGATGTACGTAAGTAAATACAGTATAAAGCAAAACTGAAAGTCTAACTATTATCATTCAAAAAAAAAAAAAAAAAAAAATGACAAAAACTTTATTATAGTTAAAAGCTTTTAATATCTCAATCAAAAATACTAGGAAAGTAATGAACTTTAAACTGACCGAAAGGAATATTTTAATATAATGTTTTTGACGTGTCTCTAAAGGATAATTACAAACTTTTTGGATATCATAAACTAATTATCTTCAACACAAAACTTGTATAAGAAGTACAATACTTGTCATATATAATAATAATTTACACTTTATCATAATCGTATTATATAAAAGCTTATTAAATTATGCTATTTATGTGTATCTCAATAACATATTTAACAAAAATAAAATACTGAAAACTTTATCATCATAGCTAAGGAAAATAATATTTTAAAATTTTCTCTAAAATTAAGTTCTCTTCCTTGTGAGTGTGGGTGTGTTATGTTTGGTATAAAATAATCGAATTAGAGGATTTTGGTTTCCCTAATCTTCAACATAGAACAATACGTCACGTTACCAGAGTACTATCTAATACTTATTATGTGAGTGACATTAAGTAGTTTAGCGGTCACAACTTTAGTTCCAAACTTCTAACTCGCATTGAGTTTAAATGTCAAGTAAAATTTGATGTGTTTCGTAAACATCAATGCTTTTTTGTTTTTTGTTATAATTTGTTACCCTCTACTTTTCATATACGAGTATTATATGACCATTATAACATTCACTCCACAATCATAATTAAATTTACTCAAAAATTTTAATATGGAAATGAAATTTTGCTTTTAATACTTTTCTTGATAATGCATTTTATTCTCATGAGGGTTTTATTACATGAGAAATGCATTATTTAATTAATTTTTATGAAATTCAAAAGTAATTTTCTTGAAAAGAAAAATATATAATAACATAAGTTTCTTTTAATAAGATCCAACAAGTTGTTTATTTTAAAATGCCATACACGTATTTAAGTAGAAAAAAAATATATATTTTTTTGTAATATTATTATGGCTCTTTAAACAATAAAAATCACAGAATAATATCCATTGCTAATTGTGATATTGCCAAAAATCTTTCAATTTTACGAAGCTTACGCATGAAATAAAAGTGGTTGTAAAATGTTGTAAATATAGTTAATAAATGTTTGTTTTTTCTTTCTTTCTACAGGGTGTTTATAAAAAAACGCACGATTTAAATCTTAAATTTAGACATGACGGTAAGTGAGAAAAATAATGTTTTATACATCAAATGAAAGCCTCAGTTTTGACATTTTTAAAAATGTGCACAGTTTTATTTTTCGTCAAATCGTTTATTTTTTATTCGCGAAATGGCGCAAAATGCCAATTTGCCAAAACGCCCGCCTTTTTTCTTGCATTTTCAAGCGTGTTTTTTCTCAGTAAGCGAAAACATAAAATGTTTACTGATCAACACAAGGCACAGTGCGTTCTTTGGTATGAAAATGCAATGTCTCCTACGGCAGTTCAAAGGACATATCGTGTTACATATCCAGTGGATTATCACCACGTACTGGTGTCACTGAGTGGATAGCTGCGGTAATGCGTTGCTTGAGGTCTCTGATATTTCGCACTGGAGTTTTAAATGCGACATCTTTCACGTATCCCCAGAGTAAGAAGTCAGGTGGTGTTAGGTCAGGAGACCTTGGAGCCCATGCTGTTGGTCCATCGCGACCCAGCCACTTGTCTGGGAAGACTTGGTTTAGGTACTCTCTAACCGCCAGTGCCCAATGCGGTGGAGCGCCGTCTTGCTGGAATGTCAAGTCAAAGCCCAATTCCTTCTGAGCTTGAAGCAGCTGAGGTACAGCGTTTGTAACATGTCAAGGTAAGAATTCCACCATACTGTAGCCTCGTGGAAGAACAATGGTCCAATAATGCGATCAAAGAGAACACAGAACCAAACATTCACCTTCTGGCTATCTCTCTCATAAGTGCGAGAAAAATCAGGTCTCTCTGAACCCCAGAATATCGTTTTGCGAGAAGGTACGTGGTGATAATCCACTGGATATGTAACACGATATGTCCTTTGAACTGCCGTAGGAGACATTGCATTTTCATACCAAAGAACGCACTGTGCCTTGTGTTGATCAGTAAACATTTTATGTTTTCGCTTACTGAGAAAAAACACGCTTGAAAATGCAAGAAAAAAGGCGGGCGTTTTGGCAAATTGGCATTTTGCGCCATTTCGCGAATAAAAAATAAACGATTTGACGAAAAATAAAACTGCACATTTTTAAAAATGTCAAAACTGAGGCTTTCATTTGATGTATAAAACATTATTTTTCTCACTTACCGTCATGTCTAAATTTAAGATTTAAATCGTGCGTTTTTTTATAAACACCCTGTATATTATATAATAAGGAAATAAGATTGATTGAATACAATTTTTCATGACATAAAAGCTTTCATTTCAGGATCGTAAATATTTCGTATGTCATTAGTTTATCAATTAATTGTTTAAAAAAAAGTTGACGCTAAGTAGTAATTTTTCATCCTTTGAAATAATATAACCAATTTTCATGAAACTTTATAGCTTATAATGGGTTTATCTGCTTTAAAAACAAGAAACAAAGTCTTTTTAATATAGTTGATCTTGATTATCATTGTACGATAACACAAGTATATTTAACTTAAAAAATACTTTTTTATTTTATGAATGTAAAAAGGGAGACAAAAAAAAAAAAAAAAGGATGTTCATAATTAAAAAATAATTAAATAAGAATATGTGATTCTATAAATCTTCGTTTGTGTGTGTGTGTGTGTGTGTATATATATATATGAATATATATATATATATATATATATATATATATATATATATATATATATATATATATATATATATATATATATATATATATATATATATATATATATATATATATATATATGTGTGTGTGTGTACATATTCTCCTCGAGTTACGAAATGTTTAATGTGATTAGAGTATGTGTGTTTATTTACACACAGTATACAGTAAGAGTGTAATTGCAAAACATTAAGTCTCCGTACATTTTATTACACGTATGTTGTTTATTTTTTTACTGGTGCTATCTCATGTATTTTTTTTTCTACTGTAAGTATCGATAAGAATGTACTCTCAACAAATAGCACTTTTCTAGATTAGGCAGGCACTTTTTTCTATGTATATAATATATATATATATATATTATATATGTACTATATACTAACATCTACACAAAAATAAAAAAATGTAAAAGCCAAAATGTTTTTTATGTTTATAGATCTCTTTCATTACTATTTTTGTACCTTACACGAGTCATCAAACTAATACAAAGTTACCTCTAATGATTCTGCCATTTTAGGTATAAAATGTTTTTACGGTATACTGTACAGTATAATTGTTAGAAGAAATTACAAAACACGTTTTTTTTTTTTAATTTTTTTTTTTTTTTTTTTTTTTTTTTTTTTTAGATTTACGCGTGTTTATATAAAAAAACTTTGTCCTGATGTTTAAATGATTTTACTTTAAATTTATCAATCATGATTATGCCACAAAATAATTTGACTAATAAGTAATATATTCAAACTCCTTTAATATACAGTATAGTTTAAATTGAAATCACATTAAATTTTAAAATTACATAACATACAATGCTCAATCTCAAATAATTTAAGTTCAACTATTTACTAATTAATAATATTAATAAAAAATATTTTAAGTGTTATTTTTTTAATTTTTCAATGAAGTAATAAAATAGAACGTTTTTATCTATACATAAATGTAATTAAATTTGACAGTAAAAATAATATCATCGACTTTCACAAAGTTATGATAAAAATAATCACGTGGGTCGTACTGATTTTATGTCAGCAATAAGAAAATTTAATTATCAAAATTGATGACACATCGTATAAAATATATATATCAGTTTTTACAGCAAGAGACAAACTTTTTTTTTTTACCATCAAAATGGTGGTATACAAATTTTGATATAATATGTATATAACTATAATATTTGCTTTAGTTTTAAATATTATATATATATATATATATATTTGGCCAATTAATTTTTATTATGAAGAAAAAAAAATATCAGTATATTTTAACTTGTTTGATTACCGTAAAAATATTTAATTTATTTATTTATACTAAATTAACATTTTGTTATATTATATATGATATTAATTAATAGTATATTTGTATAAAATTATGATAAAAAATAAACATACATACATGATTATTTAAATAAATAGTTTCCATATGAATCCGTTCCCATTGGTTACTATTATATACATGATGATTGCATGCATTAGTATTTAAATACCTCATTTCATACATTATTGATAACTAATTTGTTAAACTCTAATATTATGCATTATCTTTTGAATAATTAATTTTGGTTTAATGCTGTAGTAACATATATAATAATTATATGTATTTTATGATATTATGGAGTATAGGTATGTGATTTAGAATTGTGATGAATTTTAAATTAATGTGTGTGTTAAATTTTGCATACTCCTATCTGCATTGATGACTATTTACAGATCACTAGTTACACATCTAGTACCATTTGAAATTAACGTTTTGTAAATTACATTCAGAACGATATCTATATTTATATCTTGATGATTGCAAAATATAAAATGATTAAAAAAATAATAATAACAGAAAAAATAAGTTGCAATAAATGCATCATACTCATTGCATTTATTCATAAATTGATTTATTAATTAATTATTTTATAGAATGAAACTATTGACATGCTAATTGCAAGTTTTACAATTTATTTTAAAATCAAGTAGTATTAAAACTTACGTCAGTCATTCAGAAATAAACTCACCGTATACTATACTGTATATAAAATGAAAAAAATAAAAAAAAATAACGATAATAATAAAAATGCAAATGTATTATACATTTCAATACTATAGCATTGATTTCAAATACCAGAAAAGCAGGTCAATATAAGAGTTATTTATTATATATGTAGATATATAGATAATAATACTACATAGAAGTACAGTATAGGAAATGATCATTGAGATATGGACATATATACATACGTAATAATACGTATTATATATTATAGTATGTATATACATTATCAATGTATATACATACTATAAGATCCAATTGAATGCTACTGGTGGCGTGAATTGATGGATATGCATTAACAAGCCTTACTATAATATCCTAACTATAATATATATGTTTAGTACTATACACAGTACACACACATACATGTATGCAATTTCATTTTATATATAATATATTATAATATAATACCAAAAGCATATGATTTTATCTCTAAATAATATATCTAAATGTAATTAAATGTAAATGATAATAGCCTGATTAAAAAGTCTGAGAAAATTTTACAATTTTCTCCATTTTTCGTATTCATATAATGTTTAACAGTAAACATTTGTTAGTATTGGTTCACATTTTTTAATCGTGTAACAATGGTAATGAATTTTCTAATAAAAAGTTATAAATGTCAAATTTATATGAAAGTCCGCGGTCATCATACTACTTTTTGAATATAAATTTTGTGTGTGTGTGTGTATATATATATATATATATATGTATACATACAGTATATAAAGAGGAATGAAATCTATTCACAAATATACTTTTTTTTGTCTCCTTCTAAAGATTTTAAATCAACGTAAATATTATTTATAACATAATAAAAAATAATATAAAAAAATTTGAAATTGAAATTTATTCTTCCACACTTGTGTCACGTATACCAAACCAAGAGGGGGACAAAACAAAAATATATATATATTCAACAAATAGGGTGGACGCGTTGCATAAAAAGAGTATACATTTTAATATTAAAACGTTAAAAAAATATATCAAAAGATCATTATGATTTGTACTTTGAATAAAAATGCAAGCGATGATGTATGGTTAAATATGTAATGGAAAAATAAAAATGATTGAAAATGTATTTTGTGGTTAAAAAGAAATTTTACTAAAATGTTCTTGCTTTTAGAAATTCTGAGTTTTTAAAAAATGAACGGATTTTTTTTTTATTAAAGGAATATACCAGAGAAAAACATAAGCATTTATATCACAAAACACTTGATGGGACTTACATAAATAACTTTAGCTTGTTTCAAAACCCAACTGTAGCTCTGTAGCAGTGATCAGAAATTTCGATTTATGCAACCCGCACAACATTTTCATACTAATTTTTGCTTGTTTCTGACGTCATAAACATGAATAGTCACGCAAATTATATACTTTACAGTATTTTTCACGTTCTCTCGTGGGGCTACATTAACATGCTGGAAAAAATTGTCAACAGTCTTGATGATCCTATTTTGTGTTTATTCATTAAAAAGCACATGTTGTTTTATGTGGTCTATGGCTTTAAGGACTGGAAAGCATTAAAAAAAAATTGTAAAGCTGTCATTATACGAAGTATACACGTAATTCTCGTCTGTTAGCGTATTTATAGAGTTTCGTAAGAAAAATCACTTTTGTAACATATAATAATTTAAATAAAATCAATAAGAAAATGATATATTATGTTAACTCCACAAATAAAGTTTATTATTTACATTTCAAAATATTGGCTTAAATACATTCATAAAATAAGAATGTACTTTACTTCTCTTATTAAAACTCATGAGGTCATGAATTTTATATAAAATTATATAAACATGGAAACATATTCAAGAGCAAAGAATAATAAACTGAATGCATTGTGAAATTACACCTAATATTTCACTGTCGGATTTTTCTCTTGTGATGGATGAATACAATCGCTTTAAGTGCACTTTTTCTCCAATGATAGTAGAAGAACGTTAGAGAGAGAGAGAGAATGAGAGAGCACAAATTACCAAAATGTTAGTTACTGTTAGAAAAAAAGTACATTATATATATATATATATATATATATATATATATATATATATATATATATATATATATATATATATATATGTATGTATATAGTATATGTGTATTTTTAACAAATTAGGGTTAATAATTTGCTACAAGATAAAAAGTGTTACATAGTGAAAAAGAGACGAGTAAAAATTTTCCATAATAATATAGCTCTGTGGTAAGAAATATCCAGATAGAAGAGAGAGAAAGAGAATCCATTTAATCAAAGCAACATGCCTGTGACGCATTAATCCAACATAAAAAAAAAATCTGACTTGTACATTTGTAAATTTTTTAGTACAAGCAGACGACTTACATGTGTGCGTTTGTATGTTATTTACAGAAAGCCTTAACTGTCTTTTTTTTTTCTTTTTCTTTTTGCAAGATTAAATACAACGAAAAAAAAAAATTAGATCTCACTCTGTCCTTGGTGAACTGGGAATTAAAAGCAAAGCATAAAAAAAAAGGATAATATTATGATATACTACAGTGTAGCTTGAAATTGTAATAAAACAAAAAAAGAAGTTTATATTTTCATTGGAAATATAAAACGAACAAAAAGAAAAAAACAGGAGGAAAATTTTCAAGCTTGCAAAAACTATATAACATTTACACACAAAATGGACCTGTTCCTTATTATTATTTTACTACCTTTAAATATTCAAATAATCTAATTCGCGGACTATTTCAGTCAGAGGCTATTTAAAAGCATTTTAGAATGAGAAAATACAAAACCAAATATGTGTGTAAATTTTCCCTAGTTTTTAGTTTAATCCTTAATAAAAATTAACTAAAATTAATTGTAAAAAGAGACGGTAGGCACCAGACAACGTATTATCTTGCTGTTGACGTGGAATAACGATGCTGTATAACTTAATTTATGAATTTTTTTTTGTTCTTGATATAAAATAACAAGAATGCAATGTCCTTTTATATTATACTAATTTAAAATTTTCATAATGCTTTAAAGGAATAGACCAGAGAAAAACATAAGCATTTATATCACAAAACACGAGATGGGATTTACAAAAATAACTTAAGTTTGCCTCAAAACCTAACTGTAGCTCCGTAGCAGTGATCAGAAATGTCGATTTATGCAACCCGCACAACATTTTCATACTAATTTTTGCATGTTTCTGACGTCATAAACATGAATAGTCACGCAAATGGCATACTTTACAGTATTTTCACGCTTTTTCATGGGGCTACATTATCATTCTGTTAAAAATTGTCAACAGTTTTGAAGATCCCATTTCGTGTTTATTCATTAAAAAGCTCATGCTGTTTTATGTGGTCTATGACTTTAAGTAAATATTATACATGAATATTTAATGTATAATATGTATATTGAAGTCTCTCCTTTTAGCTTAGGTCAATAATATGTGGTGAATATAAAAAGTCAAAGGGAAAAAAAAGTGAGCATTCTATCGTCTATTACATACCACATTATGTGGTTAAGTGTATGTACAGTACTCTATATAATATAATAGTTATTTAAATATTAAAGCAGGCATTTATAAAGCATAACTCATATATAAACTCTTTGAATAATATATTAGTTTTTTTTTATTTATACCATATAACTTTACAATAATATTTTTTTTTATACAATTTCTAAAGCATCTATTATATTATAAAATATATATAAAAATAGGAATAATGTTACCACATATATGTAAACTATTATGCTTTTAAATAATTTAGAATTTAAATTTAAATTTAATACTTGAATGAATTACATATTAAGATTATTTAAATTGTAATTACTTTAATTAGATTTCTCTTGAGAGCTCAAGATTTCAGTTCTCTCTCTCTCTCTCTCTCTCTCTCTCTCTCTCTCTCTCTCTCTCTCTCTCTCTCTCTCTCCCTCCCTCACTCTTAAGTGAAAATCTAAATTACATTATTCTAAAAGTATCTTATACACATACACATGCATGATATTTCTATAACATATACATATTTTATACATACGTGTGCAATTAAATTTATAAGTCTAGAAAGTTTTGATACTAAATGCATATATAATAAGTTCATCATAACCTTTACTTTTTATAATAAAAATAATTTTAGTTTTATATTCTTAAAACATGAAAATTGAGCCTTATTGACTTTATATAACATATTATTATAATATAGGTGTAAGAGAGCTTGAGGGTGTTATAATATAGAATGATATGAGAGTGTAGCAACAATTACTGGAACGTAAAGTGCAAGCAAGTTATATAAGCACAGCAGCTATATAGTGGTGAGAAATGTATGTAAGCTGGACCATGGGATTATAGCATTAATTCTATATATATATATATATATATATATATATATATATATATATATATATATATATATAATATATATATATATATATATATATATATATATATATATATATCGTACTAAACATGTAATATGTAGATATATGTACTAAATATATTATATATGCAAGTATAAGCAGTAGGATAATTCAACATAATATATACATGTGACAATGCCTTAGGGAATGTATATACAAAATGACACACTCATGTCATACAATAGTTTGTCGTTGTCATTGTTGTTAAATAATTTTACATTTTATTAGACTCATTATATATGTACGCAAAAAAAAATATATAGTTTCTTTATTTTTATAAAAGATAAGCTTTACATTGAAGAACACTTGTTATATGCACTTGTAGAAAATGAATAATAATTAAAGTTGTAAAAATAATACAACTATATCAATATACAAAAAAAGTTCTTGAAAGTATACCAAGCATTATTATTTAATATCTAGATTTTTGTTGTTGTTGTATAACTTGCCTTAAATACTTATCAAAACTAGCTTCCAATTTATTAATTATTCAAAAAGGCAAAATAAATAAATAAATAAATAGTAAAAAAAATAAAAAATGACAAAATAAAAACGGAAATTTAATGAACGAATTTTAAATATTATAAAGTGTTTTGCGAATTAGAACTTTTTTCTTTTTTAACAGAAAACATAGAACTCATGACAAGAAGAAAAAATAATAATAATATTAATAAAAGAGCAGAATTAATTTAAAATATTTAGATAAAAAGACTCATTGAAACACGTCAAAAACATTAATTTTACTCAGCGTGGTATTAAAAAAAAAAAAAAAAAAAAAAAGACTTTGCTATGTAAAAAATTTGATTGTTTTTATTACGCTTGTATTAAAAAAAAGAAGTAATTATTTTAAACATGAATAACAAATGAAGCAAAATAACAAAAAACGGAATTAATTAAATTCAATTCCTATGTGAACTAAAAATAATAATAATAATAAAAAAAAAACTAGTTTTTTTTTCTCTGATAGCAAATTTCAATAATGATAGATTGAAAATTTAATGTGGATGGTGACAACATTCCCTTTACTGCACAGCATTGTTAAAATTATATATATATATATATATATATATATATATATATATATATATATATATATATATATATATATATATATATATATATATATATATATATAATTAATTCATTAATCTACACAAATCTACTTTTACAGATTAAATATTATATTTCATATGTTTTTTTATAACGTTATACATTTGAAAACAAAATATTGAATGAAACAGATTTTTTTTTTCATAAACAAAGTAAAATAATATACAATACACATATTATGTAATGCTATTCGTAATCTCTAGCTTATAAAAATATATTGTATAATAAATAGAGTTATTAAACACAGTAACTATATTTCTGATAAAAACTAATAATAAAATCTTATTAATGGTAAAAAAAAAAGAAGATAAGTTACATGAAATACAAAATATATATTATTTAAAATAACTTATATTTTATTATTATTAACATACATATACGTGAAAATTTCGCAAAGTAAAAAGTACGTTACAGTGGGTAGTTTAATTTAAATTATTTACTATATAAATATAGTTTTTTTATATAATGTAGTTATATGGAGATATTATTGAATATGACATTTGCATTCGACATTATAGATTGAAGATATTTATGTTTCGAAGTGTACGTTCAATGTATAAAAACAGTACACTATTAAAAAAAAAAAAAAAAAAAAAAGTGAATGTCATTTTTTTTTTAACTTATACTGGCTTACGATTAAACAGTAACAAATGGATCACTTTACAACAATATAAAATAACAACAAAAACATGTTGGTGCGGGAGTAAAAAAAAAAAGTGTAACAAAATACAAAACACTTACTCGCGAACTAAAAACTAAGCTTTTGTAAAATAGAGACCTATAAAAAAAATGTATACAAATATATAAATCTATCTTCTATTGTTGCTATTATTTTAACTCCTGCTTTTAAATAGAGTAAAAAAATAATAATAATAATAAAAAAAAAACTGTAACGAGTGAAAACTCATCAATTATGTTCTATAGGATGTTGAAACGCATGTTTTATAGACATTGTCAGGATAAAATAAAAAATCACGTGTTTCAATCGATGGAATGATTTAGAGAAAAAAAAAGTGCGATGCTTGCTCTGAAATGTAAATACGACCAATCGCTTGATGATTTTTACACTTCGTTGATTTCTTTCACATTACGCTTATTATTTTTTTTCCTCTTTTTTTTTTATTTGCAAGGTTTAAAACATAAAGTATTTGAATCCAACATCGTGCTGTTATATTTATATTATATAATTATATAAAAAAAAACATGTGTTTTATTTTACAATTTCTTATAGCAAGATTTAGCAATCAACTGCATCAGCAACTTTAGTTTTTTACTGTAATTAAACTTAAAACCTCTAATAAATAAGATAAGCTTATATATATATAATAACTTATGGAGTGTGTTTTAAGTAATTATAGCTGGAGATTTAATGTTGACAACCACCGAGAGAATACTTTTGTCTGGTGCAGTTTATAAAGTACAAAGTATTTTACATGAAGTAATTATGTAGCATACTTTGTCTATTTTATAACACGAAAGTATTTTCATTAATTTTATTCATTTATAATGAAGGCGCACTGCATTTGATTTACACTTTCAAATGATGATGATTAACAATACTAATTTTCCTAACATTCCACTAAATTTCCTTTGCTTTGCGTTCTCTCTCTCTCTCTCTCTCTCTCTCTCTCTCTCTCTCTCTCTCTCTCTCTCTCTCTCTCTCTCTCTCTCTCTCTCTCTCTCTCTCTCTCTCTTGTGAATTAAAATAGGATTTAAAAGGATTACTATTATTTAACTGCATTTTACTAAAGTAAAATGGTAAATTAATCACAAAGAAAAGAGATTAAATTTTGTTCGTTCTTTTCAAGTGACAATAGAGAACTTTTACAACCTAAAGAGCAGAGTAACTAAATTTTTTATACATAATTTTGTATTTTTTTCTTTTACTTACATACAAAACTAAATTATAAACTTGTTCTCTTTTTTTATGTTTACTTGAAGGGGGAAAAAATGGATTAATTATTGCAGGAAAAGATAAATATTTAACGTAAATGAGAGAGAGTTTTTTTTGTGTGAATGTAAATCTCAATTTTACTTTCATAATTTGTAATTAATATTTTACTTCTTCTTCTTCCTTTTTTTGTTATTTTTTTTTGGGCTGTTAATATATCTTATTTTTTGGTAAAAAATAAAAAATTAATAAGGCTCATTTATAAGTGAAGAGTAATTTCATACGTCAGCTTAGGGTCAAGTTAAAGGGGAAGTGAGAAAAAAGTGGAGAAATAAAAAGCATAAAAACGTTTTTCATATTTAGTAAAAAAAAAAATAAAAAAAAAAAAAAAAAAAAAAAACTGAGAGTTTTTGAGGTTAACGATCTTTTTCATCAGCTAAAGAAGCACCAGGTTTGCCTCTTGCTTCCTGACTTTGGCAGAAGGTGATGAAAAGTGGAATAAAATCCAATATTAAAGAAAAGTGATCTTGAAAAAAAGATGAAATGAACAAGTGCTTTGCGATCAATCAAAGAGAAATAAAAAAGGCAAAAAATAAAAAAATTTAAGATAACTTCATTTTATGCATTTTCATCTCCCTCATTTTTTTTTCTACTTCTTATTTCCAATTCGATAAACATACTGCCTATTCCCTCAGTTGAAATAAAGGCTTTTACATTTTATTTTCTAAATTTAAAATACTGTCATTCATTTATATACATTATATAAAAACAAAAATATATATGTATAAAAAGAGGTAAGAAATAGGGAAATGTATTATCTCGTACCCTTAGAAACTACTATTTTATTCCATTGGGAAATCAGTACCAAAAATAACATAATATGTAGATATATATTTTTTATACTTTTTTGTAACTGTATCTATTACAAGCTTTTTTTTTTAAACAATGGAAATACGAAAATCCAGTCGTTTTGTTTCTCTCTTTTTTATAGTAGCATTTTACTATAGTTTTTGTGTGTTGAGGGTACACATATAACAACGGAGTCTTGTCTTGACTAAAAACACACACCTTCATTTTACCTCAGTTTCATGTTTTTACTGTTATTGTACTAACCAACTGTGTACTATGTAATATACAACACGAGTTTACCACGGAACAATGTTAAGCATCGTAAACTAAACCTGGGTTTTGTAAACATACAATAATGTCAGCTCTATATTACGTAAAACGTTTTTGTCTCACTTTTTTCTTTATTTCTTTGACAGAAAGTAGAAGTTTTTTTTTTTCAATACGTAAAAACAAGCTTTTTTTCACATATTATATAATATATAAAAGTAGGAATGACTTTTTTGTGGTAAATAGTTTGCCAACAAACCTATAGAAAAGTATGTGATTATGTAATTAATCACGCACATGATTATACAGTGTGTCATGAATATGATTATACTGCGTTTAACTTTAAAACCTCATAAATATCAATACTAAATACCGGTGCAAGTTTTGGAATTATTAAAAATAATACTTGGTAAAAATTGCTTTAAAAGTTCCTTCATTCTTATATCGGTAAAATCACATGAAATAGATAAAATTAGAACAAAACTAAATCTGTAAGCAATTGTTTGTATAACTGACTGTAGAAGATTTTTGGCTATTAAAATAGTTATGATTTGAATTTAAAATTGGAATAAAAGAATTGTTTAAAAAAAGTAATTACCTTTGGGTGTTCTCTAACGGGGACAAGAACTTTGACAATCACACGAATAGGTTTTTCTCTGTAAATATCTACATATTTACTCTCCTTCATAGGGGGTGCAGGCTGTTGTAGGGGTGAGGGGCTGGTACTGCCTTGTGATGCTGCTTGTTGGGATTGCAGGGATGCCTTGGAACCTCCTGCTTGAGCTCGCGAACCCTCTGTAAACAAAACAAAAACAAACTATTTAGAATAAAATTTGGATAAAGATCATTGTTATAGGCTGTATGCTTGTATGCCTGATTTTGACGAAAAAAGCTGATAATTATTATTATTACACCATACAAAAATGTCCAAAACACTTAAAAGTATGTACAAACGATTGTTATATTTTACCATTTAAATTTATCGCGGAGTTGTTGAATGATAAAATACACACTAGCCAAAACTAGGTTGATCCCGCCAAAAAGCTGTATCCGCGGTGCTAAACCAATCAGAGAGCGTGTTATAAACCTACTAGCCAATCACAGTTAACTTTACATAGTTAATTACACTGTAACCGCTCGAAGTAGTTTTGGGAGAAATGTATATTATTACAATTACGTGTACAAAATGCTATATTAAGTCTTTACTGCTATTTATATATATTATATTAAAACAATAGATAGATCATTAATTAGAAAAAAACACGTAGTAAGGATTATATAAATAAATAATGGCTTAATACATATTCATATAGTGAAATAATTCATAAAAAAATAAAACTGATATATTTCTGTATGTATAACGTTATATACAAAAAGTAAGCCTATGTGGATCAAAAAGAATTAAATAATGTTGCTTTATTTCTTTTTGAATGTGTTTTTTTTTTCTGTACATTACTTTTTTTTCTTTGTATAAGCTTTTCGATTATAATGATTTAAGAGAAACAAATTTTTATCAAAAAAATTTACAATAATATTAAAATAAATATTTTTTCGAAATATACAAAAAAAAATCTACTCGCATTGTGTATATTTTCCAAAAAAATAAAATGTTCATATTTCATGATATTATTCATTCAATGTCACTTTTGTTTTCTGTATATCATATGTTTAAATCCTGGATTATATTGATTCACATACTTTTGCGCTATGATTTTTTCAAACATGATAAAATATTTCACTCACAATATGCTATTGAATAACAAATAAAACGCAACAGAGGTTGACATAAAAAATCAAAAGTTTAAATATATGTTCCTTCAATTTAAATAAATTTTCTTCTTCTTTTTTTTAAAACTATTTTAATGGCATTATTAACCTAAGCAAATATTGCGTTTAAAATAATGTATTTTATACATTACTAAATAAAAAAAAAACATTGATTTATTGTTCAATATTATCATTTAAAAAAGTTATAGTCATTGTAAAATAAGTAATCTTTATTGGAAAAAGAACATAAAAGTGCAAAAAAATATTTTACTAAGATGAGGAAACTACTGTATTGCACACAACATCCCATCAGTAATATTGATATTTTTATATTACTATAGTTATAGAAGAAAAGTAAAAACATATTTATTGTATTCATGCTTAATAACACCAAACATTTCATATAGTATGTAAATACAGTAATTATATTGGGAATTGAAAATTTTAGATTGTAATAAGTAATCAATCGACATGGTAATAATTATTGAATTTGATAACAAATTTAATCAATATGGTCGAACGTATCATTTAATTTTCATATAATTCTGAACTTTATATACATATTATATTAAGGTTTTGTAAGTACATTGTATAGTATGAAATCTATATTACATTACTTTACATATCGATACAATTCCGATACATAGCTCTATTTGTATTTGTTAAAAGAATAGAACGCATAGAACAAAAAACATGTCTAGTATCCTAACATACCTAAATATCAACGTTAATTTAACCGGAGTCATTGATTTCTAATTTATTTTTCATTTACAAAATGTCAGATGCATGTTTATGACGTCACAGGTTGCTAGTCCACGCGCGCGGAAACAGGCAAGCTGTGACGTCATAAACATGCAGCTGACATTTTGTGAATAGAAAATAAATTAGAAATCAATGACTTGCGCTGGTCAAATTAACGTTGATATTTAGGTATGTTAGAATACTAGGCATGTTTATTTGTTCAAAGTGTTCTATGCCTTTAAATTTTAAGAGGTGTTTCAATTGTTTTCCAATAATTTTATAAGTAAGATTGATAATTAATATTACTTTTACAGATAAATGGCCTATACAATAAGGAATTAAGGTACGTTGAAATAAATACACAAAATGTATGTAGAACAATTTACCGTGACAGTAACGATGTATATATAGTTGAGGTATCCTCAGTGTATTATAAACCACAGTCCAAACAATTAGATCCATAACATTGATTACATTGATGGAATAGGATGTGGGTGGTTTGTCATCAGGAATTGAACTAAAGACCTTATACCACTAAAATCCCCTTTTATGCATGTCTATATTATTTCACTCTAATATAATTTTACATTATAATCGGTTAATATGTATGTGTGTGTGTGTGTGCTTGTGTGTCCAAAATTATGTTTAAATTGTGGTTAGGTATGTATATGAGATTACATAAAGTTAGTGAAGCAAAGATTGAGTTCCGTTTGTAATATACTTTGAAGTATGTAATATATATCTACACGAAATTGTGTTTGCATATTATGATAGAAGTATAATTTGGTAATAATGCAATTGTGTCTGCATAGTTTGTTATGGAAGGAGATGTATATACATATTACAAAACTTAATACTCAAATTTGGCATCCAGTACGTCTGAAACATTAATAGATTGAAATAATTGAAATAGTTTGAGACTGTATTTCCAATTACGGTTCCTATATAAAGTGATTTGGAGAAGATAAAGATAGAGCATATATATATTTGACTACCAATAATAGACTTTGATTGTATTGTGCATTAAGTTTTTTTTATGTATTTGAAGCAAATAAAGAAATTATTATTTCTATTAGTTATATCTGTCGCTTTTTTTTTAATACACTTATTTGTTCTAAAATATCAGATAAAATTCAACTTATATTTGTATATTTATTTATTTTGGCAAGCTATAAATTATGTAAAATTAAAGGAATAGACCAGAGAAAAACATAATCATTTATATCACAAAACACTTTATGGGATTTACATAAATAACATTAGTTTTTCTCAAAACCCAACAGTAGCCCCGTAGCAGTGATCAGAAAATTCGATTTATGCAACCCTCACAACATTTTCATACTAATTTTTGCATGTTTCTGACGTCATAAACATGCATTTTCACGCAAATTGCATACTTTACAGTATTTTCACGCTCTCTCGTGGGGCTACATTAACATTTTGGTAAAAATTGTCATCAGTTTTGAAGATCCCATTTTGTGTTTATTCATTAAAAAGCACATGTTGTTTTATGTGGTCTATGGCTTTAAGGGATGTATTATATAATAGAAATATGACATGTAATTTAATTTACATTTTGATTAATTTAAATTCAAGCAATAAAATTAAAATAATTATAAATTTATGTTTATTTTAAATACATATTTAATACCAAAATAGGCAAATATTATATAATATTATTAATTAGTTTTTCTAAAAAAATAAAAAATAAAAAAAAAGTTTATTTAAAATATATAATTTTTGAATCAATATTTACAAAATATATAACTTATAGGATGTAAATAAACGCAATATTTGATATAGTTACTAATAAAAATTCTTGTGTTTTACATTAATTAATAACGTAAAATTACATAAAATATACATATTTTATTTATTTTTGTTATACTCGTACCATACAAATATTTGGATGAGACTATGTTAATGTTAAAACAGGAAAGAAAAAGAAAAAAAAAAAATAATAATACCGCATAGCGTAAATATGACACAAGAATAGTGTATTTTTGAAATTGTACAGTACGTTATGTATAATATGTGTTCTGTCTACTTTTTGATACTATAAACATTTAAAATAAACCAAAAGTTTTTATTTACTCATTTTAAACTAAAAACCACACATAACACAGAAAGTACTATACAATTGTTTGTTTGTATTTACGTATACTAAAGCATGCAGGTGTATATTTTATAGCAATGATTTTTTGTACTGTATATTATGTATACTTTAAAAAAAATATCTTTTCATCCTTTTTAAATACCATTCATATTTTCCCATCATCAATAACTCAAACATTTTCCTGTATTTCAAATTTACGTAATGACTTTCTATTGTATGGTTCAGACACAAAAGCCAAAGGGAGTAGGGGAGGGTTTTTATTATTTTCTAGCTTTGATGAGAGAGATATAGCAAATATGAAAACATATGAAAGTGACATTCATAAGTAGCATAAGAGAATATTACCAACAAAGTAAAACCATTATTGCGTTAAATACCACGCTGTTTTCTATTTATATATCAACATTTTGAATACAAAAACAGTGTGTTTTAGTATATATATATATATATATATATATATATATATATATATATATGGTAAATTTGATATTAATGTAATAAATACGTCATTTTCAGTTTCAAAACTAAGTAATAGTAAAATAAACCACATGTATATTTCATAGAATTCAGTGTATATAAATTATGAGATAGTATATTGGTACTAAGGACACTGTATAATTATTATACAACTCTTAAAGAAATAGACCAGAGAAAAACATAAGCATTTATATCACAAAACACTTGATGGGACTTACATAAATAACATTAGTTTGTCTCAAACCCAACAGAGTAGCAGAGATCAGAAATTTCGATTTATGCAACCCGCACAACATTTTCATACTAATTTTTGGATGTTTCTGACGTCATAAACATGAATTTTCACACAAATTGCATACTTCACATTTTTTTCACGCTCTCTCGTGGGGTTACATTAACTCTGGTAAAAATTGTTATCAGTTTTGAAGATCTCATTTGGTGTTTATTCATTAAAAAGCACATGTTGTTTTATGTGGTCTATGGCTTTAAATACGTTCTCATAGAGTGCTCTATTTTTGAAAATAGAAATATATTTATTTTCATATACTTTATTTCCTATGAATAAGCCAGTATCATTCATTTGTATAAAATTAATACCGTAGATACTTTCCTAAAGCTTCAGCAGTATTCCTTAATTAAAAATAACGTAGAAATATATGCGAGCTTTTATATTAAACTAAAATGCCTTTTGTTTTGGTTTTAGCATCTCTTTGCTGGAAATTCACGATATAATGTTTTGAAAAACAGCAGTTTTATGTTGTACATATAAGTAATGATATTAATGTATGCAAAAAACATCATACTTCAAAAATGCGCAGTACATTTAAATAATCAAAGTAGATAGTCATTTTATTTGTTCTAGAACAATAACGAAACAGAGTTTTACGAACATGTTCATCCATTTTTTTTACTATTTTGTTAAAATATTATACAAAATCATATCAATTAAATTTTAAACAGGTTATACATTAATAATTATTAACTAAAATGTTTACATTTAAAAAAAAAACGTAATAATTGTTAAGTACATATAACTCATTTCCAGTTTTGTGTATTGTACGACAAACATAATGATAATCATAAACAAATATATTAAATTTAAAACGAGTAATTTGGTGAGGCAACATTTTTTATAATGACATGTAACTAATAACAAATTAAAGTACCCAATTTTTTTATTGAATTAACCTAAAAAATAAACATAATAAAAGCATTGTATCCGCAAACAGATGAAAAAGAATTATTTAATTTTAAAATTTTAAACAATAACAAACATGTTACAAATATACATAGTTAATTAAATATTTATTTTGTTAATTAAGTAACGTTATAAATTGTAGGTAAATACTTGGCAATTTATTGTTTTAAAACATTATTTTGAATGTTAATAAATTGTATGGTTAACAAATTACAAATATTTAGTTGACGTTTTTCATGTTTTATAAACAATTGCATGAAATTAAATACACAAGAAAACCATATGAACTACTGAATTTGAGATTAAAAAAGTTAAAATGGGTGCTTTTCGTACCTTCATCATGTGAATACAAATTAGGATATTATTATTATGTATTAATACAATTAATACATTCTAATTTTAATAAAAAGTAAAAAAGTTATGTTTAAAATTAAAAACACTTTCGTTTCGCAATCACTTAACTTTAATCTAATTGAGACTTTTTTTATTTTATTTAATTTTATCATCATCTTTTTAAAAAGTTCAAGTGATAATAAAAAAAAAGTTTAATACGATAAGAATCAATCAATATTCTCCCCTTTTCTCTATATACTGTAATTAAATTATTCTCTCTTTATTGATTTATTGATTAATCTTTTGGTAAAGTTTTAATCTAATAATTTTATACACTATTTTCTGTAAAGGGTTGTAATAATAAAAAACCAATTTTAAATTAAGTAAATAACTACTGCCTTATATATGCTGTATAATATAATATATATATAATTTAATTTTTATGTACAAAGTACTAACTATATACACAAAAATTTAATATAATCTATAAAAACTATTTTTAATTTTTAATCTATATAAAAATGCGCTAATTGTTAAAAGATTAAGTATATTGTTTATACTGAGATATAAAAGTTAAAAAATTGTGACTTGAATTTTTAATTATTATTTTTACATTTAGCCTACAGTGATGTGTATTTATACAATTAAATAAATCAAATTATAAGAAAGAACAACAAACGTAGTTTATTTAAAAAAATAAAAATAAAAAAATAAAACTTCCCCTTCCGAACAGCTCGTGTAAAATAGAAGATCCAATTAGTATTTTCTTTTTTTCTTTTTTTGTCATGCAATTGTATAAATCAAACGATGAATTTCAAAGTTTTATACAAATGAAGCTAATTAATTCAACACAAAACTTTTCAGCTTCGTTAAGCCATCAGTTACGATAACATATTATAGTAGCTGTTATTCTTGCAGTGGGAACAAATTGGCATGTTGTATAATAAATTTATTTAACAAAATTTTTTTTTTTAAATAAATAACAGTTGGATTTTTCGAGGTGTAATATTAAAAATTTTGAATTTTCAACACTACTTTAAGTTTAAAAAAAAAATGCAGTGCCTAAGGAAGACAAGGATAGAGAGAGAGAGAGAGAGAGAGAGAGAGAGAGAGAGAGAGAGAGAGAGAGAGAGAGAGAGAGAGAGAGAGAGAGAGAGAGAGAGTATATACAATAAATCCACCAACTGACAAGATTTATATAAAATATTTCTTTGTTCTTTAATAACGATATCTCATAATAAAGAAACAAAAGCAAATTTATAACATTATCATACACACACATACACACAGGTAATAATACTATTTCCAGTTGATATACTATAAGTTGATTTGTGAAATGCGTGTCTAGGGAAGGGGGTGTGTATATAAATGTGTACCAGTATATGTTATGAGAGTTTATACGAGGGAGGTGTAGTAATTTATGATGAGAATCAACTAGAGATTGTGCACGAGGGAAAGAAGAGAGGAAAGAACGATCCCTTGAGAGAGTGAATGAAACATATACGATGATATTGAGGGATGGTGATAATATTCAATACATTATTTCTCAACTCAACATTGCCAAGTTTGAAGTATCATCGATCACTGTCTCATAGTGACTAAAAAGTGAGTCGGAGACACAAACTTGTCAATCTACACCTACACTCATCTCTCAAAAATATAACCAGTTTTCTCTCTCTCTGTCTCTCTCTTTCGCTTATCCATACATTTTTTATAACTTTTAATATAGTTAATGATACGATGGAATTTTTAAAATTAAATTTTATATAAACTAATATTAAATATTTTTTATTATTAACATATATGTTATATTATATAAAATAAAAAAGTTTAGAACAAAAAAAAAATTATTAAATTATAAATATAAAAAATTGTTTATATTAAAAAATTCATGATCAACCTTTTTTTTTTTTTGTCTCAAATATTTTTATATATAAAATTTAATTATAGTTTCTAATGTTTATAAAATTATGATGAGAAAAATAGCAACATTTTTCAGTCTATACAATTGAACACAGTGAATATAATTATATGGACCATTACCATTGGTCAAACCTATGTTAATTATATTATACATACAAATTGATACAGTATATTGCAAATACATTAAACATATTATACCGTATGTACATCATTATATTTACGTTTGGCTACTCTATAATGTGATTAGGATAAAGACTTAGGTAACAATGCAATAAATATTTAAAGGCGTAGAACAACTTGAACAAAACAACATGTCTAATATCCTAACATACCTGAAAATCAATTTTGATTTAGGCGGAGTCATTGATTTCTAATTTATTTTCAATTCTCAAAATGGCAGGTGCGGGTTTATGACGTCACAACTCACTGGTCCACGCGCGCGTGAAACAAGCGAGCTGTGACGTCATAAACCCGCTTGTACTATTTTGTGAATAGAAAATAAATTAGAAATCAATGACTCAGGCCCATTCAACGTTGATTTTCAGGTATATGTTAGGATATTATAATATACAAGTTTTTTTAGGTGTTCTACGCCTTTGAGTATTCAAGTACAAACACCATATAATTAGTTTCCATGATATAATATTTCTATTTAATGATTGTTTATCCCTAAAACTGTATTACATATCATTCTTAAGATTAGGCTAATATATTATATTTTATTTTAAATTCAAATATTCATGATAATAAATACAATATTGATGATAAAAAATATATATTATTTAAATGAATATCAATATATTATATTTTTTTGAGATTACTTTTTTTTATATAATAGATGGACAATATGGACATAGGAAATATTTGAAATAAAATGTAAATTTATTTAAATTTTATCATCTCATGTTATAAAATTTTGGTTATATCATAGAATTTTGTTGTTTTTATATTGCATATGCATACACGATATAAAGTTTATATTATTATAGTTTTAACATATCTTGGCCCATCGTATATACAAGGTAATCAATAATCTCTCTCTCTCTCTCTCTCTCTCTCTCTCTCTCTCTCTCTCTCTGTACCCTACGTATATACACGGTACATACACAAAACTTATTACACAGATGAAAATTTATACAAGGTAAGCTTTGGACGTAATAATAATATACACTCAAGTTTAAAGCTTACCCCGTGAATAATCTACATAGGAAATACTGATTACATTATACAAAATTAAACTAACATATAATTATATAGAATATTAATCTGTGAAAACTATAATTGAATATTATATAATGTTCCTAAAATTAAACTAGTTTAATAATTAATATTTAAAATTTATTATATATTATAAATTTTAATTAATTTTTTTTTTAATTTTGTATGTGTATAGTTATAATCTTTTGTGTATTATATAACATGCTGATTTTTGATAAAGTATTATTAATATAAAGCGTGTAAGTCATTTAATAATTATGGCATTTATAAAAAGTTATATTTAATATTTATAATTTGGCATTTTATGCTTACATAGTGGATTTGTTTTTTTATTTGCTGCATCATATTTTATATACGTATTTAATTAAGGTAAATTTTTTTAATATAATTAAATTTTCATTATGAAAAGGGAAATAAAATAATAATCAAGTTAAGTTTAACTCTTTTTTTTTGAAAATCGTAAATATAAATAAATAAATATATCTTTTTTTTTTATTGTTTAGAGTCAAGTAGCGGAACAATGTAACCTTTGTATATTATAGAAAATTAGTTTTTACTTCTATTTCAAGTACATTACGAATACAAGATGTAGAAGAAGACGCAGTTGGTGCTTATATGGACCGTAACCAAACTAATTTAATATAACTTTAATCGGACTTTCTATTCTATACAATCTTATTTTACGTCATTTCTTTTCTTTCTAACTTTTTTCTTTTTTTTTTCAGTACATTTGTAAATCGAATCTGTGATGAAAGTAGTTGAAAGTAACTTAACTTTAACTTATATCTTTTAAATTCTTCCAAAACCCCCAATTTTTTACAATCGGCTATCACCTGTCTATATAATAAAAGTCAATATTATATTGAGAAAAAAAATAGCTAAAACTTTGCTTTTTAGCAGCAGTAAGTTTGTAAATCACTGACTATCAAACTAGATTGTTGTTATATTGATCAAACTTCTTAAACTATTTCAATATCATATTTAAAAATAGTCTAGTTTGTATGCTAGAAAAAAAAATCTATTATAATATGTATAAAATATATAATAATATTTTATACTACATTATTAGTATTAAATCTTATTTGTAAAAAGTAACAAAATCTTTTTTAATTTACAAAACTTAAGACTTTCTTTTTTTTCTTCTTCTTTTTTTTTTAATTAAAAAAATTAAAAGATTATTCCAAGAAGTTTTCAGAAAAAATGAATTTTTAAATAAAAGAATAACTTTTTTTTTTTGGCATTTATTTTTTATTTTTATTTATTATTTAGAAACTTTGTATTAGAAAGTAGCCTTAAGCTTTCTTTAGTTTAAGTGAAAGTATGTTGGTAGTTAAGAATTCAGTTAGGTAATTGTTGAAGAGGACGAAAACTAAAGAAGAGAGAGAGAGAGAGAGAGAGAGAGAGAGAGAGAGAGAGAGAGAGAGAGAGAGAGAGAGAGAGAGAGAGAGAGAGAGATAGTTTTTTATTTTATTTTTGGTCGACATGACGGATATATATTTTATCGCGTTTTATTAAACAACAAGGTTTACAAAGTTAGTGCTAAAAGTTTGTATGTTTTTTTTTTTTTTTTTTTTTTTTTTTAATCTTTTACCTCCTTGTGTTTTCCTCTTTACTTTTTGGATCGTTTTAATTGAGGCGAACACAAGAGCAAACAAAAGCTTTGGGATCATAATAATTCTCCATATAACCGGGCAGGTGATGCTTATATAACTCTCTCTCTCTCTCTCTCTCTCTCTCTCTCTCTCTCTCTCTCTCTCTCTCTCTCTCTTGCTGTCTAAGCCAATTTGGTTATTTCCCTGTTTCGCTATTATGTTAATGTTATACTATTATCTTCCTCTTTCAATTATTATTCTTACTTTCAACTTAAATTATTCTCTTTTTCTAAAAAAAAAAAAAAATAATAATAATAATAATAACAATTTTATCTCATACGTCTAAATTAAAAATGCATTTAATGTTAAAGCATTTTATACTTTAACATTTTCTTTGTATATACAAAAAGAAAATAACTTTAAAATAATATTTTCAGTTTCCCTTTTCATATTATTCTTGCACTTAAATTGTATGCAAATTGAAAAATGATGCATACGAAATATACCAAAACCTGCATGATGAAAATTGAAAGAAAAAGGAGCGAAAAAGGGGGGACGTTCTTCGGGTAGTTCTTTCCAATGGTTTTAAAGGAATAGATTAAAATTAAAACAACATAGAAGATGAAAGCAAAAGGATGTTTAAAAAAAAAAAAAAAAAAAGAGAGAGAGAGAGAGAAAGAGAGAGAGAAAAGAGAGAAAAAAGAAAAAAAAAGAAAAAATGTCATGCAATATATCTAAATTTAGGTTTAAAACTGTCATTTTCAGCTCTCGTAAGTTAGCTACTCAAGCGCGTCATAAAGTTTTAAAATTTTACTACGAGATGATACTCTATTTTTACAATGCTCAATGAATGAGAGGTGAAACGAAGAATGTAAATTCTTATTTGTCATAAAGTGAGGCATTTGTTACTTAACCGCATTTAAGTTTTGGTATTAAAATATACTCTTTTGTTTTGTTTATATTAATTTATAATAGTAATAAAATAAATGTAAAAAAACATTTCCTCATTTTTTTTTTATCTTTAAAATCTATAGACATAAACCAAATACAAGTGCAATTTATTATGGAACCAATCTATGAAAGTAAAATACCGGTATGGGAAAAAAACAACTAATAATAAAAAAATAATAAAAAAGGCTATCTAAGTTACTTTATTACTAATATTACAGATACAATTCTTTAGATTGTTCAATTATATTTTTTATATCTTAATTTAATTTAATAAAATAAAAAGTGACCTGGATGCACTTAGACAATATATTGCAGCAAAAATAACTTCATTTTTTTTTTTATCATCAAGTAATAATAATAATAAAAAAAAAATCTGAAGTCACGCTTGTGAACGTGCTTCAATTTTGATCTCATAAGAAGCAAGTGAGATTGTAAAGAACGTAGCAGCAATATTGTAGTTGAATACACAACAAAAAATATATTTTCTTTATACAAGCTTGGGTAGGGTATTAGATTATTGAGACATGTCGTAGGAACAAGACATCGCAGAGCGGTGCATTCAAGGAAGTCACTCTCTTTTTTTTTAATACTTATTGCAGCTTCACTGATTTTAACTATCTTTAAAGTAACGTACCAGATTTATGATTTATAATATACATAAGAATAATAATTTTAATGGAAAAAAAAACTTCTTTCATAATCGAAGATAAAAACTTTGTTAAATGTAATAGGGAGTATAAAAATTATATTATTATATTGAAACCATGTAGCTAAAAGAATAAAATAAACCAGTAGTTTAATGCAAGACCCTTGATATATTTTCTTTTTTATGCTTAATTTTTTTGAACATTATAATATAAATAATGCACTACAAAACAGTCGAGTGAAATTAAGACGTCTGTATGCTTGATTTTGCCCAATAAAAAGACATTGTATAATATAATTTATTTTACTTTCAAGCGTTGCTATCCCATCGAAACGTTTCATTTGAAATTATCATGAAAGTGGCAAGTGCTACATCTACATAGTTTTTTCAGGAGCAGAAGGAACACTTGCTGCTCTCGTGATAACTTTAAAGATGAAATATTTCAACGCAATAAAAGGATACTTTAAATTTATGAAAATGTTGGTAATATAGAATTGCCTACAGTTGAATTTAATTATAAAAAATATAAATGTAGATAAGAATATTACAGTATACTTAATTTTAAGCCTACAAGCTTATTTTTTTTAATTAAAAAAATCTGTCCATTTTTAACAACTAAAATATATATATTTCTTAATTAATTCATAAGACAAAAGGATAATTTTTCACATAAAAAATATGCATAATAAACAGCTTTGTTATCTTATTTAAATTGAACAGTAAGAAAAAGTTGTAGAAGATACAACATGCTCGTGTTTTTTATTTATTATTATTTTTTTACTGTGCACTTTGATGATACTTGAACAAAAGGTCAACAATTGAGGTCATTCTACTTGTTAGAATTTCCATCAACCGGTCAGTATACAACACTTAAATACGCTAGTATGCACTTTTTGAATAGACTTTTTTTTTGCAATGTAAATATTATCTCATGCTAAAGATAGCTATTTTCTTTGTTATATGTATAGATTTTTTACGTAAGAAAAATATCACTGAACAAAAAAATTTCAATCTCTCGTAACAAAAGAATGATTTTTTATTTTAAATATTCCTACTAAATAGTAACACTAAATTTGAAAACTAAAATGTTTAAATATAACTCTGCTACATTCCCTTTACTTTACCCTAAGCTATATCACTGGTAATTTACTTAAAATTGAAGAACGCTTGCGCAAAACTGAATATAAAGTAAAAAAAAGATTTTAAGGTGAAAAAAATATAGTAAAATTTCGATGAATATTTTCCCTAGATACCTAGTAATAAAAGTACAAAAAAAAAAAGAAGAGCGCCAAAATGATGCTAAAGAAATTATTTTACATAACACACATATAGGAATATTATATTCATTTTTTTTTTCTTTAGGAAACTATATTAGTTTTTATAAAATGCCTTATTTTCATAATATATTGCATACGTTTGCATTTTTTTATATTCACAATCACTTCTATAAGTTCAATAAATATAATATCACGTAGTTATAGGTTACCAATATCAGTTTCTGCAAGAGAGAAAATAAAAAGATTTCACGCACGAATATTATATGGGATTGAAATGCTTTAGAAAAGTTTACTGTAAAAACCCTGCTGCTATATAATACTGCTCGCTGCATGCCTCTTGCTCGATCGATATTACACAGGTGCGAAATTTTATTCACATCTCTCTAGGCGTCCACTTTACAGGAATAAAAAAAATATATATTTATATTGAATAATTTTTTTATTGATTTCTTTAATGGTATTTTTATTATTATTATTATTATAAATGCTACAAGTTCCATAACTGTTTCAAATCTTTATCTTTAAGTGTTTTATAGATAAATATTATCACGTTGTTGCAATGTTATGTTATTAATGATATTAAAGTTAAATATTTAAGTTAAAAATGTATAAGAATAAGTTCCATGCTGATTAAAAATTGAGCCTGAAGCGTGATCTACACAAAATTTATTTGAGAGAGAGAGAGAGAGAGAGAGAGAGACAGACAGACAGACAGACAGACAGACAGACAGACAGACAGACAGACAGACAGACAGACAGACAGACAGACAGACAGACAGACAGACAGACAGACAGACAGACAGACAGACAGACAGACAGACAGACAGACAGACAGACAGACAGACAGACAGACAGACAGACAGACAGACAGACAGACAGACAGACAGACAGACAGACAGACAGACAGACAGACAGACAGACAGACAGACAGACAGACAGACAGACAGACAGACAGACAGACAGACAGACAGACAGACAGACAGACAGACAGACAGACAGACAGACAGACAGACAGACAGACAGACAGACAGACAGACAGACAGACAGACAGACAGACAGACAGACAGACAGACAGACAGACAGACAGACAGACAGACAGACAGACAGACAGACAGACAGACAGACAGACAGACAGACAGAGAAGTACTGCACGCAATATGTCTTGGGTTCAGTATTAGAATGTACACTTTTTTATTTTATTATTATTATTTTCTACATACACAGTATAATTTTAATTTTTATGAAAAAATGTATTTAAAGGAGTAAAAGTAAGAAACGTGGGATTAAAAAAATAAATTTGGATAATGACAAGATGCTCGAGGCGAAACAAAACACAGCACAGCACAGTGCAGCATTCTACTTCTAAAACATTTTTATGTTTAAAGAATAAAAAATGAGAGAACGAAAGAACAAAAAATTAAAGACAAGAACTTTTTCTTGACAACTTTTTTTTTGACATAATACTTTTTTCTTTTTTTTTTTGTATCCTTTTTCTCTTTTACTTGTAACTCAAAACTCAATGCAAGTAGTGGAATTTAAGAAAAAGCTTCAAATACAGTAGCAAAAGAAGTTGACGTAAGGAATTGAAACAACTCTCTCTCTCTCTCTCTCTCTCTCTCTCTCTCTCTCTCTCTCTCTCTCTCTCCCTCAATCTTGTTTGTAATGGTATCGACACCATTCCATGATCCAAGACTTTTTGTAAATAAAACTGTACTAAAATTTCTAACACAGTAAAAGGAAAATCCGTTTTAGAAGGAGTGGGGGACAAAAGAAGAAAAAAAAAAAAAAAAAAAAAAAAACGGGGGTGACATTTTAACCAACAAGTACGTATAAACTTACATCATGGATTTTATGTGTGTGTGTTTATATATATATATATATAACAAAAACAATGCTCAAAATTTATTGACATTTTATTTCTTGCAAACTTGTAATCTAAAACCACGCATTCATCACTCCTCTCCCCCCCCCCCCCCCTCTCTCTCTGTATAAAAAAGAAAAAGAAAAAAGCTTAAAAGTTTTTTTTTTATTTTTGATCAACAAATCACGAATAAAGTACCAACGATATTTATATACATCACAAATAAAGTAATGTGGTGAAATGTTAGGGGTTGATACATTTTTAAAATGAGCTCGCGTAAGTAAAATGAACTTGATCTAAAACTTGAAACTGAAGCTTTTTATTTTTATATTTTTTTTTCTTCGTATAAGAAACAAATGACGGTTGCTAAAATGTGAAGAGCTTTTTGATGAGTTCTTATATAAAATGAGAAAAATAAGAATGAGATACTAAATGTAATGTCAGTGTAAATTTGACAAGAAAAAAAGTGAACTCATCCAGAAATATATATTTTTTGTATGCGTATAAAAAAAAAAGAAAAAAAAAAGTATTTTTGCTAAAATATTGCCATCAATGTGTGGTTCTTAAAAAGAAAGCATTGTTAAATAAGAAATATTAAAAAAAATGTATTTTAAGAAATTGAAACATTAATTGGCAAAAATGTTTAAAACTAATTAAAAAAAAATTAAAAATGAAGAAGGAAAAATATTTCAATTAACAGTCATATAAAAATGAATATTTAGCCTCAGGCTGAGAACAAAAAAAAAGCTGTAAAATATAATTAAACATCATTTAAATAGAAATATACAACATTTTCATGGTATTAAATTTTAAAATAATGAAATTTATTTTAGCGTTCTGTTTGTATTGCGTAATTGAAAATAAATATGCTACATTTATTTCTTTTTTAATTGCACGTTGATTGAAAAGTACAACTAAAATATGTTTAATAAGACCTAATTTTTATAAAAAAAAAAAAAAAAAAAGAAAAAAAGAAATACAAGTACAATCAATATTGCCCGATTCGTAATATACGTGTGTGCTGTTTTCATTAATTGGCATAGTCCTTACCCGTCGATAAGACAATGTCTTTATATAGGACTATATTATAGATTGGTGTAGCACAATAACACAATATGGCAAGCAAAAAAAAAGTATTAATTAATTAATGATGCTCAACATAATAATAATAATTAAAGCTGAACATAACTTTGGCTTACAAGACCACAAAAAAAAATAATAAACATTTAAAAGTTCATTTATCTATACTTTGCATACGACTATAAATAAATAAATTAAAAAATGATTTTAATGCAAATTTAAATAATATAATAATTTTATAGTCGATTAATCGTATATAACTTGAATAATGTATTTAGTATATAAAGTAAAATGCGTCATTGATCTGTCCAGATCATTTATCATAGAGGTAGTACACGATCTGTCAGCAAAATGTTTTTTTTTTTTTTTTTTCATGGAAACACGTGGTGTGATGGGATTTTATGTATGGTTGGGGGAAAGGGAGGTTAGCAACGAGTGCTCGACCACAAAACTGACTACTAAAATATCCACCAAACTCACGCATTTTTTTTATATTGAAACTAACTTGAACATCGTCTACAACTTTTTTTTTTCTGTTACAAAATTCATTGTAAGAAAAGTTTCAATATAATATTATTTTTTCATAATATAAAAAATGTTTTTTTTATGTGACAATAAATCATTGAAAGTTATCAAAATGTGTTGAAATTACACTCTGAATGGATAATGGATAAAATATTGTGCTTGAATTACTAAGGAGAAAAAAAAAATTGAATTAATATATTTGAAAATGTACATCAAGAAAAAAATTAACATAAATTTTTGTAAGGACAGACAAAATATAATAAAAGTTTAGATAGACCCCCTTTTATTAAACTAAATTTTTAGCAACATCGAATACTGTAAAACTTTTGTATACATAAAAATTACGGTAGGATGCATTTTAAAATATTTTACAAGCTTATTTAAATATATAACTAAACTAAATATATTTTTTTTCTGCTATTTCATTAAAAATACTCTTGAATTTATATTTTTACGTAGGGAGAAGAGAAGATAGATGTGAGTAAAGGTGAAATTACCACCAGTTTCGTGGATTATATGTATAGCAAGCGAGTGAGCGAGCAAAGCAAGGGTTGTGTTCATTGTAGCGTTCTATCATGCCACTGGTGCTGAAATCCTCAACGCAGCAGCTTCCATCCCTCATTTATGTAACATTGCTCAGAGATACAGAGATGTCCACCTACTTTCTATTTATATATATATATATATATATATATATATAGAAAACATGTAAATAGACTTGTCCGCAAACCACGTTCCAGAACTCAAAAATAATTATTATAATCTTATACGTTTATTGAAATAAGTTTGTATATTTTAAGGAACAACGTTTTTGAATAAATTTATCAGGCAATATTAATTTGTATAATATATAACATCTGGTTCATCTATTTCTGTTTTAAAAATTTTGACTTTTGAACATAATTTTGAGCATAAGTTATACATAATTTCAAATTTTGCATGGTATTATTTAAAAAATGTTTCATATTAATAGATCCATAATCATTATTAAATCATTAGATTTTTCTTTTTTATTGACAAGTAAAAGAACAGCAAAAAAAGGCTATTTTTTAATACGAGCATCGTATACTCATAAATATTCCATATTAGTTGAATATTTTAGGATGTATTGATGGCAGTAAAAAGAGGAAAAAGAGGTCAAAGTTTAAAGCATATTTTGATAATATTAATTATACATGAAAGTGTTTTATCATTATTATTATTCATCAGACGTAAAGAGAGATATATATTATGTAGTTTTGAGATTAAATTTGATTTTCTTGATCGTTGAGTTACTGTACTCTATTCCCCTGACTTATCTAAGTAAACAAATGTGTTTGTTTGGCCGCTTTGATCGAGGCTATACCGCAAAGCTCACCTACTATCTGTCTGCTTTTACTCACGTACATACAACTATTTTCCATATGTATGAGCTTTAAGTAAACTTAGCTTTGCTTTACCAAACCAAGCAAAGCCAAGTCATACGTATACTTTTATAATATATTAAACTTTTAAAAGTATTGAGATAATACCTTTTAACAATTTTTTTTAACGTTTTTAATCTTTTATTATTAGTAAAGTTAGGTAAAGTATAATTAAATTTTACTACATAAGATGCAACATTTTTTTTTTTTTTTTTTTGTATATATTTTTATTTATATTAAGGATTATCTTGCTTTATATTTTTAATAACGTTACCTATATATATCACATCGTTCTTAAAAACTTTTTATATATTTATATATGGAAATACTTTTTGTTATACTTTAATAATATATTCTGCAAGCAATTAACAGAGGAAGGATAAAAATGCTTATCTACACGTCTACATACGATGTAGAGCCACTGTAAAATGTAAATAAACTATTTTCTAAATCAGTGACGTAGAAAAAAAAAATCTTCATATTATGGAAGCAGTTTTATGTTTCGACGTAACTTTTTTCTCATTTTTTTGTTTGTCAGTGGTTACATTTTTTTAACATACGTGCATAATAATGTTCAATATTTAACCTATAAAATTTGTAACACAGAAGTTTTTCAGCTAAAAAAAACTTTAAAAAAACAAACTATAGAATTGATGTAAACAAATTTAAAAATTGTTATTAGACTAAAATGTAAATATACTTAAAATTAAAACCAGTCGATATTTTATATTACAATACTATTGCAAAACACTACAAAGTATTACGAGTGTAAAAATAGAAGTTTTAAGACAACTTATGATGCACTTGCAAGTGAAAAGTTTCAATATATCTTTTCAATGCAATACATAAAACAAAACTAATGCAATGGAGTATAAAAATAGAAGTATACCGAACATACTGATTTACTTTAAACTTTTAAAAACACTTTCTTTCACTAACATTTTTTTTTTTTTTTTTGCTATTTCACTCTAAGGTATAATAACACTAGAAGAAGTAGAAAAGAATATTTTTTTTTGTCTTGATCTAAAGAAAAAGAAGATAGAGTCTATAGAAAAGAAGAAAAGCTAAATAGAGAAAAAAAAATACAGATAGGAGAAGCGTGATGTAACAAAGTGTAACAGTAAAACAAGCAGCCAAGCAGAACACAATATTTTTTTAACTTCTATTTCTTTCTTTACTCCAATCTAGTTGTACTTGTATCTATTATTAACTAGTCTTCTCCTACATACAATTTCAAAATATCGTGAATCTAAACTTGACAAATAGCTTCACATAAACATTTTTTTTATTATGATCTCTAAACTAGGAGTATGTGATTTTATTTTTTTATTATTTGATATACGAGAGTAGAATAAGATTTATAAAATTTTTATTTCTTGTACTTGTTTTTATCTCTTGCAAAAAAAATAATATAAATGTAGTTTTTCTTATCAATAAGAGAATAAGAAGAAGAAAAATACTAGAAAATATATTATATACACGCATGTGGAAAATAAAAAGAGACATATTAATGTTAGGCTATATTTCAGTCCAACTTTTATTGGTAAACATCAGCTGCTTGAAGCAAATAAATCACATGATTCTCCATTAAATTTTTAATACTGTAAACTGATTGTAAGTAATATTTCAGTTCAATTTTTTTCCCTCTATACTTTCATATTAGTAGGTAAAGCAACGTTTCTCTATTGGAATCAAATAAATTTAACATAATTTTTTTTATTTATTTTATATTCGCATATTATATAATTATTATAATTTATATTCACATATTCAATGAACTCAATTTTATACGTACATGCAAATTCAATATAAATTAAATTAATTATTTGAAAACATGATTAATGTATGTGTACATACATTGCAAAGAAGTAATACTCTTTGATCCTATATACAAAAAAAAATTATCACGCTAGTATGAAATTTATAAAAGTTTTTCTTGTAAGTAAAAATATTATGAAATGAAACGTTTTATTCTTTATCCGTTGTTTCTATTAAGAAAATAATAACACACCATTATTTTGAATTACGAAAACACGTTATAAATCAAAAGAAAACAAGAGAAGATAGAAAGAAAGCATCAACAGTGAATACATATTACAAAGTATCTTCCTACACGTTAGAATGTGTTTTTTTTATATTATTTAATATAGAATATTATATGTGTGAGTGAGTGCTTCTTTGGTTTTCATTCTTTTTAGCAGTGACCGTGCAAAACAAAAGCAGTCACAATGACAAGATCCATCCTTTCTCTTCACTTTTACTGTGACAGAGAGCAAAAGAGAGAAAGTGAGAGAAAGACGTAGACCCAATGGGCAACGTTCCCACCAGGCCACAAGAGCACACACTATGTCGGTAAAAACATAAAATAGAATAAAAAAAAAGACAACCAAGGAAAAAAGTTCTGTAAATACCCTTAGTGACGTACCTAAGAGTCTCAGATGAAAAAGAACAATAGCTAGTATAAAAGAAAATACACACAAGCTTACTTCGAAATTTTAACAAGAAAACTTTACTTCTTTGTTACAATCTTTTTTAGACCCCCTGGATAAGTGGTATGCTGCAACCCGCACAATTAAACTGCATAAAAAGTTGCCTATACGTTAGGCGCTTTTTTTCTTTAACATCATTTGTGTTTTCTATTACTTTAACCTTGGAACTAATTTGAAACTAAATTTTAAGAAGCTGAGGATAAATTATTTTAACCAAGGGATTATATTACTAATACCGAATTAATCACCTAACTTACGTAATTTTTTTTCTTATTTTTTTTTTCACGAGAAAGTGAAAAGTAATGTTGCCAACTTAATAAAAAAATATATGATAAATAAAAATAGAGTACGAGGCATAGAAAAAATATGTGACCCTTGAGAGTAAAATAGTATCCTGTAGAAAAGAAATGAGTCTTCAGAACAGACACTGTAAACTTAAACAATAATATAACCTACAATTTGATCGTAGATTTAGGTAGCTAGAAGTGTAATCTAAACAATCGGTTCTTAAAATTAAAATTTGTTTTTAAAGTTTTAATTGAATTGTGTTGTAACACGTCTTCAGTAAAGAAAAAAAGTAACATTTTTGTTCTTCTTATAATGCATATGAGTCACTGAAAAATAAAATTTATATTAAAAAACCAAAGTTTTAAGGTTTTATATTTGTTATCAAGCAAAAGTTAAAATAATATTTGAATAGCTACAAACACTCACTCAAAGTATTTTGCTAATGTAAGCTTTTTTTTTAAATTCAATAATGTTACAAATGACACTTTTTGTTGCATTTATATCATTGACAATAATGTATGGTTTCTATATAAAAAGTAATAAAAAGAAAAAAACAAAAACTTGTCGAATATAAACTTGAATTATTCAATATATTAAAACTGTGACAATAATTTAACATAGTAATAAGGCAAAACAAATTAAATGAACGCAATTTTGTTAATTGATTGGGGGTATTTTGAAAGTCACTAAAAGTTTATTTTTGAAAGAAAAAAAACTATATTTAAATGTAAAAATACATTTTTTTACGACGTTTTTTTTTATATGTATATCGTATAGCAAACTACATAAAATTACTACTGGTGTTCATGGTTGAATAATATTGCAGCCAGAAAATAAAACAGTATGAGTACCGTACCTCTAATATTATATAGGCTTTGGTTTATATTTAGCGAGTTCTAATTTTAGTGTATTTAAGTGTGAAGGTGGGCGTGACAAGACAAGAGTGACTCTTTTTTTTTTTTTTTTTTCTTCTTCTTTTTCTTTTGGTGTATTATACACGCTTTTGCTTTGCTTGAATCACACATGAATGAGAAAAAGGAAAAGTTACGCAGCTGATTCTATTTTATTTAGACACAACTAAAATAGTAAAAGTCGCCAAAATCTTTCTTATTCTGTTAGCCAAAATTGTGAATATAAACATCTCAAGGGTGAAAGAACACGTAATATAACTATTATTATAGCATCACATACGTGATTTTAATTTGAATTTAATCATTTGAGTTCTTTTTGAAGAAACTTTTTTTTTCTTTTTTTCTTCCAGTTTATTCAAAGTATTATTGTTGTTTTACTCTGGCGTTCGTTTTTATATACCCCCCCCCCCCCCCAATTTTTTTCTAAACTTTGATGCAATTTTTAATTAAAACAAGGGAAAGAAAATCTTTAATACTTTCAAGTCAAATTCTCACAGTATATTTCCAAAAAAAAAAGAGTATATTTATCGATTATATGTCAAATACATGTGTCGTTCTTTTCATACTACCTTTGATGATATAAAAAGCCTATTGTCTGGCTCTTTCACTTCAGTATAATATTGTGTACACATTAAATCTCACAACAACATCAAAAGAAAAACCTTATTAAGTTTACCTTATTACTAAACACAAATGAAGCATGAATTACCTTGTATATACAGGATAATAACAACTTTTTTTTTTACATACACAAAGAAAAATATTGCTATAAGTTCATGTATAGTAGACTAAAGTAATTCATTTTTTTTTTTTTTTAATTTACATAACTTCATATTTTATAATATAATACACAAGTGCACAATACACAATCGGGCAATACTATATAGTTTCCAATAAGATTAAATGAAAAATCTATTGAATTACGATATTATATATATATATATATATATATATATATATATATATATATATATATATATATATATATATATATATATATATATATATATATAAGAGATCAATAATGATAAATTGGCAAAAGCTCCGAATGTAAATGAATGTCTTCGCTGTAAAAAAAAAAAAAAAAAGAAAAAAAAGAAAAGAAAAGAAAGAAGAAAAAAAGTACTGTCTACACTCGTAAGGTAATTTAACACGTGAAGCGTGTGTATATATCAAGCAAAATACTGTACACCTTCTGTATCTCTTATCTCAGGGGTTACGTATAGTGAAAAGTTATTTCTTCTTACCATTTTTTGTTCACAAACAAGTAAATGTTGCAGAATTTAAATCATTTAGATTGTTCAACATTTTGTTTTACATTTTAGAGTTCTCATTGAAGATTTTCTTTTACAACAAATCAAATCCTACAGTTTATTCCGTGATTGTTAGTACTACAAAACATATTCATATTATTTAAATTTTATTGAATTTATTAAAATCAACAAATTGATACTATGAAATGGAATAATTTACTACTATAATCCAATGAACAATATTACAATATATTATCATTAAAACAATATAAATACAAATTTTTAAATTTTATAAGGAGCCATTTGAAATTTTTTAAAGACAGTACCACATGAAAATCTCCAAAACTACAAATTTTATAGGTACATTTTTAACAAATCTTAATAATCTTATATGAATAAGTTTTCTAGTTCAATTTGTGTTAAATTTTATTGTTATTTACAAAATAAATGCATAAAAAAATTTGGGTTTCAACTAGAAAAGTGCCTGATATTGTGTGTATTATAATTGTTAATTAAAATGCCGTATAGGATACAACAGAAAAAAAATCTACATATTTTTATAAACAAAGTATAAATGTAATGAAAATAGATTAAAATGCAGACTTAAAAGCTTAAATAAAAAGCTTAAATCATTTATAACTTGACATTTTATTGTTACCTTTACACTATTAAAATGAAGATAGGAAAATAAGACTAGTAAGTATAGCGTGTCTACTGAAAAAGAGAGCAAGGGCAGAGTATGATAACAAATCTTTACTTCTGTATACAATAGAATAGAGAAATGGCCCATGTGGTATAGTAAAAGAAAAAAGAAGAAGAAAAAGATTTTCCACATGTTATAACATTATATTTTAAAACTTGAGGCGCCGGCGCTAGAGTAACAGCTGCTCTTCTCTCTCTCTCTCTCTCTCTCTACTCGACACAGTTAAAAGATAAAAGCACAAAGGAATGCATTTAATAATCGCGTGCTGTGTCTATATTATATGCATATTAAATAAATGATAAACCTTTTTATTTTATTTTTTCTTATAATTTTAAATAATATATTTTTCTTCTTCTTTTGTAGCGTGAGTAGTTCTCACTTAAATTATTAAGATAGAAAACTCGTTAAAATAAATGAATAAAACTGAAGCCTTATCTTAAAATATTTTACTTCTTCTATATCTACAGTTTTTCATAAAAAATATCTTGAGAAAATTTAAAATTATAAAAGAATATACTTTAGCTTTAATAGGAAAGCATAGTTTAAGAAAACATATCATATCGTTAGCAAATTGCTGTGACTGAAATAATTGAAGATACCTTTATATATATACATATATATATATATATATATATATATATATATATATATATATATATATATATAATATATATATATATATATATATATATATATATATATATATATATAATATTTTTTTATAGAACATTGTAACACATTTTTGTATAAAAAAATATTTATACTATTAGCCATATACAGTAATGTTAAAGCCATAGACCACATAAAACAACATTGTGCTTTTTAATGATTAAACATGAAAAAAGATCTTCAAAACTGTTGACAATTTTTATCAGAATGTTTATGTAGCCGAGACAACGTGAAAATACTGTATGCAATTTGAGCGAATATTCATTTTCAGAAACATGCAAAAATTAGTATGAAAATGTTGAGCGGGTTGCATAAATCGAAAATTCTGATCACTGCTACTGAGGATTTTAAGACAAACTAAAGTTATTTATGTAAGTCCCATCAAGTGTTTTGTAATATAAATGCTTATATTTTTCTCTGGTCTATTCCTTTAAAGTATTAATTCAATCTATAGTAATGCAGAGAAGTGTTTTTATAACAGTAAAACAATTTTTGAATCAAACTCTTCAGCATTATAATTTAATATAAGTTAGAAAAAGAGAGTTTAAAAAATTAAGTCATAAGAAAGACATTTCCCATTAAATAACATGAAATCTCATTAGTCTAAGTAAAAACTTAATAAATATTTTAAAAATCACATTGTATAAAAGTTTAATTTGAAAATTATATTATGACATGATATAAGAAATAATTTCCAATTTTGTACAATGTAATTCAACTTGTCATATCATTATGTAGATTAAAGAGCTGGAAAGAAGAGAGAGAGAGAGAGAGAGAGAGAGAGAGAGAGAGAGAGAGAGAGAGAGAGAGAGAGAGAGAGAGAGAGAGAGAGAGAGAACAGAAAAAATATAGATTTAACATAGAGCAAAGGATACAAGACTTACATAAATATATAAATGAAAATGTCGTCTAGACTCCTACTTACTTCTTATAAAGTAAAATATAAAATGCACTTTCATTAATTTTTCTATTTTAATTTCTCAACGAAAAAAGTAATTTTAAACATTTAATCTACATTTATTATTATTTGGACAGCATCTCAAGAAACCTATTGGTTGCATTATAAAAACGCTTAATATTTTTTCATTTATACAAAAAAATAGTCAAGTAATGTTTGGAATTACAATGCAATTTTAAATATTAAGTATAAAATGCATTTAAATTTTTCTTAGTGATTAATGTAGCTTGTGTTTGATTACTTTGGCACTACTTAAACTATTTCGTCTTGAATTATTTACATGACACGTAATGTATGTCTGTACTCGGGTTCTTCTCTCACTATATATATATATATATATATATATATATATATATATATATATATATAATATGGGTGTACTGTATTCTATATACCGTGTACCACTCTCTCAGTGGAGGTATAAATGTATCACGTTCATGACGTGAATCTAATTTATTTACTCTGACGTTTTCCATCACGTTACGACACCACATGCAGAATGATTTAAACTGGAGAGAGGCAGAGACAGACAGAGAGAGTGAGAGAGAAAAATATGGAGTGTGAAATATTTAACTTGAAACGTTGATCACTTTAAAATGTGAAATATTTTTACAAAAATAATTATAAAAGGTCAAAAGTAATAAGATTTTATTTTTTAGTTGATAAATTAATTTTTATGCTATTTTATATTTTTTTAGTGAAATACTTCTTTTGTTTCGTTCTATATGCAATCATAGATAAAAGATTTTTCTCAAATAGGCAACAAAAGTAATTATGCAAAATATGTTAGTGATTACAACATATTTAATGTAGCTTTTTCAACTATGATACTACAATTCAAATATTTTCAAAACACAAAACTACACAATAATTTGTACATCTTTGCGTCTCCCCCCCCCCACCCCCTTTGTAAATTACATTTCCTACAATTGTGCATTAAAGATTTAAGGTAGGTTCATCTTTAAGTTTTCAGTTGAAATCAAAGCTTTTCTCTAACAACAGCAACATGCAAAAAAAAAAAAAAAAAAAAAAAAAAAAAAAAAAAAACACTTACATTGTATAACTCATTCTGTATAGTACAGAAAACAACAAAAGTTTCTAGACTCCAAAGCTTGCTGCTGTTATATAATATACATACATACCGTGCTTGGTGTTTTAAATGTTGAAAGCTCTTTCATTTGTTAAATAATATAAAATTTCCATAAAAAAATGAATTACATTCACAACAACAATGTATTTCAGGAAAACACTAAATATATCTAACATGATTCTTATATAATATCAAGGTATAAAAAACTAAAATAATTAATAATAGAAAAAATGTATATAGATAAATTTAATGTTGTAATTTTAATAAAGAAAGCAGCACTATTAAAAAAAGAAGTATAAAATTAAATTATTTGGAAATATAAATTTTATTATTTTATTTCTCTCTTAAATATAATGAAATATTTAAAAAGAAGAAGAACACATTACCGGTATTTCATAACATCCTCTACACAATAATGTTATAAACTGAGCAGAAGGATTCTATCTCTATGTATATCGTTTTGACAAATCTACTTATAAAACAGAAAGAGAGACAGGAATACTTTTTATTCTACACCCTTTTTCTTCTTCTTCTTCTTCTTCTTCTTCTTCTTTTTTTTTTTTCTTTTTTTTTTTTCTAAATATAAAAATCCTCTGCGTATAAGAATATAAAAAATGGTCTAAACCTGTTATTGTTACAAATTAAATATTCTAAATTCAATAGTGTATTTTTTGTTTAAAGAAAAAATAATAATAATATTTTTATGGTTCAAAATATCTTGTATGTATATACTCTGGATTTTTATACCACCATGTGTAAGATCCCTAAATAATAGTATAATATTATACACACTGAAAAAGAAAATCATTATTCTTTTACTTAGATACAGTATAGCTTTAGTGCTATCAGCGTACGTTGAAGAAAAAGTTTTATACACTTGCTTTACAGAGAGAGAGAGAGAGAGAGAGAGAGAGAGAGAGAGAGAGAGAGAGAGAGATGAAGTGGGCAGAAAAAAAAAGTCTCATTTTGTTGGTAGCATGATGTAAACAGAATGCTTGGTACTCATTTTGAGTCGAGTATGAGTTGGTAAAAAGAAAGAGAAGAATATACACGGGTCAATATTTGTTGTAGAGCAGTGGTGGTGGTTGGTGATGGTGGTATGTTGCATTTGATGACACTATATAGCTCTCTCTGCTTGCTCCTGTTCTCAATCTTATACTTTCGTCTACTTCTTTCCCCCTAGTGTTGTTCTTCGCTCCACTTTACTTATATTTACCCCCCAGCTACCCAAAAAGTTATTAGTATTACCTTACTATTTCAAAAAATATCATACAATCTCTGCTACGTTATTCTTTTTAGTACAAAATATTATATATAAAAAATTACAACATCCACTCTTCTCGCATTTTAAAAATAATTTGTTTTTGTTTCGTCAAATTGCTTTATTAGATAAAAATAAAATTTTATGAAAAAATAAATGAATAAGTAAATTAATATATAAATCCCAAGGTAGTATTTTTTTTTCTACACCGCGCATACATAGTGGTATTATTAAAAATAATATTTTGTTACACCTATATATTTTTAGTGTGTTTGTGTATTGTGGAGAGCGAGCTGTGTGTGTGGAGGGATCAACAATGACAAGGGAAGCGTGGAGGATTTGGAGAACGATGTATGCGATGAGACCAAAAATGTTCGTTCCCCCCTAAACTAAAATGTGGCTAGAATTATTTTTACTCTGCTCTATACGTGATGTGAAAGATAAACATTGAGCTACACATCTCTCTCATTCAGAGCTGAAATGAAATTGCTACACAAAAATGTAATTGTTTTCCACTATTTCATTTTATGATATCATTTAGTATGAAATTTTAGTATTTGTTTTTATACAAGAAATTGGATACTGAAATGATTTTCAAAAAATATACAATGAAAATATATATAATATATATATGCCATTCTTCTATGTGCTGTATAATTTACAATATATTTTTTTAAATGGCATTATCTTTTAAAGCAGTAATTTAAAATAAAAAATGATAACAAATTTAAAATATGCTGAAACTACGCTTTTTTTAAAATTACTTTTTTAATTGGTTTAAAATATCTAACCACGTGATTTGAATTTTTTTTTTTGCTAAAAATACGCAAAATAATGTATTAAAAAAAAGGAATGAAATTATACAATATAATATAAAATAATATTACTTCCTTTCCTATTTAAAAGTTTAAATTTTATAATATTATATAATATACACGAAATTTGCGTGCTAAAACGTTGTAAATTATAATGTAAGGATATCATACAGTTTGTAATGTAATAAAAAAAAAAATATAATATACATATATTTATATATAAAAAATGAAACAAAAATGAAAGTGGATTGCTTGTTAGCATTCACTTCTCTCTCTCTCTCTCTCTCTCTCTCTCTCTCTCTCTCTCTCTCTCTCTCTCTCTCTCTCTCTCTCTCTCCCTCTCTCTTAACTCTTTCTTTCTCTCTCTTTTTTTAATATCTGTAAGGCATCTTTTTTTTTATATGAGCAATGTCATTCATTATTCAAGCAAAGAACTTATGGAATTAAATATCAAGTTCGCCTGCCTGACATTCATATTTTTGCCTCACTGCTCGATAACACGCTCTCTGAGCATCGCCAATTATTTCCGACGTCTAGTTTAGTACTCATTGATTTTTATATTCTCTCTGCAAATATAATAAATACGTGATTTTATATACTGTAGTCTTAAACAGAAAGTAAGATGTTGTTGATAAAGGAAATCAATATTCTTACTATAAGAAATGAAGACCAAAATGTTTGCTGTAATAGTAGTTGGATTTATCAATTTTAAATTTTAATGAATTACGTTTACGTATTTATTAAAGTAAGGCTACAAAGTACAAAAATTTGTAATAAATAAAAACTATATATTAAGGGATTGTTTTATAAATTATTTATAAACGAAAGAAAAATAGAGGGAGGGGGAGGGAGAGGGAGAGAGAGAGAGAGAGAGAGAGAGAGAGAGCGGGGGGGGGGGGGGGGAGAGAGGGAGGGAGGGAGGAATTTTTCTTATGAAATGTTAACTTCTAATTATAATACTGACTTCAGTTTGAATTTCATGTAACAGTATTACATTGTCAAAGAAGAAGATTTATATTTCATTTCCCCGGTAACCTAACAAAAAATATTATTTTCTAGGGTCTGTTTCATTTTATTATTTTGTTCAAAAGAAATAGTCCAGCACAAATTGAAAAGCTTTACAATAGCTCAAAAATTGAAATACAAAAGATATTCTACCTATAATGATCTGTTGAACTCAAAATTTTTCCTTCGTTATATTATATTATAACGAGTTTTTTTTTTTAAAGTGCTTTTGATGAAAAAGACAGTTTACTGTAACAAAAACTGCAAGACAAGATTATAATGATACTTTCGTTTTACTTTTTCCTAAGTCTAAAAAAACGTATATACTTTTACCACTATTATTTTTCCACTATCCTTCGATATATCATTTCCAAAATCTTGTCTTAAAAGAAGACAAATAGCTATTGTATAGGGATAACGAGAAAAAGAAAAAAAAAAAAAAAAAAAAAAAAAAAAAAAAGGAAAGAAAAGAAAAGAAAAGAAAAGCAATAACATCAAAATAGAAAATTTTGATACCCTGTTAGTAAAATAAAATCCTATGTATTTATTATTACAGAAAGTCATGGTATTCTTTTAAGGAAGTTTCTTTTTTTTTGTATTGATGATATATTTTACTTTTTCACAGAACATATTGCAGTTTGAGAAGTCAATTTTCTTAATCCAGTTCTAAGTCTTTTAGCTTTAAAGCTAATCTTTTGAAGAAAGAGGGAGAGAGAATAAAGAAAATTGACAATATAATGGTGTAGAAAGTATCTTATAGAAAAGTCTTTAGCTTTTATTGCGGCGATATAGTATCAATGTTAATAAAATAATTAATGAAATGTTCTATGTATTATTTTATTATATATTGACATAAATGTCGATTTTATAAAAAAAAAAAAAAAAAAAAAAAAAGATAATTGGGTACAGTATTGGTTTTTACATACTTTAAAGTAGACAAAATATACCACACACATTTATTATAAAGTTCTGTTGCTTTTTATGTACTGTATGTACAACATTTTCTACCCTTTAGGCATTTCTTATTATTATAAATAATTTGGTATATTTTTTTATTATAAGTTTTTGAAATTGCCTAGGGTATATTTACACTTCAAATTTGCACCAATTACTAAAGTGGTAGAGATGTATAATGTTTGTCAAGTACACGTACGTATCTAATAAAACAAACTTTCATTATCATAAAAGTTAACTATACATTTTTCTGAACTTATTTTTTATATTACTCAATTTTAAACAATTTCTATATTTAAAATTAAGCTTTACTTTATTTTATATTCACACAAAGTGATTTTTTTTAAATATACTGTATGGAAAAAAATTACTAACTATAGCAGGTACATGTATCCTGTATTTTGCAATAGGTACACTTTAATTTGGATCAGATAGTTATAAACTACAATATACCACTTAATATAAAAGTGAGTCACACCTACATTATATAATTATTGTAGTATAATAATACCTGTATTCTAGGTAATATGTCTACCTATTGCATTTACTTGCCTTAAAGGAATAGACCAGCAGAAAACTTAAGCATTTATATCACAGAACACTTGATGGGACTTACATAAATAACTTTAGTTTGTCTCAAACCCCAACTATAGCTCCTTAGCAGTGATCAGGAATTTTTTATTTATGCAACCCGCACAACAATTTAATATTTTTTTGCATGTTTCTGACGACAGAAACATGAATAGTCACGCAAATTGCATACTTTACAGTATTTTCACGCTCTCTCGTGGGGCTACATTAACATTCTGTTAAAAATTGTCATCAGTTTTAAAGATTCCATTTCGTGTTTATTCTTTAAAAAGCATGTTGTTTTATGTGGTCTATGGCTTTAAGTATTATTTATTTTCCGTGTATATTAGAATATAAATTAAATAGAAAATGATAAGATTATTAACTTAGATTTTCTAGAACCAATTTACATACTCTAGTAAATAATAAAAATATATGTCTATATATTTACTTGAACATTGAATTAAATTGTATAAATATATTGGTTTTGTTATTTTATAGTAAGAGGGTGCTAATTAACGTAGAACATTAATCTAAAGCTCTTGACTTTATCGTTATTTTCTTACAACTAATTAAAACGATATAATGTCTTTCAATATAGTTCAACCTCTATGCTCTTACTGCTTATAGAAAAGTAAGTTATGATAAAATTATTCAAAGAAAAGTTATTCAACGTTTTAATTATGTAAAAAAAAAAATTTTAAAAAAAGGAATTTTAGAGGTATTTTGGCATTTTTCCTTCATCTAATTATTACTAAAAAAAATATGGTGAAGAGAAAATGGAAATAAGTTTCTTAAAGAAAATTTCTTTAGGGTAAAATCAAAAATACTCACGCTAAAGATTAATTGATATTTTGCAAAATCAGAAAACAATATAGATGAAAAAATTTTATACAGTATATCCCTTATATTTCAACAGTAAAAATGTGTGTAGGGAACATAAAAAACGTAAATATTTTTAATAAATCGATATTTTTTCATTACCTTTTGTTTAATCGTTAAAACGTGAAGTGCAATTGAAAATAATGCTTGAATACAACATTTTATATTTCAAAAGTTATAAAGTACCATCAATGAAAGATAATATTGAAGAACAATGCTAATAATAAATCTCATACATAGAGTGTTAAAATATACTTGACTTTATTTCGATTGTGATACAGAGGCATCATATCACCCCTTGTATGTATATATATATTTTATAATACTGTACTGTAAAAATATAATACCTAATGATACTTTAAAAATAATTACAAAGCATTTTCCACTTAACACAAATGAACGTCATTCCTTTATATATATATAAAATATCGCAAGAAATATTTTGTCTGTTTTAATTTATTCAGTAAAGAATAGAGAGAGAGAGAGAGAGAGAGAGAGAGAGAGAGAAGATATGAGTGAACGCCAACTCATTAGTATGGAATAACAAAATGGGAAGAGAGTTTTCTCACTAATTGGTTGCTGAAAAAAAAAATGAGTCAGTCACAAGAGTATGATATATCAAAATATAAATTTAAAATAATGGCACCTTTTGACCTGAAATTTATGTCATTTGTATTTTTTATATTTTATATATGAAATATAATTATATATCACATAATATGTTAAGAATGATGAGAATGCTTTGGAATATAAAAAATGACAAAAAAAAGTATTAAAAATATTTTATAATTATATAATATAAATTGTTGAGTAAATTATAACTATGAATAATGTTATATAATTAATTAAACGATAAATATTCATTTTATTTTAATATTCATTGTATAGAATGAAATTTTATTATATTCATCATATTTATCATTAATTAGAAGATTAATGAGTTTAAATAAATTTTGCAATAATAGAGAGTGCAAAATTGATAGCTTAAAAATATATCACTATATCCTATTGACATAATTTATCATGAAAAGCAAAAGTTTAAAAAAAAAAAAAATCGTATAATGATGGAAAAAATTGAGTTTTGGAGCTGGAGGAATTCTGTATAATTCCACATTTCATTTAGAATTATATCGTCGTAACATATGAATATAATAATCATTTATATTATTTTCTATTCTATAAAAGTTTGGAGAATTATAAAATATAAGCATAGCGGAAAAAAAAGACCTACAACACATTTTTTCCAAATTAGAAACGAGGAGTTTGCGATTAAACCATTACAAGAAAAGTTTGTAAGAAACAACAAAAAATCGGAAGGAACTTAAAAAAAAGGTGACATCACACTGCATTATCAATATTCTTTCAATAAGGTTCATATTCCTATATATTAAACATAAAAACAAAGACATTATTATATTGATATATAAGTTTTGTTATTGTGACTGTTGGCCATATTATAGAATGATCGATTTGTAAGACTCGCTGGAGCATAAAGGAAGAGGAGCATTTTTTTTTTTTTTTTTTTTAGCTTGCTTGTTGTCCCCAGTCAAAGACAAGTAAGCAAGCATGCACTTGTGCTGAGTCAGAGAGAGCAGAGCTATACACAACAACCCGTGCCTGCTGTATACTTTTTGACACACACACACACCCTTTTACTACGTAGACAATTTTATTTCTTTTTATTTAAGTCTTGTCAATATTAAAGTTATATTCATTCTAAAGTATAAAAATGTTATTATTTCAAAGCTAGAAATCAAAAGTAATTAAACCATTGGAACTATTGGAAATTATCAAACGTAATTCAATTAGTTTTCTTTACTTTAATACGTTTATAATTAAAGAAAAAAAGACAGTAGTTTGTTCTGTAAAGTATAGTGAGGCTCATTAACAATGATTGGCTGCCAATAAAAATTAGACACATTTATTGGTTGATCTTGTTTTTTGAGCCGATAAAAGTGAGTCGCATGTTGAGCATGGAACTTTTTTTTTGTGAAGTTTCGTTCATTCTTATCAGGTCTAAAGTTCTAAACGAAGAAATAACAATGACCGCTTATATGTTTACTCAAAATGCGGAAAAGGAAGTGTCGGAAGAGGAAACCACGTGACGGTAAAAGTGGGAGGTAGCTCAGCTTGCTGCTGGCACCAACTTTTCTCCCACTTTTACCGTCACGTTGATTGCTTTTCCGGTCACTTCCTTTTCCACATTTTGAGTAAACATAAACAGTCCTTAGCTACCTCCCACTTTTACGGTAACGTGGTTTCCTCTTCCGGCACATCCTTTTCCGCATTTTGAGTAAACATAAGCGGTCAGTAATCCAATATACATATAAGCGTAGTAAACAGGTAATGACGTCATGATCAGATGTTCTTAACAAAGAAAAATTTCGAAGCTGGCTCAAGAGTTGTGTGTAGTTTGTTGAACGAACTAGTAACTCCTTGTCACGGTAGTATACCTGTAGATGGCACATTTCATTAGGTCGTGTGTACATAATTCATTATTCATGGGAACAACACACGTCTCTATTGTTTTTATTGTTGTTTTATTAAAAAAAAAAGTGACAACGATTATATAGTAATTTATAAATACATCCGCTATTGTATAAGTGAACGTCTTAACATCATTAACTATTATTACTAATAATGCTTCAAAAATATGTTCAGTCAGCTATTTTTAAAACTCTTTGTTAACGTTCAATTAGCTACAATGATATTCTAATTTATTTGAAAAAGAATTGTCATATCTGACATTTACCTAGAACTAACTCATCTTATAAATATCATTTTTTTTTTTTTTTTTTTTTTTTTGTTAAAAGAAATTATAAGTCAAAAATAACAAGCTATGTAATCTCTAAGAGTTTTTATATATATATATATATATATATATATATATATATATATATATATATATATATATATATATATATATATATATAAGCAACAATTTTTTAATAACTTAATAATTAAACAAAATTTATAGCTATCTCATTCATATCATTTTTGCTTTTAAATTTCATTTCATATAATTTATTTTCTTTCTAACATTTATAATATAAAAAATTTTGCATACACGCTTTTATTGTATCATTTATCAAACAAAGTTTAAAAAAAAAGGAGGAAAAGAAAAAAAAATAATAATAAAATTGCACGATGGTATATAGTAGTATAAAAAAATAATAATTGTTATCTCCACTAAACACCAGTCAACTTTGTTGTTGTTTTGTAGCTGTTTTATTAAATAATGATAAATACAGAGAAAGAAAAGTGCACAGCAACTGTTTTTATTATTATATTAAAGCTTATAAGAATCAATAAAATATAACTACATTTTCAATTTGTGTTCTTTTTAATAGTTTTTTTTTTTTTTTTTTTTTTTACTTCAAATAACTTAATTTTCCTTTTTTTTTTATTCAACTGATTGGTTCATATGGGAAATATGCCCAGTATTGTAAAATTAGATAAATTTAATTAAAAAAAAGTATGGATGAAGTATAATAAAAACTTGGGCTACTTTACAGTAAAATTTACACTCTCTGAAATCTGTGTTGTATAAATACGTGTTATCTGTAACTAGTAACAGGCTCTTTGTAATGTTTATATATGTATTTATATGTATATATATATATATATATATATATATATATATATATATATCACCATGAGAGTACAGTACTTTATTTCTGCAAAGAGATATTACTACAGTGTATATATTTGAAGAGATTATCTTATCTGTTAGACGCCCTTAAACTTCATTACAGCAATATGTCATCCGTAATAAAAATAAAAATTCTCACTTAATATTTTTTTCCAGTACTGCGTAAATAATTTAGCACTGATTTTCTAAATTGAGTCTATATTATTTAGCTAGTTATTTTTATTGAGAAACGTTTTTTTTTTTTCTTTTTCCATGCTTAGCAAAAATACTATACTAAATAATATGCAAAAGAGACGAGACTGTTGTCATTAAGTGCTCTTAACTTATTTTTAAATTAAATAATTTATCTCTCTATTCATTTTTATAATATCTTGATATATATTTTGGCAGTATAGTGGTGACTGCTGATAAGTTCATAAATAATATGCTCTATTATAACCATTCATTCATAAAAATATTCAAAAATTGGATCAGTATTCATGTATTCAAAATCACCCTCGTAGCTTTGCTTTTTTTCTTCTTTCAAATGCATTTCAATTATATTGATATTTTTGTTTGGTATATTGAAGATATAATATGGTAAAAGCAACGGTATTTGGCATTGATTCAGAGCAAGCTGAAGTGAGCCAGTATTATGTACAGTAAATCATGCATAATGTGCACTCTACTGCACTCACTCACTGCTTGTCACAAATATAGGCTTCAATGAGCATTTTTCTTTCTGACACAAAGAAAAGTCACTCGCATATTTTTACATTGATAATTTTTTAAATGGAAAGAGAGTGTTTTTAGTATTAACCATTTATATAATATCTCCCTTTCTTTCTATTTCTTACTGATTTCTATCATGCATAAGAGCTAAAGATTAATCAATATAAGTGCCTAACATTGAAGTTTTCTAATATTATATAAAATATTATCAAATCAATCTATTTTTTTTATGTTTTTTTTTAATAAATGATTTTCTATTTTTCTACTATAGTTTATGATAGTTGATGGTGTATATCTTCAATAATTTTTTTTTTTTTTTTTTTTTTTTTTTTTACAAATCAGATTTAAAGAAAATCTCACAGTAGTTTTATTGCACGAATAAATCGGTTAGAGGTCGCATGTCATGCTTTAGACCAGACGTTCACATGACAAAGTGAAACGTGACGTTTTATCATTTTTGTTCTATTTCTTTCCGTTCCATTTGCTATATCGTTTTATATTATTTTACCCTTTTTTTTGTTCTATCTCATTCTCTCTCTCTCTCTCTCTCTCTCTCTCTCTCTCTCTCTCTCTCTCTCTCTCTCTCTCTTTCTCACGTACTTCTCATATACAATAGCAAAGATTTTGTTATTTTATGTTTCTGTACCATCAAATATAAAAGAATGTTAGAACCTTTATCATTTTCCTTGAATTATTCTTTCTTGACTAAAAAAAATAGTACTCCAAAGCTTTTTGATTACCGTAATTTATTTTCTATTTATTTGTAAAAAGTTAATAAATATTCACTGTAAGTTTTTGACTGAAAGAAAAACTGGAACTTTTATTTCTTTTTGAACGTTCACATTCCACCACGTTTTTATTAAGAGAAAAGAAAGAACAAGTGAAGTTTAAAAGATAAAAAGGTAAAACACCTACGCTAAGAAACCGTCGTATTTATAAAGATAAAGTTTGTTTGAAAGTTAACTCATTTCTTGTTGTTTTTTTTGTTTGTTTTTTTAGTAATTTGAACTGAATTGCTTTAACACACCACTTTTTAATTAAATTAATATCATATTTAATAAACTTTAATAATACTTCAATATATTTCTCTCACTCAATTAAAATTAAAACTCTTTTTTAACTTTTAATCAAAACTGTTTTGTTGTTGTTGTTTTGTTTACGTTTTTCCTTCTTCTAAAGATTTTTACAATACTTTTTACTTACATTATGAATAAAAATTCATTCTTATCTTTATGCGGAATAGAAGGAGAAAACACGAGTGTTTATTATAACCGCAATACAACTTTATAAAAAGACTTTTTTATACGGAAAAAAAATCCATTTCATATAATATAAAACTACATAAAAATTGCTCTATATAAAACCACAAGACTCACAAACATTGTCACTTTATTAAATCTTTGCTATATACACAGAAAGCATTTAGAAAATACCAAAGTAAGAAGAAAAAAAATACTCTCACACTTTTTTTTTCACCCTTATAACAACACCAGTATACATTTACAAAATTAATAAAAAATATATATATGTGGCATTTTTCTATATACAGTACGTATAGGTTTAAAATCCTTTTAAAAGAACGTGTGGTTCTTTTTCCATTTTTCTTTTTAATTTAGTATAAGTATGTACCGTTTGAACTATATGTGTGGTCACAAAAAAATATGACGTAAAAAGTATATTGCACTTTTTTTTTATTTAATATCACCGCTTTTATTATTATTATTATAATTTAATGTAGATATAATGATGATATAAAAATATGCCCGTTGCTTTATTGCTCTTCCTCATCTCAATTTTATGAGCTTTATTTTTTTTTCTTCTATATTATACGAGCAAACAATTGTTTATTTGCATTATTCTCACGTCTACACAATTTCCACAAGGTTTATTAAAACATATTATTATAATAATAAGAAAAACATTATTATTATTAGATCTCATTGTAATAATATTTACATATACATAGGTAAATAAACTTTAATTATAATAAATTACATATTGTTATATTATATTTTGCATAATATATAAAATTTTATTAATTTGCCGTAAAATTTATATATTTATAACGACTTTATTATAAAGTATAAGTAATTTGTGTGTGCTCTGTGTTTATTGTTATTGGCACAATAATTTTAAGTATTTCTACATCTATACACTGAAAAAGTGACTTCTGAGGTCAGGGTACTTTTTCTATACCTTTTAACTTAAATCAAGCTAAAAATAAAAATATCCCCTGAACCCTGGCCGTTAATTATTTTACCTCTATATGTGTACCAAGTTGCATTCCGCTACCTTAATTAGGAAAATAACGGCAAGCCATCGCAGCCGTAACACGACTTATGAAAAAAGAGTGTAAAACGTAAAAAAAACTAAAAACTTTTTCTGTTTTTTTTTTTTTTTCTTTTTTTTTCTTTCGTAAAAAAATATAATATTTTACCTAGTCCCTGAAGTAAATAAAAAAAAGTTTTGTCATCTTTCTCTTTTGTTTTTAGACCAATAAAAACAGTTTCATTTTTTTTTCCCTTATCATTAAGATGCATAATCTAGAGATAAACCTACAAAATTCTCTAAGGAATTGCATAAGATGTAATAATTATTATCTTTATATAAGAAATAATATTTATTTTACTTATCTTATTATTATGTATATAATTTTTGTGTGTATGTATATGTGTGTGTTTCCCTTAAAGAATAAGAAAGATTTTTACTTCAAGTTTAGAGAGTGTGGCAGTTTCTCATTAAAATACAAGAGAGGACCCCCAGCGTCTTAAGTTGATCACTTGATGGTATGTGTATAGTAAGCCCCGAACTAAAGCCAACACCACTACCACTGTCGTTATTACGCAACGAAAAGTCTAAGTCTCTCTCTCTCTCTCTCTCTCTCTCTCTCTCTCTCTCTCTCTCTCTCTCTCTCTCTTACACTCTGCATTGTATAATGGCCTAAAATAATGTTAAGAAAACTATGGTCTAACCCTTCTTCTTCTTCGTCTTTTAAAGTAAAAAGGGACTCATATAAGACACATCCTTCGTATATATATATATATATATATATATATATATATATATATATATATATATATATATATATATATATATATATATATATATATATATATATATATATATATATATATATATATATATATATAATATTGCATCTTATATATTAAAACAATGCAAAATGGCATTAAAAACTTTCTTTATAATCCAAAATTAAATTTAATGAAATTTTAAAGGAAAATAAAGTAATATTACTTAATTTGTATTTATAAATTTAGTGAGAATTTGTTTAAATAAGGATTCTTAATTTGTTTTTAAGAATTTGTATAAGAAGGGTTAACATTTGTGTATTGACAAAAAAATATCTTAAAGGGGAAATGTTACTTTTTGAATTGTATTAAAAGAAAATTTATATAAAATTTTTAAGATTCTTAAGAATTTTTTTAATAATATATATTTTGGGATATTACATAGCATAGAACTAAAATTTCAGTTCCCAATAATATTGTATATCCTATCTAAACTCATAATTCATTATTAAAAAGAGCAAACTCTATGTGTAATTAAATTTTGATTAAAAGTAAAGATTAATACATACATAAAACTCAAAAATTAATAATAATTAAACTAAAATTCCAATTAAAAATTAATATATTGTATCAGCAGTTTTATACATATCATATAATATATAATTATTAAAAAAAATTGCAAAATAAATTGCTGAAGTTACAATATAAAAAGATAGTTTATGTATGTATGGACACTATGATATCATGCTAAAGTAATATACAATTTTTATATTATTCTGTCAAAATATATCATTTTTATTGAGTGTTATTTAATGTAAATTTGTATAGTCTGATTGAAATAAAAAAAATATATATATAAAAACTATAAATATTCTTATGGTACTTATCTAACTGACAGTATTTTATGTCTATTGAGTGCCTTATAGATAAAAATTAAGCCATATAAATCTTCTTTCTTTCTTTCTTTTTTATCATTTAGTTCTATCTATTACTTTTTAGTGATTTTTATTTACTCAAGTATATATATTTCACGAATTGTAGGTTTTTATTTCTTATGGTATTAAAAATTAAATGGTAATAAAGTGTACAAATGATAGTTTAATATTTTTCAATAAAATCCCGTAATGTAAGAAACAAAAATTGTTGTAAGAAATTTTATCTAAGGACTGATATATTTTTATATTGATTTTTTTGGTAATTTATGTACACTATATCATACACGAGATATAATAATATGCATTTTATGCATTTATATTATCTTTATATTATACCTTAACTATATCAATTGATTTATATTCAATTTGGGATCAATAAATTCTTATAAGAAAGTTTATGCAAGATTTTTTATAATATTTTATATTATATGAAAATATAAATATATCAATTTCAAATTATATTAGACATCATGACGGAAAAGGTATAACAAAAAAATACGAAGAGAACGAGAGAAATAGATAAGAATAAGAGTGACAGAGAGAGGGAGCAAGATAAGGGTTGAAAGAGAAAAGGGGTATAGAACAACATTGACAGAGAATAGAATAGGGATGAAAATTTAAGGTATGATGTCGCTTGAGATTTAAAAGGAAATAAGATTTTAACGTTGTATGGAAAAGAGAAGAAAAAGCATTGTTTGGCTGTACAGGCAAAAGTATATTATGACGAGTCTCTTGGTTTGGTTCTGTGTTTAAAAAGAAAAAAAAATGAGTAGGCAATTCTGCACGTTCCATCACGATTTCCATGCTATAGTAAAAGATGCCAAGGTTTCACAAGAAGTTAAAAGGAAGAAAGCATGTCTTCAACAGACGTTCTCTCTCTCTCTCTCTCTCTCTCTCTCTCCATTCTCTTTTTTGGGTACTTTTTTACACTCCAGCATCTCACTCACTTCTTCATTTTCTTCCTTTTTATAGTGTTAAAGGAAAAGGAGTCTCCCCTCAACAAACAACAATTTATATAAAGATACGCACAATATTCTATTATATTTATAATATAACAGAATCAGATATACACAACAATACTAAAAATTTGACTTTGTTAAAAATTTTCAAATATCAAAAACCAATCAATTTATTTTTATTAACTTTTGAAATGTATTTACGGTAAAAATTGAGATAATATTAACTCCATACATTCATAACTATATCTTGTCATAATTTAAATATTGAAGTACAATAAAGATATTTTCATAAACAAAAGGAAACAGGATATTAAAGTTCATATACGTATATTGAATAATATTATACTATATGTAACAGATTATATTGCGGTACATTTAATATGGTACATAGAAACTCATTTAAAATATTGAATGATAATACAGTAAGGTTTTGGTTACTGATATGTCATTGTTATTAAAAATTTACTTTTATTTAAACAGTATTTAATTTATAAAATTAGAATTCATCTTTAATTTTTTCTCAAGTCATGAAATATTTTACGTCAAAGTGTTCAATATAATTCAGAATATAACGAAGAAAAGGACAATTAGGAAAGCTGTTTGGCAATCGACCAATTTGTAAATAGTTTTATTGATTAACGTAGCTTTAAATTTATAGTAAAAACTTCATTTCTTTCAATAAAAATTTAAAGAAAATAACAGTGACACGTTACTTGAAGTAAAAAAATATATTACGTATATTATATAAAAATTAGTTTCTTCTCCAATAGATTGAAATAAAACTTCTCTTGCGATGCGTGACGCGGCAATGGGTCGCCTTCCTCTCAGTAAGTCACCTCAATAGACCAAAATTTAAGTCGCACGACTTGGACAAAACTCGTAGAGAAATTTGTTGCAGTACGTGATTTTCTTTAATTTATCATCAGTAGTTTTTTTTTTGTTTTTTTTACTTCAAAAGAATAATAAAAATGATATGGTTATGCACAAGGTTATAATTCTTTTTATTGTTGCCACATATTTTTTTTATTGAGAGAAATGTTAAAAAAGAAAAAAAAAACTGTATTATATATATTTTGATACGAATGACAAAATAAAGATAGAAAAAAAAATGTAACATGTAAAAGGCGGTATGTGTGTAAATGAGAGTAAAAGGCAAACATGTCATTTGATAGTGAACAAAATGTCATTCTCCTTTTGCCTTTGTTTACATCATTACTTTTCTCTTTTCTTATTTATTCTCCACCTCCAACTCGATAGACAAATTATATTATGTAAATACACGTTATATAATATATTTTGAATAATATTTACCAAACATGAAACACACAAAACTTTGTGATTTACAAATTTCTTTAGTTTATGAATATTTTAAATTTTCCCTCGCCTTCACGTAACTTATTAGCACTTACTTAAAATACAAATATTTAACACTTTTTTTTTTTTTTTTTTTTTTTTTAATAAAAATAAACGTTAAAGGTCGTACACTTACATACACTATACTTATTATATATATAAGACATTTTGAAGCCACGCCTAAGAAGAAAAAAAAAGGTCACCAACTTTTGTTTAAGACGTCTTTTTTTTCTGCACACACATACACAACGCATGACTTTGTGTATTTAAGAGACACGTATTTTATTAAAAACAAATATAATCTCCCACGGTGTAATTACAATTTATGATACTTATATTCCATTATTTACTTTATCACATCGACATGATGACGGAGGGAAGATAAATACTTAAGAATAAAACGTGTTATCGAGGGTGCTCCGCTATAATGTCCTAAGTCCATTTGACCTTGAAAAATATTTTTTGCTGCAAATGACCTGAAATGGATAAATCCAAAATTTGGGGTTGATCCGACGATTTTTTATTTTTCAAGGTCAAGTGGACTTAGGACATTATAGCGGAGCACCCTCGTTATGTATTGCCAAATATTTTAGTAGTAAAGGTGATTTACATGAATTTAAGTTTAGCTATATTATATATATATATATATATATATATATATATATATATATATATATATATATATGAGTAGTGGACTTCGGAGAGAGAGGTTGTGTTTGGTGTTTGCTCCGTCGTATACTACTGTATATTGTGCTGAAAAAGTGAAATAAAAATGTCGTCGTGTGTGATATGTAAAAAAGGATTTCAAGTGAATGAAGAGAAGATTTTATGTAATGGTTGCAAATTGTGCTATGCACATAATGGGTGCATTAAACTTGAGACAAAAGTAGAGCCAAATAAACCAGGGAGGAAACCTAAATGGCTCTGTCTTAAGTGTAAACAAGAAAAAAAAGACATACTTTCAGATGCAAGTGAAGATGAGGAAAAGAAAGGTGAGAAATCATTGTTTGATTTACTTGAGGATATAAATAAAAGACTTGATAAAGTAGATAAAAGACTTGATAAAGTAGATAAGATTGAACAAGATACCTCTGTAATCAAAGATTTAAAAGAAAGCACCGATTTTTTGTCAAAGAAATATGATGATTTACTGGAGAGATTTGATAATCAAGATAAATTATTTAAAAAAATGAGTAATGAAATTAATGAACTAAAAGAAAAAGTGATTAAGAAGGATAATGAAGTATCTGAACTAAATGTTAGAGTGCAAGAACTTGAGCAAGAGAGATTGTCTATGAACATTGAAATTCATGGAATGCCAGTGACTACGGGAGAGAACACGCGTGATGTGATAGAGAGTGTGGCCAAAGTTATTGGCGCTCCTTCTGCTGCACAATCAGTTGAAGACTGTTATCGCGTGTATGCTAACCCAAAGAATGTACGCAAACAAGGCATACCACCTATTGTTGTGGTCAAGTTCAAATCAACTGAGGCGAGGAGAGTGTGGCTTGACAGAAGTAAAACACGTAATCTTACAATAGGCAAAGTTCAAGGTAATGCAAAGGAAGACAAGTTATTTGTTTGTGAACATCTGACTCCAGAATTGAAAAGATTATTCTACAAAACTCGCACAGCTGCTAAAATGAGAGGGTGGAAGTTTGTGTGGGTCAAGGATGGAAAAATATTGGCAAAGAAAACTGAAGATACAGGTACTATAAGAATAAAATGTGATGATGATTTTGATCGACGTATGCCAGGAGTTCCATTCTAATGTGAATTGAAATGTTAGTTTAATTTTGTTTTTTTATATGGAAGAGTCCCTAAATTTTAATTTTGATTATGTAAATTGTGAAGTAAAAAATGATTTAAATGATATTTTTATTGATAAGAAAAAGAAAAATAATAATGTTATTATTGTTCATCAAAACATACGTTCTATAAGAAAAAATTTTAATAATTTTTTAGCTTATGTTAATAAAAATGTTGAGAATATTGATATTATTGTGTTGACTGAAATTTATATTTTTGATCATGAAATAAAGGTTTATAATTTAATTAATTTTGATAAATTTGTAAAAAGTAGAGAAGAAAATAAAGGTGGTGGTGTTTTAGTGTTTGTTAATAAGAAATTTGATGCTAAAATTATTGATATAAAATTTATTAATGCGGAGGTTTTAAGTCTAAAGTTGAATAATAATTTAATGCTGTATAATATTTATAGACCTCCAGGTTCTAACAAACTTTTATTCATAAAAGAATTAAAAGATTGTATTTTAAAAAATAATGAAAGTAATTGTGTGATTTTAGGTGATATAAATTTAAATTTGTTAGATCAAAATGATAATATTGTACAAAAATATGAAAATAAAATGGCAAAATATGGTTATCTAAAAATTGTTAATGATGTTACAAGGGAGGAATGTACAATACTAGGAAATTATTCAGCTACTTGTATTGATCATATTTTTGTTAAATTAAATAATTTGTTTGAAATTGATAATAGTTTTATAATTAAAAGTAAAATCACCGATCATTATATGACTGGTTGTATATTGAGTACTAATTTAATTAATAATAATTGTAATGAAAAAGTAAAAATTAAAAATTTAAAAAAATTCAGAAATATGATTTGTAATTATGATTGGAGTATATGTAATAATATTAATTGTCCAAATGAATTATATAATCATATTGTAACAGTTTTTCGAAATATAAGTGATAAATGTGAAAGTGAAAAATTATTAAATAGCAAGAATAGAAGATTAAATAATGTGTGGTGTACTGATGAAATAAAATTTCTTATGAAAGATAGAGACAAATATTTTCAAAAATTTAAAAACTCATTACATATGCCTGAATATAGAATTAGATATAAAAAATTAAGAAACAAAATAAATTTTTTAATAAATAAAGAAAAAAATAATTATTATCATTCTAAATTTGTTGAAATTGCTGGTGATATAAGAAAATCTTGGTGTTTTATTAATCAAATATTAGGGAAAGAAAATCTTAATATTGATAATATTATTATTAAATATATGTCTGATGTAAGTTCTATCAAAGATATTGCTAATAATTTTGTAAATCATTTTGTAAATTCAATTGAAGATGTAAAGATTAATTGTAATTTAATATTAAGTGAAAATTCGCTTAAATTTAATAGTAATTTACAATCAATGTATCTACCAAAATTAAATGAGAAACGAGCAGTTTATATTATTAATTTATTAAGTAAGAAAAAAGGACCAGGTCATGATAATATAGGTGTTCAGGATATTTTATTTGGTGGCGAATCATTAATTCAATATTTATTAAGATTAACAAATATGTGTATTGAAAGCTCAGTATATCCTGATAATCTAAAATTATCATTGATAAGGCCAATTTATAAAGGTGGGGATCATAAACTATATAATAATTTTAGACCAGTTGCTGTATCTGCTTTTGTTGATAAATTTATACAAAAACATATTGAATTATTATTGTCTGATTATTTAGAAGAATTCAATATTATAAATAAAAATCAATATGCCTATCAAAAAAAAAAGGGTACAGCAAAATGTCTATATGATGTTTCCAATTTTATAAATGAAGAATTAGAAAAAGGGCATCATGTTCTTTGTTTATTTGTTGATTATTCCAAAGCATTTGACACTATAGACCATGACTTATTGTTAAAAGATTTAGAAGAAATTGGAATACGAGGACCAACATTAATGTTAATTGCGAATATTATAAAAAATAGACAAGTTGCTGTCAAAATTAAAAATATTGTAAGTGAAATTAAAATAATAAAATGCGGTATAATACAAGGAGGGGTCTTAAGTGCTAAATTCTTTATAATTTATGTTAACAAAATTTTTAATTTACTAAAATATTGTAAAGCAAAAATGTTTGCCGATGATTTACTTATGATAGCGGCTCATAGTAACTTTGAAGTTGCAAATAAAATGTTACAAAATGATTTTGATTCAGTTTTGGAATGGTCGCATGATAGGAAAATATTAATTAATAGGAAAAAAACAAAAGTTATGCACATTTTTAATAAGTATACATATACTATGCAAAATATTCAATTAAGAGCTCATACTAATAAGTGTTTACATAATTTTACTTTAAATTGTAATTGTGAGTTTGTAGAACAAGTAAATAATTATAATTACTTAGGAGCTATTATTGATCAAACATTTGATTGGGATTTGCATATTATGCAACTGTTAAATAAATTGAGATCTGCAATTTTTAAATTAAAAACAGTAAGATCATATGTGAATGAACAGACGATGAGACAATTATATTTTTCTTTTGTACATCCACATATATTATACGGTTTATTATCTTATGGTTGTACTAAATCAGGTAAATTATGGGAATTGAAAAAAATGCAAATAAGAATATTAAAAATTTTAAAAAAAGGAAATAAGCTAAAAAGTGATCTTGAATATTTTAAGTACTTTAAGATATTGCCAATAGAAGAAATGTTTAAATGTTCTTTTATTTGTGAAAATTATTTTGAAAATTCTCATGGTATACCGAGAACTCATATTTATAGTACCAGAACAGCAGTGACCAATCCTTTATTTGTACCAAGAATTGTAAATAGATTCACTGAAAGGACAAAAAAATTTTTACTTCCTAAATTATGGAATCAAATTCCATCAGAATTAAAAAGTTTTGCAAATAAAAATGAAACGAAATTTAATATGAAAAAATTCTTTCTTGATAATTTATAAAATGTTGAACAATTTTTTGCTGTTTGTATTGATTAATGATGATTAATTTTTGCTTCTTGTATTATAAAAATACTTCTCTTAAATGAAAAAAAAAAAAAAAAAAAAATGTTTTTGTGTAAATACGTACTTTATTTGCTTTTGAAATATATATAATAAAAAATATGTATATGTAGTAATATAATATAATAAGACATGATTGTGTAACAATAAATGAACCAACCGATAAGGCTATGCCTTGGTTGGACTTTGTATATTTGTGTGTTTGAAATAATAAAAAAAAAAAAAAAAAAAAAAAAAAAAAAAAAAATATATATATATATATATAATGTTAATACTATGTTATATAGACGGTGTGAACAATGAGCAATGAGAGAAAGAGAAACTTTTGCCCTCTATGATCGTGAGGTCGCGTAAAACACTCCTCTTCTTCTAGGTATAGTTGAGATAGCCTTAGAGTGAACCTTGAATACGCCTACTCATCATTCTCATCATTGCGGAAATAGCAAAAAAAAAAAAAAAAAGAAAAAGAAAAGAAAAGAAAAAGAAAAAGAAAAAGAAAAAGAAAAAGAAAAAGAAAAAAGAAAAAAAAAGAAAGAAGATTTATGGAAACTTTATATTATTGCATTATTTTCATTGACTGAGAGTTGTTTTAAATTAAAAACTTTTTTTATGTCTTTATAAGTATCAATGCAAATTTTATAGTTGTATTGTAATACAATGTCATTTTCAGTATAAATTAACTTATTACTTATAAGCTTCATTCTGTAGCCAGTTAGACTGTACAAAAAAGTGTTCTAGAGAGAGAGAGAGACGTATATAATATAGTATATATATATAGAGAAAGATAGAAATCTCTTCGAATCTATTCAATCACGTTCAAACCCAGAGAGAATTTCAGGACAAAATATATAGTACGACATCGAATTCTCTAGCTGTTCTATATAGACAATAAAATATTAAGCTTCTATATAAAATAATGTTATCTTTGACTTCTCGAATAATTAAACTTTAGTGTGATTAATCCAACATTTATCTATTGTGATTAATCTCAAGTTGATTTTGTATAAATTTTAGTAATGAATGAAATGAAAATTACGATCATTAATTTGATCTGTGGAGAACGTAAATTAGAGACAGTTTTTTTTTTTTTTTTTTTTTTTTTTTTACCCCAGACTCCATTCTCCACTGTTAATGTATGTATGTGTGTGTATATATATAAAGCATGTGTTTATATAAATTTGGTAAAAGCACGTGCCCTTGTAAACCTCTGTATACTTCATGCACTGCAAGCAAAGAGCGAAGTAAAGTGAAGAGAAAGGAGCTTTATAGCATCTTCACCTGACGCTCTTCAGATAATTTTACATGGCGTTACAAATTAGGCTCACTTTTAATATCTTTGTTGTCTATAATGGTTCAATTAGAAAAGATACCAAAACAAGTATCTTGTATTTCTATGTACCTATTTGATTTAAAATATACACTGAATGATTCTTTTAATCTATAGGTGAATGATAATGATGATAATAATAATTTAAACGCAGCTTTAAACTTCAACGCAAGTATGGTACTTGGTAAAGTCATGCGCTCATATCTTACCTTCATCAGCAGATGAAATATACAAATTTTTGAGGCCAAACACAATAGAACTTTACAACAATTATTCAACTTTGTGTTCAATGGAAAAAAAATTACATCACAAAATCATAATAAAAATATTTGCTTGTCAAAAATGTCAATCAAATTTGTAGTTTATATATATATATATATATATATATATATATATATATATATATATATATATATATATATATATAAATATATATAATTTATAATTATGATGCAATAACGTAACTTATTGATTTTTATGTCAATTTCAGTTTTAAATTAAATTATTATTGACAAGTGGTAATTTTTTTGTTCAGTAAAATTTTAGTATTATTATTACTATTAAGTTCTGTAAATAAAGATTAAAATTTTAATGGAATGATTATTAATGTATTCATATTAGTGTATAACCGCGGTAGTAACTTTTTTTTGTTTAAACAAATAATATAATTTATGGTTTTAATTTTATATATATAAAAAAAAAACCTGTTTTAAAGTTGGTAGCTTATATAAAAAGTGTTATGAAATATTATATAAAAAGTATTATTATAGAATCATAAAAATATATCCAATAATTTATAAGCATGGCCAAGATAAAAATTATAGAATCAAATTAAAGGAGTTAAATTATATCGCAAAAAAAAAAGTCGTGATCACATAAAAAATTGCGCACGTATGTACTTTTTTTTTTAGTATACGTACATTTATCATACTTTGTCATAAGAACATACCATATAGAATTATGTTTTACAGACATAATGCATCTCAGTTATAAGTACTTTTGTATAAGACAAATCTAACAACTGCATTGTCTACTGCATTCATATATTAAGAGAATCCGCATTCCCAACCTTTTAATGTGACGTCATAAGTCACGTGACCTTCAGGTCATCGTCAATTTATTGCAGGTCCTGTAGTAATACATGCAATCACATACGTATATGTTTATTATAATACATCTATGTTTTATTCAACTTATATTTAATGATGTATTAAAACGTAAAAAAAGGTTAATATTATAATAAAATTATACCTTTGTTACTATCTTTTTCTTCTTTGTTAAAGTAATTTCTTTTAAAAAAAAAAGTTTTAAACTATTTTATAGTGATAGTGTACTATAAAATCTCTGTACTGTAATATTAAATCCCTAAAATCTCATGACGCTCACTTGTTCTCTATTACGGTTTACGTAGCATCTGCTTTCAATGCCCTTTTACTATAATAGAGGTAGGTGCTATCTGATAATGTGAGAGTAACCACAGACTTTAGAGTGAACAATTTTTTTTTCAATCTAAGAGAGGACAAAGAAAAAGCTTATAATGAAAATTTTATTTTTAACATTCATCCGATATTTATATTATTATCAATAAAAAAAAATATAAACAATAAGATATTGTTTCTTGTATATTTTCTGTGTCCTATATTTTTATTTAACACAACCTTGACCTTTTACCTGTCTATATTAATATAGACGTCATTCTTATTATTTTAAATAGAAACCAGACAAAATTAAATCTTAAAATGTTGTTAACATGCCAAAAAATAAATTTTGCGAAACTTTTTTTTTCTTCTTCTTTTCAGCGAAAAACAGAGAGAAAGAACTTATCATTCTCTCTCTTTTTTTTTTCTTTTTTACTAAAATAAAATGCGTAAAAATCTTTATTATATAATTATACAACAAAACTTTTATGAGCAATAATAATAATAATATTAATGCATGCTTGAGCAAATATTATATAATTGTATGATATAATTATCTATTAAAGTAGGTAATTTGGTCATTTGTAATTACTTACGTTGTTAATTATAATAATTATATAACAGTAACCAAATATTCCAGTAGTATATATATGATTCGTATCATATTAAATATGTATAATTTCATTGTATACTCACGCATCTGAATCATCTTTAGAACAATAATATAAACTATATAGAGAAGTAAATGATCCATCATCTGCGTTTCTATGCGTGCACCTGTTTGCCCACTTAATGTCCAGAATTATAACTAACGTTTTGTTATTGTTAAGAATTGGTGTGGTGGAACATAAATAAAACGGTAATAATAACCATATACACAACACACACACTAAAATATACGTATATGATGGAACGCTATGTGTGTGTTTGTGTGTGTGAATAATCATTGTTACGTGTCAAATTAGTGTAACAGTTGTTGGTGAATAAGATGAACCTGTTTAAATTGATTTTTAAACTTTAAAAAAATAATAACATCTTTATGCATGCAAAACTTAACATATAATATAGTTATCACAATTTTAATCTACGCTATGTATAAAGGGAAAATTATTGCAATAAATAATATATATATATTTTTTTACTGACATTTAAAATATTACGAAATAACAATTAACTTTATTGCAAAAAAAAGATAATAAAAAAAAAATTATAGAGTTCGTGGTTATATGATGGTGCGATATTAATCACAGTTATTAATATTTTCCCATCATACACACATATATACATTGAAATTGTTATAACAAAAGAGAAATTCAAAGTTACGGCATTTATATAATATTGTTGGCATTTAATATAAGCTTTATATGTTTTTGTTAAGGATTAGGTTTTATGTTTTAATTATCAACCGTGTTTCTTTTAAATTTTTTGGTATAGTTTTTAAAATTACTTCAATTGATCTTTATCAAAAGAGTATAATGATTTTATTAAATTTATTTAGTATATCTTACTCGATGCAATGTATAAATAATATTCTATTTATAAATACAGAACTTATTAGTGGAGCATGATTGCTAATCACAGGTAGTGTGGGAAAAGTCAAGTACCCCCCTCCTTTTTTTTTTATTTTTTTTATTTTGAGAAATCCGTGGGAGAAAATTTGTATATATATGAATCACATACGCATTTTATAATTTAAAAAAATGTATATATATTCTTCATAACTAAATTGGGGAATTTATGCATAATACTAAAAAATTTAAGCACAATGCACTTTTTACAGGAAACACAATACAAAAAGTTGCTATTGTTAGATTATAGATAATATTGGAGCACTGATTAAAAAATAATAATAATAAAATGTCAGCTTTAGAAATCAGCAAATTTTTAACAATACGAACACATTTATTAATGTCTCTCTGTATTGTACGGATATTGATTATAGACTGTTCAAAAGTGACTTCATTTGTCAGACTTATGGATTGACAAAAAATGACAAGAAAAATATACGCATTAGTAAATATTTGAAGAAGAAAAATCGTATCCATGTAGAAATTATAATGTTATATAATATTGGAGCTAAAAACACGCAACGCATTACAAAAATTCAATTAATAAAGTCACGGAAAATAAATATGGTAAAATATCTTTTAATTAATTTTATATATACTACAACAACACATCATGTCATACTAATATAAAGAACGAAAATTATATTATTTTGTATTATTATAATGTTCATGCAAGTATGAAATATATTTTACATGAGTTTAGATTGTTATAATATGTAATATAAGGTTACATGTTAACAACAAGTCAACTTGTAATGTATGTATACGAGTTTTTTGTTTTCTTTCACTAGATTATTATAAAGAAATCACGTGTTTTACTATATATACAATATATATATATATATATATATATATATATATATATATATATATATATATATATATATATATATAAACAGAATAAATTGTTTTAAAGAATTATACTAATAGAAACCAAACAAGAACACAAACTTATTTTTTTGAGTTTAATAATATATAATAATATTATAAAACAAATAAATTTCAACAAGAATTACGAATAAAATTTCACTGCTATATAAGGAAAAAAATATAAAAAAAATTGACTTTGATTAACTTTTCAAAAGAAAATTGAATATGAAAAGGAAATAATAATAATAAAAAACTTTCCACCCTCTTTTTTTATCTGTCTAAATTAATAATCATAATAAGTTTATAATTTTACAAGTGCAAAGGCAAGGAGTAAAAGGTCTTTCATATTATCTTTCAAGATTATGAATATTGTAAGATATTTTTAAAGTCTGATATTCATTGAATATAAAAAATTATTTTGCTTGCCATATTGAGTTATCGTGCTATTCACCAATCCCTGTCCCAGTCAAGACATTGTCTTATCGACAGGTAAGGACTTTCCAATTAATGGAAAAGCACACACGGGCCGGCCACGGCCTAAGAACACAGCCCGGCATTCGCCTTGACAGCCTAGAGAAACCGTGGAAACATCTAGGTAGGCTGGTCGGTGCAATCACATCAATCATGCACCTCCCGAATACTATGCGTCGTCATGGAATGCATGTAAACATGCATCGTGTTGTGCTCTCACACTTCACGTACGCACCCAGCAGTGGCTCGAACCTATACTCGGTGAGAAGTACAGAGTTGCGAGTCAGCTGCCTTCACCACTCGGCCATACCAGCACGAAATTTTAACCTTTTGATAATTTTGTCAAATGCATATAATTAATAATATCGTGGCCCCCTCCCCTTATTTTGTCATATGTGTATCATTATGATCTGATCTTTACAACTTTTGTTGATGAGGTATACTCGCAGCAAGACCTGATGTCTAAAATTAATTATTACTTGCTTTGACTCATATTTTTAAATAACAAGTATTGCTTTGTCTAACATATAGAACAACAAAATAGTTATGCTTCCATGGTATCGTACGAGACGAAGGTATAAGACAGGGTACCACAACAAACAAAAGCATCATCAGAGTGAACTAGCATGTAACACCGACATACTAATATGTTTTCAACCCCAGCCTCTCATTAACTCTCAGTTTATTAAACTTCATACGTATATAAGTTCATCATATATATATATATATATATATATATATATATATATATATATATATATATATAAGGGAGGTAGGGGGAGTATTAAAGTTATGGTATTTAAGGAATTTATCACTTTCAACCTTCTGCTTAATCATCATAATAAACAGGTTGCTAAAAATTCATCACATAATAATTAATTTAAAAATAAAATTCTAGTATATATATATATATATGTATGTATGTATGTATGTATACGTATATATTATATAAACGACAAGTTTGATAATTAATATTCGATGGACGCTGACAAGGTTGTTATGTCATGAAAACATGATTGTATTTTAATAGGTTTGTGATGTTAAGATTGCACCCTCAAGCGGTTTTCAAGTCTCTATATAACAACCAAACCAAAAACTCCTCTCGTATATATACAGTATTATAGTACAGTATAATATTATAGGGTTGTATAAAATTTGCAACTTTGGTAAATAGATATTGATGTTTTTCTTCTTATACGAGTTTTAATAAGTTTTTATAAGCTTTAATAAGAGTGAGAAAAAAAACTATCTAAAACCATATTATATATATATATTATATACTATATATATATATATAATAATTATATTATCCTATGTAATTTGCATATACTTATTATAATTTTTTTTATCTTGCATTGCCTCTTTCAATTTAAATAATCTTAGAGTAGAATGTCGTGACATAAACAAGAAAATAAATTACAAAGACAAGTCATCAACATGATTTTAATAAATAAAAAGATAAAATGCGTAATAGAAGAAAAAAACAACTTCTTTTGTGGTTTAATTTTTTTTATATAAATATGTAATATAATAATAAAAATAATAAGCTACGCACCTGACATAAAATATTACGAGGCACAAAGTAATGTTATTATGTTAATGAGGATAAACTTTAGAATGCAGGAAATAAATAATCAGGAAAACAGTCGGCTGAAACTATGTGAGCACATTACTATACTAAAGTAGAGAGAGAGAGAGAATCGTAACAAAAACTAAAATGTCGTGATATAATATCATTATTCTCTATCATCATTATAATATTCAAAACGAAATTTTATGCGCTCATGAACATATTACTTTTTTTTTTTTTTTTTTTTTTTTTTTATTCTTCATCCTCTACAACATATCTCAATTTCAGTTACATTTATAATTTGCAAAAACCTTAAAAAAATTCAGTACATTATATAATTTATTACACTATATAATAATAACAATAATAATAATAAAGGAAATTACATTTTAAAATTTAATATTCTTTTCTCTCTCTTTCTCTCTCTCTCTCTCTCTCTCTCTCTCTCATCACTATACATGGATATTATAGAAATCTACCTACGCAAATACACAACTTTTTTTCCCTAATTTAAAAAAATAAATAAATAAAAGAACAAATTTAAAAATTCTAAACACAAGTCTCGCTATATTACTCATAGAACATGAAAACTCATAACTACACGAAAAATTGTTCCTTAAAAGATTATTAGTATTATTATTTTTTTTTAAGGAAAAAATCTTTTAAATTATTATTATGATTTTCATGACTTTTCTCTTTCTTCTCTTGTATCTTGTCATATTTGTTGGTAAAATATTTTTAATTTGTAAACACAATGATTTTATTTTACTACTTTAAAGTAATATTTTTAGACCCAAGTATAATTTTACAATGGTCATTATTTTTCTGTTTACAAAATATATACGGTACATTTAAATAGTTATAGTAGACAATAGTACTAAGCATTGTTTAATTATTCACTTGAGCGGTACATAATGGATGATTATGTAATTGGTCTTGCTACACATCGTACATGTCTGCTTGTACACTATACATCTTTGTTCATATGACGTCATCAGTATATAAATATATATACCACTGTCCATTATCATAATTAATGAATTGTAGAATAATATACCATACGTATCGTAACAATATGGGGGATATAAACTTATAAGTATTAACCTGGATAAACGTGTGTAATTTACATTGTATATATTATTAATTTACTTTTTGATATGTCTACTTTTGTATTTAGTCTACTGGTTATGAATTTTAAAATACAACAAAATATGATTTTATTTATTAAAAAGGAACTGTTCTGTTCAGATTTATTATTTCACGCATATAAATTTCTTATAATGCTTCTAATTTAACAATTTGATATAATGTGAAGTAAAAGTTTTTATAAATTTAAATATCATATTCCAGTAAACACATGTTTGTGGGTAAACTACAGGATATGTACTTTCATGTATTATTAATGTTAATTTAAAATGCATGTTTCACATTATATACAAAAAATTTACGTACAGAAAAATGCACTAATTGTCGCGTATAGAGAGTGCATTATTGTGGAATATTAACATGCCATAGCTGGGTTCAAGAGTTGACATTATTTTTTGAGACATGCACATTTAAATAATAATAAAAAAAGTAGAATAAGTAATTTATCTACAGAATTGTGTTTCCAGAGACATTTCTTTGGAAAGCTTGTGGCTCCAGTAGAACACAAACCTTAAGAAAACTTTATTTTTTTTTATTCATAATTATACTTTATTATTATTTTGAAATTAAGTTAAGTGATTCACTGATTTGATGAAATATATTTTATTGTTAACAGGTTCATAATAATGCAAGTAATAAAAAATATGTTTAATGTAATACTTTCATATCCTTGCAGAAATCTTACGTATATAATATTCATAATAACTTTTTCAATTTTCTATTATTATAATAATAATTTGTATAAAATCAATTTGATTGAAAAATAATGAGATTTTCCCCTCTGCAATCTTTTCATTCTTTCTTTTTTCCCCCTTCCAATCAGAAAGAAATGAAGCTAAAATCTTAGTGATATGTTTCTGCAATCAGCTTCAATCAATCGAACAAAATGATATCTGATTTTCTTTCTTTCTTCCTCTCTCTCTCTCTCTCTCTCTCTCTCTCTCTCTCTCTCTCTCTCTCTCTCTCTCTCTCTCTCTCTCTCTCTCTCTCTCTCTCTCTCCCCGGGATAAAACTTGGTCAAATACAATCTCTAGAAATAATAATGTCGACAAATAAAATGACATTTTTTTTATTGCATTCCTTACAGTACTTTACAAACTTGTAAAAAAAAGTTGAGCTTGTAGTTAGCTCATGTTCCAGGGATTATGGCATACGTATACTTTTTAACATTGAAATCTATATTCTATTGTTTTATACCAATAACAGGTACAGTATTCATAAGGAGAGGTACAATATTTAGAGTCTATATATATTATTATTAATGTTATTCATTATCAATTATCAACTATGAAGACAAACAGACAAAAAATGTGTTTTTTTTTCAAACTGTTAACTTAGAGCTAAAAAAATAAAAAATAAAATAAAAAAAAAAACTGCGGTATTTTTCTGTACGTAAAATTAGCGTATTAAATGCATCTTCATTGCAGTGGAAGTAAATGCAGTTTGTAATGTCTTTTCTTTATGTAACAAATTACAAAGTTTCAACTTATAAAGGCACGTATTGTTTTAGACGTTTAAAGAATAATAATTTATTGTTATCATCTCTCCACTAACAACCCAAGTGCATGCATGTAAATTATATACTAGATGCAATTTGATGCAATAAACTTTAAAAACATTACAGTGCAAATGGCCCAAGTCATTAGAAAGTTATAACAACTGTATTTTTATTTATTTATATTTTTTTTTTACATAAAATTTAGGATTTTATATACTTTTAAATCAAAAAATATTACTAAATTTAATTACGATGAAATGTTTCATATATATATATATATATATATATATATATATATATATATATATATATATATTCAATATAAAATATAGTCTTGGCTTAAGTTCAATTTGATGGCAATATAAAAATAAATTCATTTATTATGATTCAATTCAATTTTTTATAAAAAAGATTTGAAGTGAAAAAATAATAAAAAACTAAAATTGAAGAAAGTTTTGTTTTATAGCATCTTTAATTTAATATTATTATCTATATTTTCATTCTATAATATTTTTATATCTTTAAAAAAAAAAGTAAACGTTTCACCTGATATTAAAACTCTTTTATCAAACTAAAATATTATACGTATTTTTATGTATTCGTAAAGAAATTTTTATAGCATTGTACCCCTTTTTTTTTTCTTTTTTTGACTACTATACTAACTTTATATTCAACTATTTTACCCTTGGGAATAACAGTTCTAACTTTTTTTTTAGTGTTTGGGTCAATAAATCGAACAATTCAATCGTTCCTGCACAAGGAAAGCAAGTTTCGCATAACATCTTACCCCATATAAGTGGAGAGAGAGAGAGAGAGAAACTCTTGTTGTAAGAGTAAAGTATAGAAATATAAAGCACGTAAACATTGAGTATTTTTTATTTAGTTGAATGAGTTGAGAAAAGTATATTACTGCTTGTATTCTAACTTGTATAATATTTCTTTTCATATTTACTGTTGATGCTGCTGGCCATGTAATATAGGCCTGACATGTTTGGGAAATTCTTATTTATATAAAAAAATATATATATATTATATTGCTGAAATTTCTATTTAAAAAAAGCAATTTTATTTTGTCAAAAAAATGACTGTTTATATTTTATTATATTGATGGGCGGATGCGTGTTGTTTCATATCCAATATTATATTGATACTAAAAAGTTCATACATATTTTTTAATCTCAGATCATATATACTGTACTTTATACAAGCGAACAAATATTTTCCTTGAGTAATAAAAATAAAAAAGTATAGCTTGTATTGGAAATATTTCTAAGGAGTTTTTATATTAATTTCGTTCTGTTTGATCAATCATGCAACTGGAATAAAGAGAAAAGTCTATATAAATGACATATACAGTGGGAAATTGGAAGTCACAGAGCAATAATATATAATAAATTTGAAATACAAGATAAATGGAAAGGATGTTATACAAACTAGTATTCTAGACTTGCTGTAAGAATATTATTTTAGTGTTTCATAATTATTATTCATGAATTATAATTTTACGTTATTTTAACACAATTTATTAAACAAACAAATAACAAAAGTGTTATTTGATGGAAAAACTTTGTATAAAGAAAACTGATTTTTATAAAAATATTGTTGAAATTTTATATTACTAAAATGTATTTTGTAAATCACTTTAATTATGGTTGATAACAATTGCAATTTAAATATTATTATACATATAATATATTGGGGTCATTTCATATTATAATAAGTCTATATAACAATGACAAGAAAATGTTGAAAATAGATTCAACTTATAAATAATTCAAGAAAATTTCATGGAAATTTAAAGTGTATTTAATCTTTTTTTTTTTTTTTTTCCTTCCATCGTTGGATTGTTCTATCTTTGTTTTTTTTTTACATACGAGATGTTTGAAAAAAAAATATTAAAACAATTTTAGGTAAAAAAGAAAGAAGAAAAACAAATCTGAAAACCCATTTTATGTTTTATAAGTAAGTCTTTAAGAGAGACTTATACTTCATATATATATATATATATATATATATATATATATATATATATATATATATATATATATATATATATATATATATATATATATTTATGATTTTGTCTTTGTATAAGATGATTTCCCTCTCTCATCGCATTTTGAATTGTTTGTTTCTATATAGTAGACAAATCTTACGTATATTTTATAAGTCGCTTGGACCAATGCGTGTTGTCTTTTCTTGTGATGCCAGTCTATACTATTGAAGTCGGATCAAAACTTTTGCGCACAAAGTCTAAGGCTTATTATATAGAAAGACTGGCAAAAAAAAAAAAAAAAAAAAAAAAAAAAAGTCTTTCTAACTCATTCTCTTTGTACAACGCGTCCCTATATATTTTCAACTTTGCCACGATACATTCTGTTTTATTCATTCAACCACTACGATAATATATTATGTATTATTTCTTTTACTATAATATTATTTGGACAGATGTTGCATTTCCCTCAAATATGATTATCCCAGTTCTTTAAAATAATATATTTTTTATCGCAAGATAGAAGAATTTGACGTGCATTAAAAACAGAGTACATAAGAAAGCTTTTTTTTCTGTTTTTACAAACACTTTAAAGGCATAAAAGACAGAAATGAGTTAGAAAGACTTTTTTTTTTTTTTTTTTTTTTTTGCCAGTCTTTCTATGCCTTTGAACAAAAAACATGTCTAGTATCCTAACATACCTAAATATCAACGTTGATTTGGCCGGAGTCATTGATTTCTAATATATTTTACATTCACAAAATGTCAACTGTAGGTTTATGACGTCACAGCTTGCCTGTTTCCACCTGTTTCCGCGCGCGTGGACTAGTAAGCTGTGACGTCATAAACCTGCATCTGGCATTTTGTAAATGGACAATAAATAAGAAATCAATGACTCCGATCAAATTAACGTTGATATTTAGGTATATTAGGATACTAGACATGTTTTTTGTTCAATGTGTTCTATTCCTTTAAGAAGTTAAAATAGAATTGAATGTAAATATGTCTTTTTAATCATCCTCAGTAAAATCAATACCAGATTTCAGTTGTTATTAATGATAGTGTTCATTAATTTATTATATGTTAAGAAATAAACTAATGTGTTTTTTTCCCGGATATTAGATTAAAGTCTTAACTATAAAATAGCTCATTTAAATTATAAGATAATTAATTATTACATATCAACACTTTATATCATAGTATACTAAAAACTTGCGTTAAAGGCAGTGCATCTTTGGTGTAAAGTTTTAGACAGGTTTTATTTTTATAAAACACTTTTTTTTTTTAATGTTGATAGTTCAGACATAAAAACATTATTGTTTAAAAAATTTGAAAAATGTTCAAAAGATTAACATTTAACTTTTTAAAATCTCAAAACATATAGTTTATTTATATCTTTATCATATTGTTATTTGCATATTTCTAATGAAAATTAAAAGGCACAAATTTTGAAAGCTATAATATTTTTCGGTACTTCTTTCTTTGTAGAATTTAGTATCACATAATTTTATTGTGAGTGGGCGTATAAGGTTTAAAACTCACATGACCTTTCTTTAAGTCGTAACATAAAGTATATATATATATATATATATATATATATATATATATATATATATATATATATATATATATATATATATAATATATATATATATATATATATATATATATATATATATATATATATATATATATATATATATAATTTTCTTTAAAAGAAACAGAAATCATAAAGTAAGAAGTTTTTGCAAGATTTCAAATGATAAGCTCCATAACTTCTTTCAGTATTTTTTTTCCCTTGAAAATGTACTTGTCTTGTATCTTTATTTTATTATGTGATTTTATAGAAATATTTAAACATGACACCTTGCTATAAAGTTAACACTTGTTGGTGTAATCTTTAGCAACCTTTGTAAATTTTAATAATACAAAAATATTTCATTATATTATATAAAGAGAGAATGATTTTAACTATCTTACTCTCTCTTTCTTAAAAAAAATTTAATTAAAAATACTCTTTACTGACTATTGTAAAAGCTTCATTTAAAGAAATAAAAGTTAAACTTTATGTAAAAAGAATTATAAAAAATGTAAAAAGTATATTAATGTAAGTTCATTTCACTTGAAATATATTATATGGAGAAAGAAAGAGGGAGAGAGGGAGAGGGAGAGGGAGAGAGAGAGAGAGAGAGAGAGAGAGAGAGAGAGAGAGAGAGAGAGAGAGAGAGAGAGAGAGAGAGAGAGAGATGTTATTCTAATGTTTGTTGAAATGGAAAACTTTTGAGAAGTAAAAAAAAATGTTATTCATATGAATATGAAAGAAGAAAAATGTTCCATTCTTTGCAATAAAAAATGAAAATACAAAGCATAAACATATTCATATATAAAAAAACAACAACATTAAAACACATTAAGTTTTTACCTTATAATATGTTGCAGTTAGAAATTATATATCCAAATGAATCACCATATAAATAATAATAATGACGTAAAACTTGAAATACCATTAAAAATATTAAATCATAATATTTTAAATATTAAAATCATATTAAATCATAATAATTTTTATCAATAAAAGCATTAACAATTCATAAAATATATCTTCGATGTTTTTTTATATTCATATCACTTTTATATAACAAGATACTACAGATTTCTTGAGTCCATCATGTGTAATATAATACTTAAATCTATCAAAGTGTGAAAATAAAAGTTGATAAAATATATTTTTATGTAAAAAAAAAAACAACAACATGCAAATGATGTAATCCTGAAATGTGTCGTAAAGTAGGCAAGTGCACACCACAAAGCTTCTCCACTCTCTCAACTCGACTCCCCTGTGCATATGAATGTCAAAGACCTCAGTGTGTGTGGATGTATGCAGGTGTGTTTTATATTTATCTTATGTTTACTTTTAAAACCATCCCAATATTTTACTTTCAGATTTTTAAATGTAAGAAGGAGAGAGAGAGAGAGAAAAAAAAAAAAAAAAAAAAAAAAAAAAAGGGAGACAGAATAAAAGAGGAATCCTTCTTTTTATATTTTTACTTTCTCTAGTGAAATTCTTATCAATGTTTTATGATATGGTTATAAAGTAGGAAACAGGAAAAGAGGGACAAAAATGAATGTAGAGTGGAGTGAATCTCACCTAGGTAGTGTTTTTTTTTTAGGAGGAGTGAAAGTGTGAGTGAAAGAGAGAGAGAGAGAGAGAGAGAGAGAGAGAGAGAGAGAGCAAAATTTAAAGATGTGAAAAACAAGGTTGAATTTTTATTTCATTCCCTACTACTTTTATTTTTTAAAGTTTATACTTGTAAAGTGTATCTGCTCCGTTTTTTTTTTTTTTTTTTTTTTTTTTTTACATGTACCCTCTTAAGTCCCTAGGTAGCCATTTTCTTTCAGGCTGTTGTCTATGGCTGTACACACTGTATATATGCAGTGCGAGTTTATCTCATGAACAGTATCTTTCATATCGACTGGCTTGCTTGCTTGTATTTTATATACCTCTGGTTTACCTACCGATATTTTCACCAAAACGTAAAAACCAACCACTAGTAGGGTGTTTTTCAAGAAGTCTTCTTTCCCATGAGTGCTTAACTATTTTCTTTTCTTTTCCATTTTCTTTATAAACTTCTTTTCTGTTTACCCCTTTTATTCAGTACCTTACACACCCTCGTTCAACACATCTCTTCTTTCACTATATATAAAAAAAAAACTTTTTTTTTTTTAAAAAAAAAAAATCAATATCTTTTATCAATAATATCATACCATAACTTTATGTTACCAACATTAATAATATCTTTCTCTTGAAACTAATTTAATTCAAAAAGAAAAGTAATAAAAAAAAAGTCATTTAAAAATTGCAAATTGAAAACTTTTTGTTCCTGCTTTCATATTTTACTACCTTGGGTACATTATACGAAATATTAATGAAATGAAAAGCATGACTTTTTAAAACACAAAAGTAAAATTGTAACCAAAAGTTTAATTAAATGTTCAACCTTTCATACAATTACTTCTAATATAAACTTCAAAAAATTTATATTTAACTTTTACCAACAATATTAAACTTTAATTTTATAACATGGGTCTGTTATTAAAGTATACTTGAAATACATACCAAAATTAACTCTTCATCTACATCACGTTTTTATATACACATTATATATATATATATATATATATATATATATATATATATATATATATATATATATATATATATATATATATATATATATATAGAGAGAGAGAGAGAGAGAGAGAGAGAGAGAGAGAGAGAGAGACACTGATTTTTTGTTGAAGCTAAAAATGAACACCACTTGTACAGTTTGGTATAAAAAAACGTCAAAAATAGAATTCACTTTCATGGTGTTTTATAATAAATTCATTTCTTTGATTGTTTATAAAGTTTCATTATGGTTGAACGAATTTTCTCTATAACTTTGGATGAATGCATTTTATAATTATTAAGAAGATCAAAAATAATATTGAAGCAATTTTAAATTTTAAATAGTTTTATTTTTTCCTGATGGTATATTCAAATGTTTCAAAAAAGTGTAGTAGTTAATGGCTTAGAATAATAATAAAAATAGATATAGTTAGTAAAGAAAAAAGTTTATAAGTTTGGCAGATTTCCAGCCAGGATACTGCCATTAAGAGTAGTTCTATCATACAAGAGATAGAGAGAGAGAGAGAGAGAGAGAGAGAGAGAGAGAGAGAGAGAGGAGAAAACTGGAGTAGTTTTAAGTTTACATACATTTTGTTTTCTAGAATAAAAAATAAGAACGTAAATATTAGTAAACTTCCAGCTTTTTTTTTTATTTTTTTTAACTCAGATTTATGAAATACCTGCGAGATTTTATGAATGTTCGATAATTCTTAAATAATCAATAGTTAAACCCACAAATTGTCATTTGAAATGGGTGAAATCTTTAAGTGATAATTTTGGATACGATTCTCAATACAGCTTAGGAGCCTAAAGGCCTAAGAATCCTATGACCATCATTTTCTTAGCAAAGTTAGGAATTGTATGGCCTTTAGGTGACCTAAAAATGCTCTTGATGAATCGTACCCAATGCAAACTATAGTTCTCCAAGCTATATAATACATTTATTATATGATAATATACTTATACTAGCAAAAGTAGGCTTATCTATAAAATATGTTTTTCACTCTATACAACATAATATTCTACTTGTATAATTTGAACATGAACTTAATTATTATTTATAATATCTAGTGATGAACTCTTCATGTATTTTAATATTCAGTTCCCCTTATAGTAATAAATTTTAGGATTTTCATTTTCAATAACATAACATTTTAATCTTATTATATTATATAATAAAATAAGGTACATACAAGAGGGAAGCTATAAAATTTCATAATAATAAAGTGCGACCGTGGTTTGTTAAAATATCAGCATTAAAGTATTCATATATGTATAAATATGCTGTTTTTGACGACATATAACAAAAGCATAATATATATATATATATATATATATATATATATATATATATATATATTATGCATGTTTTATAAAATTATGTTCAGTGAAACATGTAAAATATTAGAGTATGTAAAATAACTTAAATTTATAAAATGAAAACCTTGCTAACTTTGACATTTAATAATTTACTCTCATCTTTTTTGTCATACAAAATTGGACATCGAAAATATTATCTGTTGTTAAGTTTCGAAATCTCTAAACATCCTCGTATTAAAAAAAAAAAACAAAAAAAAAAAAAAAAAATCAGGTGCGGCTAATTTTTATATAATGTAGCTAGAGAGAGTAAAAACAACATAATATTGATGGGACCTTGTAAAATATAAAATCTTTACTACGGTTATAAATCATAATAATTTTTTTTAATTTTAATGCTGACCTTGCTTAAAAGCTTGTGATTTCACACCTGGGAAATAATAAATTAATGCAAAAATTATGATTTTAATGATTTTAACATAGAATGCGTTAGTAGATTTTAATAGATATGAATAATTTAAAATTTAAATTATGGAATAAAATAATCGATAACATTGTATATATATAATCATATTGAGGGTTAAATTTATGTATTTTAATAAGAAGAGGGTTAATTTTTAGCATATGAAGTGGTACTTTTTTTTTTTTTTTTTTTTTTTTTGCATCTAATAGTTGGTTATACGTAATGTATAAAAATGACTTTTAGAATGAGTTGAGTATGAAGAGCGGGTGAAGAGCAAAAGAGAGATGGGTGATTATAGAGATGAAGAGATGAAATGAAAAGGCAAGTGTATATCCCACACCAGTTCGCACACATCAATATCTGCTCACCTTTCGTTCTATACCACAACTCTCAACATCAGTGTTATTAATTGCTTTTTTATAAACGTTAAGTTTCATATACATACATAGTATATAATACACATATAAAATTCTAAGTTCTGTATTTACACGGAGTAGAATTAAAACAGACAAATTTTAATCCTTCAAATTTATAATCCTTATATCATTATACCATAATTGTAAACTTTTCTTCTTTCTCGTTTAAAAAAAAAAAAAAAAAAAATCTAAGAATATTTATTGAAGTGTAAAATATTAATGTAAATAAGATAGAGAAATCATTAATTTTTCTTCTTCTTCTTTATAATACACAAAAAAAATTCACTTTATACCCTTCATGGGTTTTGATAAAAAAAAATCTGATAATTTCAAACCTTTTAAATATATATATTTTTTTTGTCATTCAACATTTTATATTATGCTTGCTCTTAGAATGTTAGATAAAAAAAAGGATGAAATTATTCATTCTAGTGTAAACTTTTCTTTAAAAAATATATAGAATAAAAATATTATAAAGGAAATCGTGCGTTTAGTTACTTACATACTTCTTCATAATGATTTCAGTGTATAAAAAAAATATATTATTTAATAAAAAAAAAAGAAGATTGCACTGCGTGTTTAACACCCACTCACCTGAAACAGAAAGACCAAAAGTTCAAGTTAAAGAAATCAATAATACATATACGTTAGTCACACACACACACACATACACACACACACACACACACATAAAATATCCAAACCTACATTTCAATTACAATCTATCACACTTTATATACCATACGTTCTTTGAATACAAAATATGATACTTTTTTTTTTATTAAAATTTATTATCTTTTTTTTTAACTTTAAAAAAAATTGTAATTTAAAGGTGCAATATAAAGTAAAATTTGTTATTTAAAGTATCTTTACTATATTTCAAAATATATATAATAATAAATAATAATTAATCTTAGTGTAAATAAAATATAATATATACAACACAAAAAAATTTATAGTCAATTATATAAATTTAGCATTAGCAAAAGAGAGAGAGAGGGAGAGTAATTTAAATTTTTTGGACTGACGTACAAAAAGATCTAAAAAAAATGAATGTATTTTTAATTTGTTTAACATTGATGTTATAAAAACATAATGAAGTGTAAATGTGGATTTAAATGAGGTGAGAAGTTTGGCTTAGATCAGCTGTTTTTTTAAATGACGTCATTTAATTACCAGAAATGTTTCCCGTATATCCGTAATACATTACTATATTTATTATATATTCTTGCCACAAAAAAAAAAAAAAAAAAAAAAAATGCGTAGATTATTTTATTATAATATGTATTCTCTACTTTTTAATGTTGAATAGATGTCTTATACAATACGGGTTTAAGTGTGTATAGTTATACCCGTGTGTGTGATATTATATAACCCAGCATGTAGTACAGTACACTACACACACAGTCATATACGTAGCTTTTGACTTGACTGGAAAGCGAATCGCCTTTAGACACTCTTGTGACGCTCGTCTACTTCTAACTCTACGTGTCTCTAGGGTCAGTTAAAAAACACGAACTTTTTTTTTCCTGACTTTTTTTATTTCTGCTTTTTTATTATATAAAAATATTTCAACCGTATATATGCGTATAGAATAATGTTATTAATGTATAATTTTTTTTTTAATTCCTATACTAATTTTTATTACTATTATGTTTCTATATTTGAGTATTGATTTTGTGTATAGTGTTATTTTGTTGATACTAATAAATTTTATATTAGCAACTAAATTTTGTTTGTAGTATAATTATCAGAAAACGCACCAATTAATAGACTAATTCATAAGGTAGCTGTAAAATTTCCTACTATGAATTGCCTGGATCATTAAAGTTGCTCGTTATACAAATTAAGCAAAAAATTCAAAAATATTTTTGTAATACTTAAAGGAAACTTTGATATAAATAACAGGGAAGAAATATATATATTATTATTATTATTATCATATATATATATATATATATATATATATATATATATATACACATAAATCGTATAAAATAAAGTAAGAAATAAAATAATTAAATACTTCATAAAATTATAGTTCATTAACATTTCACTTAACTTTTAGCTTCTTATATAATTCCGTACTTAATTTAATAATTAAAAAGTTCACCATCCTACATTATATAATAATACTAAAATACAAAGCTTACTTTTTTTTTATTATATTTTTGTCTTAATTATATTAAAAGTGTATATAATTAAAAAAAAAAGTTACATAAATACTAGTTAAAAAGTTTTTTTTTTTTTAACTTTAATTATTATTAGTATAAAAATGTAAACAAATGTCCACATGTTAGCCATATTAAATAGTAAAAGTCAAACTCAGGACATAATGAGAAATACGTTTACATTTTATGTTCTCTTGCTCGTGGTCTAGGTTTTCTTACTTGCTAAACACTAACATGACTTGACTAACTAATAATCCTTAGAGAGATCTTCCAAGTACATACATATAATAGCTTTGTTCTCTCTCTAGTGTATACAGTAATAATACGTCACATGCACGCCTGGAGATATACTATAAACATACATGAGGATAATTCAAAGAGAAATGTCACATCTCGTCAGACATTACATATTATAATATATATATACGATTGAAGATATCATAGATAAATATTTTATATAATAAATAAGGTGTAATTATTTATTGGTTTTAAATTGTTTTGTACACAATAGTCATTAATAGAAATGTTAATTTTTTTATGTCACTAGTTTGGTCATTTATTAAAAATAATGTATTATTAATTATTATTAAAAAAAAACAACTAAATCTACACGTAATCAAAAGAAGCTGCATTAATTATCGCGCGACTTCCTCATTTGCAGTAAAAATGAATCAGTTTAGTTTTAGTTGCTCTGTATGTGTATGTATGTATAGAAGTATGTATGTACTGTTTGTGAATGTTACCACAAACTTGTGATTGAAAAGAAGTAATTAATTAAATTTTATTAATGTACTGTATATATAGAGTTTTCTTGTTAAAGTGAAGTGTACTTCTTCAATTTCTAGCTCCACTAAGGACAGAACAACAACAATTAACAACCACTTCAGAAGTTGAAATAGAATAACACTCGAAAGGTAAGTGTTTATTTTTCTTTACAGCAATTCATATATTTTTAAGGGTATTATAAGACCTATTCTACCTACTTAGCATAAAATGTTTTTACAACTAAGAATACTCTATATACATATATTATTATACTACGTTTTATATAATTCTTTATTATATTCGAAAATGAAATATATATTTATATATATACACACACACGTATGAATTTGTTAATGAACAAAGTTAATTGTAAACAGGGGACAGGGTAACAGGGCTTGAAAGTAGAAATAGTTGCAAACAGAAATATGTAAATTCAAAAAATCATCAGAATGTATAAAGAATCTCATTCTCTAACAAAATCGATTGATTTAACATTATTTTATATAGACGTCACTGAGCTCTAAGTTAAAAAAACGAGAGGCAAAGAAAACAGGCGGGCGAGGAGAGTGTGGGACGTGTGTGTGTGTGTGTGTGTGGGGTTGGTTGGAGAACGACATCCTAAATATATCTCGCACCACGACCACGACAGAACGGCTGCTTTAGCTTCGTCTTCCGCTTGTCGTCGTCAATACAGAGTCGCGTGCTCTCTGCTTTAACACGTGACTACTTATGCCCCATGCAAGGATTTTAAATATTTCCACTTAAAGTAACATAACCATTTAATTTAATTTAGAATGGCTTCAATTTAACGATCTTTCAATCTATGTTATTATATAGTATATTTATATAAAATTATCATTGGTATAGTAGAGAAAATAACTGCAATTTCTCTTTCAACTTTTTTTTTTCCTTCCGTTTCTTTTTTGCTTCTTATACGTCTGATTTTTGGTACAGAAAAACTTCTTCTCTTTGTAAGAGAATTTTGTGACATTTTCTGTGTGTTGTATAAAGAAGAGAATGCATAATGAGAGTTCTTCTTCCTCTCTCCCTTCTTGACGTCAAATAAAGTTACACGTTCCGCATTCAAATTACGTCAACCTTTTTGCTCAGTTCTGTAAATAATATAAACATTTTATTATACTCCCCTCTTTTCTCTTTATAAGAAAGAAAAAAAAATTCTAAATTAAGTCAATTTTAGTTTAGAAAAATATTTTATAAATCTTGACAAGAAAAAAAAAATGAAGTTCATGACCAAGGTTGCAAATAAAGTGAGCTATTTTTTCTTCTTTTGGTGTGAGTTATTTTAGACAAGGCACAGGACTTTTATTGCCAGTAATAGCTTTTCACATTCATGTTCGGAGAGAAAAGTGCTTTATAATAGATTACTTTAGACATCTAAAATATCTCTTAATTCCGCACTTTATTTTAGGTATTATTACAAAATTAGAATAGAAGAAATATTTTATGAAAGTTAAGATTTAAACAATAAATAATTTTTTTTTAACTGATACTATAGATATTATTACAAAACCCACTAACGTGGTCTTCTGAAATTCTTGCTTTTAGAGGTTTATTTTAATATAACATTTTTATCATATACTTTTAATTTTAAAAAAGCTGCTAAATGACAGTACACCGGACCACGATGATAGATTTTATATGCCAGTCAAAAACTCGCGCTGAATTTGCAATGTTATTCTTATGCAAGGTCCATAATATATTATAAGAGGTTGGATGCTCCGGGCAAAGTTTTGGCCAAGGTCGCGCATATTAAAGGAGTTCACCAAAAACGTCACATCACCGGGTGTATTTTTATTCACCTTATCAGTGACGTAACTGGTAAACGGCATCGTATTGACTTAGAATCAAGTACAACCATCACAAAATAAAATCAACTGCACGAGTTTTGTGCTGCGCTCATCCTCTTTATTCTTATTATTCTTATGAGAAAAACACGCGCTGGATTTTTAAATAGTAAAATATATTATCTCGGTCCTGTGTACCGCAAGGAAATGAAAAACCTGCACAACTATAGACTGAAAAGCATTACTAAAATTGCAGGTTATTCAATTCATGTCGGTACATTACAAATTTGGCAAAATAAATTTTCAACTCATAACAGCTATAATTTATAGCAATTCATAAAATCTATAATTAATAATTAAAATTGTTTCCATATTGATTATTATGACAAAAAATCATTCAATTTGAATGATATTTTTATACATTATATAAAAACTAGATCCTCATTTAGTTGTTTCACATTTTAGGGTTGATTTAATTATTAATTGTGGTGGTTTGCACTATTTAAACAATATCCCTTTTGTTTCCCTTGATCATTTTTTAACACAAAAACATAACTAACGTAAATTAGTAAAACCATTAAACAAAAGAGGGGGGACAATACAGAAAACTAACGCTGATGAAATATTTACTCATGCTTATCCTATATGGGGAAATGAAAACAAAACAAACAAAAAAATGATCATTTTATAGTTGGTTATGCATCACTATCTTTAATTTAATCTGATTTTACGTTTGATTTATAAAACGAGATCGATTTGCATCGTGATTATACACGTGAATTTAGCACGTGGTTGTATTTTTTTTTTCTATATATTTTTATTTTACACTAGAATGCCATAATATAAAGTGAAAAACTTTGGATGTTATAGTATCATAAAGCACAGAAAACTAAAAGAAAAACACTTAAGAAATTTGTTATTTTTATTGTAAAGTATTACCTGATGAAAGATTTCATAAAGCGTGCTTAATTAAATAATTACTACCTTGATATACCAGCGTGAATAATGAGTCATACTTTCTATAGAAAAAAAAAAGTAAAAAAAAAATGTTTGAAGTAATGATAGTAAATATTACCCTTTAGTCACGTGTCATAACAAAACAAGTAATTTTATTTAATAATCATTCATTACGTCTTTTCGTGCTAGCATCTGTGTATTCAATTAACTTTTAAAAAGTTAAAAAAAAAATATAGTGTTAACGTCAAAATATTTGTTATTAATATCTCTGATTTTTTTCTTCTAAAAAAAAGTGATAGTTCTTTGCAAGTTTTCACTTGCAATAGATTTTTAAAAAAAAGCAATAAAGTAACAATGAAAGTTATAAAATTGTTAAAGAAGAGGAAAAAGTGTTTGCTATAAAATAATTATACTTCCTCAATGATATAATTGGCGGTTATACAAAATTATAGTTTTTTGAAGTTTTAATTTATAATATTCATTTTAAGTAGAAAAATCTGTATTTTCTATAGAGTTCTTCTGTATTATTATATTTGTTACAGTATTTTATCATTATTTGCTAATAAAAATATGCTTCTACCCAATGGTCTTTAGGTAGTTTAGGTGTATACGTTCTATACGATGATAGAATATAAAAGGCGTTTGAGTACTATATTTTTCTACAAATTGCTGCAATTTGCTTCTTTTTTTTTTTTTTTTTCTTTTTTTTTTAAGAAGCATTTACATTTAATGAAATTATTGTCTTTTAAAATATTATCCACATAATTTTAATACTTATTATTAAAGTCATACAAATGATAAAAAAATAATTTATTTCATCGATCAAAAATTCGTGTAAAAATAACGTATAAAGACAGAAAATTTCCTACTCAAAATGATATCAGTATAACAGCACTTATAAATGAAATTTATGTATAACAATTTAAAGCTAATTATATACACGAGTACTTGGAGTACAGTATATAATTATATAGTTTGCGTCCTTTCTAAATAGATATCTCGAGTATGGTGTGTAAAAATATTTGAATGTTAAAGTGTGGTTGTTGCAGACATCAAGTTATAGCCACACTCGTGTTTACATCTTCACAAGCTTTAGAGCTTCTAAAATATACTACAGTATAATATACACAGAAAGAGTGAAAAGCCCGCAAGTACACTTGTTGCTAATCAAAACTTATTTCTTATTACCAGCATGTCAACCGCAAAGACTGTAGTAAAAAAAAAAAAAAAAAAACTATTTATGAGAGTCTTGCTTTAAAAAGAAAAGTTATGCACATCTTTATATAATAAGCAAATTTAAGTTTTTTTAACGTTGTATTAATTACATTCATAGAGGTCTTATATTATTAAGGCAATAACATGTTAATAATGATTATAAATTTGCTTTGTGTCCTTGTATAGTTTTATAATATATTATAAAAAAAAAAAGTTTAATTTTGTTATTTATTTTAATAAACAATGTAGATGCCACCTTTATTGTATACAAAATAGAAAGTTTTTTTGTTCTTTTCTCTTTTTTTAGCTTTTTATGCTTAAAATAAAAGCAAATAAAAGATAAAAACATACTTTAGAATTTAAAGAAATGACAAGAAATTGAGTTCAATAGACTAAAATTTAATATTAAAAGACATTGTCTCATGCTTTTGTGATGCACAAATTTTATTATATAAATAATCTAAACGATCTTTTGAAAGAATTTTAAATTAAGTTTAAAAATACATAGCGAATAAAAACTGTCATTTCTTTATACCGCATAAAGTAATGTATATTATATATATAATCTCTTAAACAAAAGCTTGCAACCATATTTTAAAGATTGGAGTTAAAGTATTGTGTAAGTCAATGTTACATAAGAATATATATATATATATATAGGCAACTTGTCAGAATCTTTATCCCCCTGTCTAGCTCAACTTTGCAATCACAGTCAGACAGAATAAGATTTTCACTAAAGCTTAACTCATTCTACTTTCATCATGATGATTATAACGATTTTATCAAACTTTTATTTTCTTCTAAAAGGATATATTTAAAAAAAAAAATAACTAATGGATTCCATAAATACGCTGGTACCAAAAAAATATATATACAAAGAAAAAGAAAAGTGATTCGCTTTTCAAAACCTTTTTTATTTCTTCCTATTTTTATTTTTTTTAAAAAAGCTTTCTTTTATGATCGAGAAAAATATTAGCGTATTAGTGCAAAGTTTTAAAGTTTTATTAATTTTCACAATTAGCTGTTAATTAAAATTTTATATATTATATGTGAATATATTCTTAAGTTGGTGTGTATAATATATTAATGGAAAACTTTATGTGACATTCACATACAAAACTTGTAATATTTCTATTCATGAATAAAACTTAAATTGATAAACAAAAAAATACTGCATATTATACACCATAAAAATTCCATTAAAAAACTAACTAAAAAAATGAGACAACTTAAGATTTTACAGGGTTTTTTGTGACACAAGAAAGGGGCTAAAAAATTATAATCATTTTAGAGTACAAATTGTTATGAATAACTAAATAATGATTAGGCATATAGAAACTATAAAAAAAAACTCAGTTCTATAAGAAAAAACATAATTAAAAGAAAAACAACAAGAGGCATAATAAATTATTTAAATATAGATATTTAAATTAGCTTAATTTATAATGTTTGTACAAGTATAAAAGGGGTGAATTTATTTAAACATGTAAAATTTTAATGAAATTACTATATCCAAAAGTTTAATGCAGTATAAGATTTCTATAATAAAAAAAAAACAAAAAACACATACACACACACACTTGAGCGATAAAGTTGTATAAATTAGATGTAATCAAGTAAAAGAGAAATCACATGTAGACTAAATTGTGTAATGATTGGAATAAAAGAGTGTAAAATATCATGTAATCATGCAATCAAGTACCATTTCAATTTTAAGTACATTAGTAGTTAGTCTCTTAAAACTTTGCGTGTTATATATATTAGGGTATATAATAAATCGTCTCTTTTAAAATATAAAAATCAATATTATTATATAGACTTATTTAAAATAATATAAAAACCTATAAATTGAGATTTATTATTTAAGTAGCTTTATTTTATCTTTATATTATATTAAATTTTAGTGTTCTTATATAATAATATTATATAGAGAATTTTTTTTTCTTTTTTCATGTATCTAAGATACAATAATATTTAAAGTGAAATAATATTGAAATAAGTTTTAACTTCTTCTTTGCAAGTTGTTAGTTTCACGTCAACGCCTAGATAAAAAAATAAAAGTATATATTTCTTTTTTACACGCTATTCATTTTAAACTTTAAAATAAGACAATACTCGTGACATTTCTGTATTATTATTTGATCCCGTTATATTTATATAAAATTATATTTTGGTGGTGATATATTTGACAGTTCAGATAATTTATGAATAACACGCGAAGGTGTTTATATGAATTACGTTATTATTTCCTCTATTCTTTTTTTTTTATGTATACATACATATATTTCCGGAAATATTACGCTCTATAGTATTATAAAAAAAATAACATTATTGTATAATGGAGATGTATTAAAGCTTAAAGCCCTTGTCATCTTACTTTTTTATCATATAGAATACTAGACTGATAATTACCATACCTTAATACCGATGAATTAGACACCATTCCGTTGATTTTGTATTTATTTTCGTTTATTTTCCTTTTTGCGGTTATATCACGTATCTGACGTCACAATGTACCACCGCCAATCACAGTCACCGCTCTGGTCACGTGATAAATTTAAGCCCCTTCCTCAAGTTCTTTACCCCTATCACGGCCCCATCGGTACATTGTGACGTCAGATACATGATATAACCGCAAAAAAGAAAATCAACGAAAATAAATACAAAATCAACGTGATGGTGTCTAATTCATGGTATGGTAATTAACAGTCTAGTATTCTAAAAGATAAAAAAGTAAGTTGACAAGGGTTTTAAAGATTACTATGACAAAAAATGTACTGCGATATACCTAAAGTATATTAAACAAATGAGTGTAGATGATGTGTTAATTTAAAAACACGTGTCTTGATTTTAAAATATCTATCTCAATTGACCTATAGGCCACATTCATCTTTTATCTACATTTTATTTTATAATTCAAAAATAAAAAAAAATTATAAAAAAAAGTATAATATATAAATCTTTACAGGTCATTAAATATTCAAAATGCGAGCTTATTTAACATAATATATTAAATAAAATATTATCATTGATATAAGAATAACGTCACTATGAAAATTCACATGGGTGTTCCCAATCAGTCGTCTTTTATTTTTAATGTTAATACGTGATGTAGAACTGCGAGTTATTGATTCCATTTTTTTTTTAAATTTTGAAGATATTATATTTGGTTTTATCAACTGAAATCGAAAGATTGGTCTCTTTATTCTTTTTTAGATAAAAGCTTTTTTTTTTTTTTTTTTTTTTTTTTTTGTAAATTTACATAAAACAAAATGTATATATTATTATATATTTATACATATAATAATATAATAATATTATAATAATTATAATATTATAATAATAATAATAATATTATATATATACATGAAATATGTAATATTTAAAATTGAAATTTTTACTTTAAAATGTATTTCCTCTTATAGTTTCTTTTTTTTTTTGTTCTGCGGTAAATTTTTGTTTTCAGCCAAATGACGATAAACGAAAATCTTTCTATACAATTTTAAATTGTTTCTCTCTCTCTCTCTCTCTCTCTTTCTCTCTCTCCCTCTCTGTCGATTTCCATTGTACGTACAATTTATAATATATCAAAGCTAACTGGGGTAGTTTTTATCATATTCTTTTCCTATACTTTTATATAATACCAACCCATCAAGATTGCCTTAGATCTCTGTCCAAGACTTGCCAATCTTTTTTGTACGAAGCACCGTAGGCATTTTTTTTTTATTAAATTCATTTCACAGAAATTCCATATTATATCTAAAAGTATATATATATATATATATATATATATATATATATATATATATATATATATATATATATATATATATATATATATATATATATATATATATATATATACACATACACACACACAAATTGTGCTTCAATACATGATTTTTTCTTATACAATTGTAATAAAAAAAATCAGCATTCTATACAGTTTTTTACATCTCCATTTGCGAAGAATACAAGAAGCAATGTTTTTGTGAAGCTTTTAGATTTTCTTTGTATATATAATGTATATATGTATTTTTCATTTAACTATCATTACTTCTATTATTATATTTTAAATGCGAAGCATTACAATAACAAAAAAAAAAAGTACTTTAGACTTTTGAGAATGTTTTCCTGTTACGATTATGACGCTATGATAGTAAATTTTAAGAGACGTTCTTTTCTCTATTTTGTTTTTTTCCTGCCTCTTTTAATCTTGATACAAGAAAAGTTTGTAATGCAATCAAAAAAAGAAAAAGGAGAGTCAATATTTTAGAAAAAAATAATAGTAATAATATTTGTTTGGATACAATTTAAAAGTTAAAAAAAAAATTTTTCGTGTTAAACTTCACAAAATTTAAGTTTTTTTTTTGTATATGGAAAGAGCAGCTTTAACTTTACCATTCAACACAAAGTTTTCAGTAGTTTTTTATATCAATAAAAAACTACTTTTTGTCAAGACACTGTGTACATTTTTGACCCTTTAATGCTTATAAGTGGAACACTGCCATATATATTCTTTTCTTCTTCTTTTTGTGTTGTATTTTTGGGGCATTATTTCACTTTCAAACAGAAAAGTTGGTATAAAAAGAACTGTAGATTCAATTGAATGATTTATGATAATAAAATATTATTAATTTAATAATTGAATTTTTAATAATATTATAAAAAGAAAAAAACAACAACAACACGGTTTTACAGTTATATTTCAATATCAATACGTTATATAAAATTAAACTTTAATTTTGGTACTTTAGTTTTTACATGTATAGTGAACATTACACTCTAAAAAATGGTGCATTACTTTAGTTACGAATCCTAACTTATTTAAGATAATCACTTTTAAGTTATTATGAGTATCTAAGATAATGCATTTTAGCAAGTTATTTACAATAGCTATTTTAACTTAAAATAGCTTAAATAAACTTAAAACAAATTCAAACAACATAAATTAGCTATTTTTAATAACTTGCTAAAATCTATTGTTTTAGCTACTCATAATAACTTAAAAGTGATTATCTTAAATAAGTTAGGATTCGTAACTAAAGTAATGCACCAATTTTTAGAGTGTATTTACGCAAGTTAGTGACAACAGTACCCGCATTGTTTCAAATTAAGAAAATAAATTTAATAGTAGAATAACAATTTAGTTATATATTTAAGAAATGTCGGAAACTATAGTTTACATATTATTATATAAAGTTTATTGTTTGCACATGAGAACACGTCTTACATTATGTACATACATACAGTATAAATTTAATGTTAATAATGCGTAAAATGAAGACAAATATATTAATGGTCTGTTGAAAATTTAAAAATAACTTTTTTAATATTTTATTTTGATATATAGAAAACAATCAGTTAAAAAGTTTTTTGTTTGAAATATATGACGTTAAATGTATTATTTATGTTACTGTATATAAATATACACACATCACATGATATGGGATCTATTTCATATACATCAACATAAATATAAATGTGTGTGTGTGTGTGTGTGTGTGTGTGTGTGTGTGTGTGTGTGTGTGTGTGTGTGTGTGTGTGTGTGTGTGTATGTATTATGTTTATATATATATATATATATATATATATATATATATATATATATATATATATATATATATATATATATATATATACACATAATACGCATATATACATATGTATGTACACATACATACGTTTATTTAGTAAATTTATATTTATTTTTAGTTTATAGAAACTGTATATGCAACACTATTTTAAATCTAATTAAACATTGTAGTTTTTAAATTAAATTTAAAATGTATATAATTAATTGTATTAAAGTGATTTTCTGCTCGTCTAATGGCTATTTCTGTTATATATTTTTAACAGCAAGACCGACAAAGTAATGCATTTTTTTTTTGTGTCCTTCTACTTTTATATTTAATTTAATTTTAATCTTCTTCTGTTCTACTTTTAAATGTATCACTTTGATCATTATATATAGTGTTTTTGTTTTTATGCAACTGTTTTAAAATAAAAATGCAGTGAAACATAAATAATTGAAAACATTCGTATAATTAGACTGTTAGTAATTCAAAATATTTAATCAAAATTTTTTATAAACAGTATTATATTATATAGAAAAAATGCCAGAAAAAAAATAATAACAGAAATATGTAACAGATAGGGTTCTATGCCTTAATAAATACACATACATTTACAAACACATAAATTTTTATACAAGAATAATAATCATTTTAATTATCGACACTATATAAATGTTATATATTATATCTGTTCGTTTTCACTTTTAAAATGAATAAAAGCATCTTTTAATTATTATTTCTGTCTTTTTATCTTTATTTTCTTTATCTCACGTTTCATTTTAATTAAATAGAATGTCTTTTTATATTTAATGAAAGTGAATGTCAATAGAAAAAAAAATCTTGTACAATTTTTTTTGTCTGTTGTATCAACATTGACATAACTAAATGAAAACGGTAGGTAATATTAATTAACATATTAATAATAGTATCCATCTTCTTTTTAATCAAATAATAAATTTATTACTTTACATTGAAATTCATTTTTTTACTCTGCACCGGTAAAACTAATTTAGTTTTTAATTAACAGTGTTTATAATAAGAATAAATACTATATATAAATATATATATATATATATATATATATATATATATATATATATATATATATATATATATATATATATATATATATATATATATATATTTATATATATATAATTGGAGCTAATTTCAAGAAGAAGTAATGAAAAAATTGTTATAAAAATTATCAACGTTATAATATACACATAGTTATATAATAAGTTACGTCTTCATGTACACACAATCTCATAAGAAGATTATAAAATGTTAAATTATATAAAAATAGACTTTTAAGTAGAAGTAGTTTTTTTTTTTTTTTTTTTTTTTTTTCTTAATTATGACCTTATAACCTTATGTATAAAAATCATGGCCAAGGTTGGTGTAATATGGCCACCAACTAGTCTCTTTTTAATCATCAAAGAATATAAAAACTAAAAAAAAAAAAAAAATACTAGTTTTCATATTTTTTATTTTTGATGTTGTTGCCAAGAATTAATACAAACTTCTCTCACTTGCATGATGAGCTTTTGCCAAGATTATGTTGAAAAAAAAAAGAAGTAGTAGTTGTTGATCATTATTATCAAGAAAGCATAAGCACCATGATGACTGTCTAGACACAATGATATGCAAGCGTACGTGCTAAAAATGTTTTCCATATATGTATGTGTTCTAACAACACTGATGCATTGTAATAATTATAAACAACAACTGTATATATGTTTCATTTTTATTTTCTCTCATCATTATAATAATATAAGACGTAGACCGTGAATAATTGCGTGCATTTGATGACTTTAAAAAAAATAAATAAAAAAAAAAAAGGTAAAGGAACCTTACGCATATTATATTTACTGTTAAATTTGTCGTTCTGTTTTTTTACACTAGTGATTTTTTTTTTTTGTATTTGTTTAGAGTGTGAATTATAATACAATATAATACATTTTAATACCTATTGTAATGATTACAAAGCTTGACAAAACATTTCAAATTCTCTCTCTCTTTTTGTCATACTAATCCATTCGTCTATATAGTTCTTATCATTATGTAAATCTTTTTAAAAACAATAGTATCTTGCTTACATAGGAACAGTTTGTTGTTTTAAGATATTACTATGCTAAAATTACAATAAGCAAAAAAAAAAAAAAAAAAAGTATTTTTTTTTTGTTCAATATTTACTGGCGATGAAAATGAAATCATAAAAATAAAAAGGAAGACACGAAATATTTTTGACGTAATTTTTAAACTGAAGAAAGTAAAGTAACAGTATATTATATATATTTTTGATGGGATATAAATTTTATAAGTAGCAACTTATTATAATATTTTTCAAGTAATAAAATTTCAAGTATGTGACCTCTTTTAATGACCTTTTGTTATGGGACTATTCTTATCGTCGTAAAAAAAAATATATATATATAAATTTTTATCATATAATAATATGATAAAAAATGTATATAAAATTATAATTTAATAAAAAATCTTTTATATTATATATATTTATGACGTCATAATAGTGTGAAAATAAAATAATTAAATAGAAAATATGTTATTATACATAATTACTTTTACCATAGATAAAGCAAGAAGATTGCATGACACACGATACCAAAGTTAATCTGATTAATAATTAGTCCAATTTATATATTAGATAATATTAATATTGAGATGTAAATTAAAAGATATAACGGTCTGTCAAAAAATAATAATAATACACAGGGGTATAAAAAAGGTTTTGTTTATATAATAGTATAATATTCCGTGATATAACTAAAGCAACAGATTACATTGATTACAATCTTAATTATATTTAATTGAATTTTTTTGTTAAGTATTGTATTGTTTTTGCTATCTTTAATTTTTTTTTTATTCATACATTATACTGTATTATGTCATTGAGATATCATTTACTGTGTTTTAAATTTTAATGTATATAACGTTTTCTTATTGCAAATTAAATATTACACCAGTGAATGCTAATGAATATTGACAAGAAGTTTAGTACTCTACAACTTAACTATATTTCGATATATGTATATATATATATATATATATATATATATATATATATATATATATATATATATATATATATATATATATATATATATATATATATATACACACACATAACATGTTTACGTGCATTTCAATGGTAAAGTACTTGATGTTTTTCACGCTACAGCGCATATGCTAACTCTTTTGTTTTTCAGACTTTTCCGTAGCATCATTCTTGTTTTGCTACTGTTTATTAAAAAAAATATATAAATGAATATAAATTAAATATAAAACTCTTATTGTAAACTAACTTTGTACTAAAAGTTTCACATCTCAAAAACTTCATATTTTTATTTATAATTTAAATAAAATCTACCTTTTTTTTTTCTTTGCCTTGTATTTTAAATTTCAATACAGGTGATATAGTAATAATAGAATAAGAATTTATAATCAATAATGTAATATAATTTCACAATCTGTTACATGAAAAATTGGCGTGGGTAAATTTAAAGAAAAGTTTGATAAGGAAAAGATGGAAAAAAAATAGAAAAGAAGTGAAAATTTTTAAATTACTTTTTCTTTTCTTTCGTTATTCATATTTGTAACACAGGCAGGGTATATAGAAAGAAATGAACTTCCTTTCATAACTTTTATAGAATTAAAATTTGTTATGAGACTGATAAAGATTTTTTTCCTAATGCAGTATAGGAGTCTCCATTTTTTGTCAGTTTTATGTCTTGCATTTTTAGTAGCAAATTAAAAATTTAATTATTCTCTCTCTCTCTCTCTCTCTCTCTCTCTCTCTCTCTCTCTCTCTCTCTCTCTCTCTCTCTTACCCTTATAGATATATTTTAAAGATAAATCAGATTTGAAAGCTGCGTATTTAAAATTAATATATAAAAGTTCTGAAAAAGAATTTTAATATATAACGCAACTTTTTCTTTCTTCTTCGTTTTTAACACCATAATACGTCAAGCTACGCATTATGGTAAACACAATTGTTAAACTTAATATAATATATAAACTTTTCCATTAAGACTATCAATCATATTCCGTACAATATATATAAATTATTTATTGATTTTTGAAATATATAATATATAATATATATATATATAAAAACATATATGTAAACTTTTCTTTTGCTACCAATAAATATGCATATATTTAATAATAATAATAATAAATGTAATGCTATCAAATTTTAATACTGATTTTTATATATATATATTCATACCCCCCTCCTCTCTCATAAAAGTTATTGTTGTATTTTATATTGATGAATATTACATAAATCTAAAAATGGTAGGGCATGCATGTCTTGAATTGGGATTGATAGATAGAATATGACAGAAAATTTTAGATTTATTGGGATTACAATATGAGCAAAGACGATATATTATAATAAAAAAAATCGGGGAAAAAAAGATCATGCACGATAGTTAGGTATAGAGATAAGTTTTTTGAGCACGCTTTTGCATTCGGTTGCTATTTCTCTCTTTCGTTCTCTTTCTCTTATTCTTTTTGTGGGAACCAGAACACACGAGACAAAAATAAAAAAGTAGAGAGTGAATAAAACGAGAGTAAAAAAGAAAAAGAGTTCATTCCTTTTTTTTTTTTTTTTTTTTTTTTTTTGCAAGTTGTATTTACATGAAATAGTTAAAAATTTAACGTATATTTGCATATAGAATAATACCTTTATTGTTTACTCTTTAAAGAAAAATAAACATGATTTTATTTATTTATTTCATCAAGCAAAAGCCATTGCCATGGCTTTTATTTCTTTAAAAAACCAGACTCATTGGTTCACATAGGAACAAAATTTCATGCATGGTTTGTACCGCATACGCACATTACTCTTCTAAATCTCTGATAATATTTGTTTTATTTTGTATTGCATAAATCACCATATGTAAATAAAATAAAATTTCAAATGAGTATAATATAAAAATAAATTGATATACGCTTGAATATATATTGGGGAAAAAAGTGATTTAATTTTTACCATAATATATTATTTCAGGTTGTCTATCTCACTTCACACTTTTTACAATAACGTTAAAGAATAATAATTATTTGGCAACATTTTGTATGAAATTTTTTATTTACAATTTTTTTTTCTTCTTATTCTTTATATTGTTGATTGATATTTCATTATAAAATTTTCTACATATTTATGATGAATCATTTATCTTAAATGTCTACATCACGTTATCTTCACACAAAAGAAAAGAGGGAAAGAGAAATTTTTCTTCATATAATTTTTGTTTTGTTTTGTCACTTCTCTGTAGGTCAAATATTCATAATACAAAAATAATACTTCAAAGCACCCTAATTTTTTTGTACACAATGATCATTGTTATTTTTTTCTCTCTCCTTTTTTTTATGTTTATACATCACGAAATCTTCTATTATTTTTTTTTAAAAAATGACGCAAAAATCTTTTATTATCATCAAAGAATCTTTCATGCATGAAAAATTCCTTATAGTGCAGAGTAAATTGTGCGTGACGGTGGTGTGCAATACTTAATAATTTATCCTTTTTTGGTTTATTATCTATATATAATTAAGATTTATTTTTATTAATATTAATTTAGGTAAAGCTGTGTTGTATTTTAAACATTCTCTCTCTCTCTCTCTGTCTCTCTGTATGTGTTTGTAAAATTTAATTTAAATTTATACCTGCGTTTGTATCATTATAGGTGTACATGTATAACATTACCTCTATGGGATATAGTATGTGTTATGTATCATAATTATAAATTATATTTAAAATCGAAAATGTGATTTTATCATACGTGGGTACTGTGTATGTTATATAACCTATGTATATTATTATGTAACTATAGCTTTAAAATGTTGAATGTCACTTTTATAGTAGTAGTAGAGTTACAATCTCGTGTAATATTTTATCCTCTTTTCCTTTCTCTCTCTCTCTTCGCTAGTAAATTTTCTTTCCCCATCTCTCTCTCTCTCTCTCTCTCTCTCTCTCTCTCTCTTACTTCTGCAAAACATTAATCCTCATTCAGTTGCATTGTTACCTAACTTCATGCATAACAATAAGCTTCACACACTCTTTCTCTATACAGAGTTAGTTAACATTAAAGAAAAGAAAATCTATTGGGTCAAAGTTCAAGACCCCTCTGGTGACCACAAAACTTTATTATTTAAAGCTAAAATCTCTTAACTTTTATACTTATACTCTCATTCACAGTTTTACATCCCTGAAAAAAAAACTTTTCTTTTAATAAAGATTTAAGTTATGTTAGAAGTAAGTTAAGAAGAAAAGAAAGAAAGAAAGAAAAAAAACTTGAAGTTTAATGTAATTAAGTATTGAAGGGAATGAAATGATATAAAAAAAGAGAGAGAAAAAAAACTTTTTTATTACATATATTAAAATGAACTTTTTTATGTGTGTAAATAGAACGAAAGGAAATATTAAAGAACAAAAACATAGAAATCTTTTATGGTAACCCATATGGATTTGGCAATGAGAAAAATGAAACTTTTTTATGTTTACTTATATACCTGTTTCTTTCTCTCTCTCCCTCTCTTATTATTTTTAATTTTTCTATTGTTCTTTTTTCATTATTATATATTTATATACATTACTACAATTGAAATAAGTTTTTTTTATTTACTTATACAAAGTATTTGTTTAGCTCTTTGGTTTGGTAAGTTTAAAGTGTATATGCCTTGTAGCTGCTGCCTACCAAACCAAAAACTCCCTTGCCTGCCACTTCATTCTTGAAACCAAAGCAAACTTTTGCTGCCACAGCAAACACAATTAAGTTTATAAATCTTTAGGTCTTAAGTAAAGGGACAACGTATAGTCTTAAATAATAATATTCAATCTTTTGAAAAACTGGGTGTAAATATTTAAACTTTTGTATTAGTTTTTAATTTAAGACCATGACGAAATTTCCGAGACTTCTTTAGTATTAAAATATAATACATTTTCATTATATCAATTATTTTAATTTATATAAAAAAAAATAAAGATTTTAATATATAAAAGCTTTTATTTATTTAAATTTTTGTAATTTACACATTCAATTCTTCCCCTCTATAAATTTATTATAAAACTTTTTTTTAGGGTTAAAAAAAATCATCTAAAATGCATTTTATGCATTATCTGCTACTACCATGGAATATAAACGGTCTATTTTAAATATTTAATCAATACTCTATACCTTAAAATGTCTCTTGATTTGCATGAAAATCAAACCACAAAAAAAGCTTTAACAGCAAGAACTATATATATATATATATATATATATATATATATATATATATATATATATATATATATATATATATATATATATATATATACCAAAATTGAAGCAATAATGGAGCTTTTTTTTTCCGTGATGAAAATAGGGTTATTATTTTGATACAATAGCAACAAAAAAGTTGACTACGTTGCTTATACTGTATTGATGATAATCAGAAGCTTTAGTTGAAAACATCAGATTGAGATATTTTAGGTATTATTGCGCATGCCAACAGACAATCGTTACTAACTACATTATTTGTTGTGCTTTAACTTTTTTTTTTTTTCCTAGCTTTTTTTCTCTCACTTGTATGATATTCTATACATCATACATGAGACTTTGTTATTGTTCGTTCGTTCATATATATTTTTTTTAATTATTAACATTTTACATACTGTAGCATACTTGCATTTTGATGCTGATGAATATTCATAACTCTAACATATCGTAAAAGAGTAACTATATATGTATATAATACTTCATACATAATTTGCATAATATAGAACATATAAATTATAATATATTTCTATATTATAATAATAAAATACATCACTAATTATTTTTAACAACCTTTTTAAAAAAAAAAAAAAAAAAAAAAAGACATAAAATACAATATTTATGTACTATTAAATAATGATGACGTACAAGTTAAGATTAGGAAAGTGAAGAAGGACGAGGGATTAAATGGACCAATAAAATATCTAAGTGGAAACTGACAAGACTAGTTGACCATTACTTATATATTTTTTCTTTAGGAAATGTTTTTAAAAATTTAAACGTAAAAAAAAGAAAGAAAGAAAACGTAATAACATTTTGTACCCACCAGTAAAGGTTTTATTCCCAAAGGTATGTATACTGGTACTGTACACGTCATGTTCCTATCTTTACTTGAAATACAATCGTAAAAATATATGTAATATAACACTCTAAAAACCTCAAAATCCAGTTTATAACTAAAAATATAACTTAAAAAAAAAAAAAAAAAAAAAAAAAAAAAAAAAAAAAAACTAAATATTTTATAGGCTTAAAGTATAGAGGGTAAGGTAATAAGAAGTCGTTTATAGGATTTTATAGAAGCTGAGAGAAGGAAGACGTAGGGTTTGAAATGTGTAGTATATCAAAAGTTGTGAACAAATTCCATATAGTAGGTTAAAACTTTGTTGTGTAATCCTTTTTAGAATTACACATCGTATCGAGTACGTAGAGCTAGAGTAGGAAAACCTATAACTTGCATTTTGAATATACATATATAAGCTCATACATATATTTAAGTAAGACGTTATATATTATGAGTGCTATATGCACGACTATATAACTCTATATGAAAGAGAGAGAGAAAGAGTAAAAGTGAGAGGGAGGATTTTGGTGCGGTTTTATTGATCCTTTTTGCTCTCTCTCTCTCTCTCTCTCTCTCTCTCTCTCTGTTGTCCAGCCTAACATCCAAAAGCTAAAAGAGATGCGCGAAAATGCTCTATATAGCAATTCTCTGTTATACTATACAAAAAGTGATAGCTCAAAAGATAAAATATCAAAAATTGTTGTACATTGTAAGAACATAATGTTAGTAAAATACAAAATTTACACATTAAGTAATACAGTAAAATGATTTTGTAAAATATAAACAAAAATACGTATACCAGTGTTATTATTTTATTTAATGATTAATTTTAATATTTATATGGTTTTATTTAAAAAAAAATCAACTTTTACGATTATTATTTTTTCTTTTATTTATATAACAGCCAGTAGAATATTAAAAATTTAGGGAGGAAATATAAATCACTTTATTTTCATATATATTATATATATATTATATTTCATACAGGTGTAAGAGCAAATAATTTTTACGTTTTTTTTTTTTTATTATTATTATTTGAATATACAGACTATCAATAACATTGAAGGTCAAAGGTTAAATAAATATTCTCATTTTTCATTGAGTTACGTTGAAATGAAAAATAACACTATAAGTTTGTTTACAAATGTACTGTACGGACTGTAGAATCATGAATGAATTGAATACTATAAGGTATTTCTATAGATAGGTAATCCAAAGAGAATATCGTTATTCAATTTTCTGTTGCCTTTAATTTTATTTTATCCTGGAAGTTATTTTTTGTTGCCCATTTGATCAATGTAATTTTGACCCGCAATACACGTCTCCAGCTGACCAGTACTTTTCAGCGGGAATCCTCTCTGGATTACATAAGTTATCTACTTACATTAGAATACTATAACTTACATTGTATACAGTATACTCACGTTTTTTTGTTGAGTATACTTCTTGCAACATAGGTCTGAAGATTTAGGTTAATCATTTCAATATTTGTAAAAAAAAAAAAAAAAAAAAAAAAAAAATACATGTAATATAACGTATACAGAAGACTTACTATTTTCTCTCATTTCTTAATTCAGGAAAGGAAGGCGAGTATTTTACTTTTTACTATATTTTAACCGTAAGCTTTAAAAGTGATTTTTTCTTCTTTTTTTTTAAGTCAAATAATTTATAAGAACAATGATTCAGCTTCATTGCAAACTGTAATAAAGGATGTTTCAATCTATGCTCTTTTAGTGCACAAAGTTTTATTGTTCAAATTTTTGTGTATGTATTGTATTATAATAAAAGCTTCCATACTCTTTAATTTTTAATTATTTATATATTGATATCAAGTCATTTAATTTTTTATTAAATATATTTTAATATTGATAAAATAATATTAGTGCATTATACGCATACAAATTCTCATTATATGATAAGAAGTGCTGAGTTAGGTTAAACGTTAACAACTTTCACAATATAATGTATTGTATATACACTTTTAACAATGGTGCTTGGGCAAGATAGAAGCTTCAAATTGTTGACATATCAAATTTTGATGCGGGTATATAGTAGTTCTAACATACAACATATATATATACACCAAAATAGCTATTATATTACATTCTCTCCTGTATACAATACTTTTTTGGTCCCCAGGGTGTCACAATTTAAATGGAAAATCGAAGTTAAAAAAAAAAAAAAAAATTTGCTGACGATAACATTATAATACGAGAATTCAGTACCTGAATTTTATTACTAAATATATTTCCTATTTATTATCAATTTTTTTTAAACAGTATATTATTACTTATGTAACATATATTATATGAATCATTCTGTTTAATTAAAATGATAATTCATGCTTAAATTTTAATTTTACTCACAGTATGATTTAATATATAATTTATTTTAAAGTTTTAATATCATATATGAAAAAAAAAATAACAAACAATAAAAATAAAAAACTTTGATGCAAGAACGAAACAAAAAGCATGCATATACACAACAACAAAATGAATAATAATAAAGGTTTTTTGATTGCAAAAGCTTGCAGGGGGATGTCAAGATCATAACTCACATTTGCAAGCCAGATGACAATCTACATAGTAACATTTTTCCCTTACTCTGCTTTGTTATGATATACATATACATATACATATACATATATATATATATATATATATATATATATATATATATATATATATATATATATATATAGAGAGAGAGAGAGAGAGAGAGAGAGAGAGAGAGAGAGAGAGAGAGAGAGAGAGAGAGAGAGAGAGAGAGAGAGAGAGTACAAAGTGATACTTTGAATTACATTTTATACACATATAGTGGGAAAATATCGATCTTCTTCTTCTTCTTCTTTTTTTTTATAAAAAAAAAGTACCATAACACTACTATACTCTTACCATCATCATCAGTAACTTTTTAGCTGTGTGTGGGTACTTCAGAGCCCGCAAGCATAAAAATACTATAGCTAGCCAAGTTTTCGTGGCTATTTCAGTCAAGTATGAAACCATCTTACCACAAGTTCTTTTTTTTTTTTAAACTAAATCTCAGTACGAAATATGTCAAAAAAGATGTTTAAAATCTTTCCCTTACTGGCTACACCCATCTATTTTTCATACACATTTTTTTTTAAACAGCTGTCAAATTTTTTTATATTTTAATTCAAGAACTAAAGAAAAAATTAATACTCTGGAAAAAAAAGTAAGGTTTTAGTGTCAAAAAATAGAAAATGCTAATTAAACATGTATTTTTTTTTTTTTGCGTGTACTTTTTTTTTTATAAAAGATAATTAATATTATACACTTAAACATACATTTTATTTATAATTATCTGAGGTTTTTGTTTATTTATAGACCAAAACCACAGATCACAAATAAAATGCATATTTGTGGTTGAATAATGGAAACAAAAACATCAGATGGCAAAATTTAGTAATGATGATGTAAAATTTTCCTAAAATAATAAAAATTCACAAAATGGCACCATACAGTATAATAACTGTAGTTCTTTTGAATTAATGAGAGAAACGTCTTAAGTTTTGAATATGAAGTCAGGAAACTGAAAGAATATTAACGTACAAAAATTTCAGTGTCAGAAAGTTATTAATCTTCACGTAGCTCAATTCTTAGAAATGACTAGACGAAAATGCTACTGATTTTTTTTTAATGCAAAACTTTTTAAAATATATTTACCATAAAATAATTTATCATCTAACATGAGTGAATTGTATCAGTTTTCAGCAAAGTGGTGTAAATTTCAAACAGCAATTTCGCCAATGCTTACATTGTTAATGTTTTATACATTAGTTAGTTATATACGTAGAGATTGTCAAACAAAGCAGCCAGAAAAATAAAATCGTAGGCTTCTCTAGGCTGTTATGGCGAATGCCGGGCTGAGTACTTAGGCCGTGGCCGGCCCGTGTGTGCTTTTCCATTAATTGGAAAGTCCTTACCTGTCGATAAGACAATGTCTTGACTGGGACTGGGATTGGTGTATAGCACGATAACACAAAATGGCAAGCAAAAAAAAAAAACAAAAAAACAAAACAAAACAAAACAAAACAAAACAAAAAAACAAACAAACAAACAATGATTACAGAAACATAATATCTCATCAAATAATAATAATAATAAAAAGAAACTTTTTAGAAATTCATAAGACGGATATATCCGTAATATTTTTTTATCCGAATTTTTTCCTTTCTTTTAAAGGCGTAGAACACCTTGAACAAAAAAAAGCATGTCTAATATCCTAACATACCTAAATATCAACGTTGATTTGGCCGGAATCATTGATTTCTAATTTATTTTCCACTAACAAAATGACAGCTGCGGTTTTGTGACGTCACAGATCACCTGTTTCCGCGTGTAGACTAGTGAGCTGTGACGTCACAAATCCACAGCTGTCATTATGTAAATGGAAAATAAATTAGAAATCAATGACTCCGACGAAATTAACGTTGATATTTATAGGTATATGTTAGGATATTAGACATGTTTTTTTGTTCAAGGTGTTCTATGCCTTTAAGTTACTGCATGTAGCAACACAATGCATTTTCAAATCAATACCCTCGTGTGAAAATAACTGAAGAAAGTTTCGTTACACAAACAACGAATGTATACAAAAAATTAAATTTAAAAATATTATGATAGATGTAATGATAATATGAAAAAAAAATTATAATTATATTCTCTTCACCTTGTTATAGAGAAGGTAATTGAAGATTAAATCTTATTTGTAATGAAAACTACCGGAGTAGTTACATGTGAATTTTTTTTTTTTTTTTCATAAATGAAATTAAAACTTTACCAATTTATTAAAACTAATTAGCATTTTAACTTTGTAGACCAAAAAAAATTAGAGAAAAATATTTTAAATATAATCATTATACAAAAATTACAGAAATATTTTTCAATGAGTTGTAAATTCATCAATTAAAAACTTTTTCTGCCGCGCTATTGAATTTATACGCATCGTTTTAATTAACTATTTATAAAATGATTAAAAATTTAAAGTTTCAAAAAGCTTATTAAAGCAAGTAGAAAAAAAAATACAGTTAAAAAAATTTCAATATACATATTTATAATGCAATTAGTATACAGTATAGAATTTATTTTAAAATTTAATAATAAAAAAAAAAAAAAAAAAAAAAAGTTTTTTTCTGTTTGCATAAATTGAATTTTAAATAAAAAAATCAATTGATATAAAATTTTCATGTATTTACATGTAACTCAATGTTTTAGTAAAGCACTTTAATGTTTCCGGTTTTTAGTTTTCTATATACATAGGGACTTTCTAAATAATGTATGAACAGCAGAAGTCCATTTTCCTGTAATTGTCTTGTAATTGATTAATCATGTGAATTGATATTCATTATTGCTAAAACTTGGATTTTAATCATGCATTATACATTATCGCAAATTGAATTAAAAAGTCTCCTTTTTCAATTCTCTATATATTTTTTTTCCTTATAGCTGATCAAAATTACTATATGGATGATTTAAAATAATAATTTATATTTCACAAAAAAAAAAAAAAAAAGTTTATGTTTTATTTAAAACTTTTTTTGTTAGCAGTTGAAAGGAATTGTAAAATCTAGAATGTATATACGATATAGAAGATTATTGGAAATCTAAAGACGTGTTCATTAAGATTATTGGATTTACTGAGCTGTGTGAACAGAATGAAGAGAGAGAGAGAGAGAGAGAGACGAAGAAATACGAAAGGCACAGCGGGTTGCAGATACGTTAGGCGAGTCGCTAGAGGGAAAGGATTTTTTTTTTTTTGTGTCTGAATTGAAAGTGTGTAGAGAAACGAAAGGGTTGCGTAGAAAGAGTAGACACGTTGGCGTTTGAAGGGAAAGCTTGAAGTAATGTTATATGAGAGAATGAGAGAGAAGGATTTCCTGAGCCGCGAGCTTCATCGTCCCAATAAGTAAAGCCACATGAACAATACTACTCTGACTCAATTCTTCTTTTTTTCTTCTTCTTCTTCTTCTTCTCTAAGATATTGTAACATTCATACTACAAGAAGAAGAAGTAGAAAGATGTCAATAATACACACCATACTAAAATTATAATGTGATAATGCTTTTAAATGCAATGATGTTATTTAGAATTTTTGCATGATTTGCATCGATACGAATGAGTGTATGGGAAAGTAAAGTTGACTTTCACTGACTATATCGAACTGCTGATGTTTAAACCCAATGAGACAAGTAGTGTGTAGCGTGCTTTAAAAAGATACTCCGTACTTAAGTTTGATTTCTTTCTTCCTCTCTCTCTCTCTCTCTCTCTCTCTCTCTCTCTCTCTCTCTCTCTCTCTCTCTCTCTCTCTCTCTCTCTCAATTTAACTTCTTTATAATACTCTGACCAGAATATATTTATTTATATTTAGCTTACTCAGCGTTTGGAAAAATTTGTTTCCAATCGAAATGTTATCAGCAAATATAATCTTGCAAGCAACTCTGCAAAGAGTAGTTTTCATGCACTATTTGGTTTGGATCAACAATTGCGTATAGAGAAGATTTTATTGAGAAGGAGACTTATTATAAAACAGGTAAAGAGAACCTATGCTTTTTTAGTTGTAATTTTATTGTTATTATTTTTGCTATCTGCTTCATGTTTTGCAATCATAATTGTTAAAAAAAAAAACTTGACCATAGTAAATAGAAAATATTATTCAATATTACACACCGTAAGGAAGTTATATGTTTATTATCAACTTGATAAGTAATGTCTTTTCTTTCAAACTTTAAGTATGAGTATATTTAACACGTATTTCTAAAAGATATTTAAAGAATGTAGTAAATAATTACACATTCAAAGAATGCGATTTTATAAAAACGGAAATATTTTAAGTCAGACCTTTTTATCAATGATGATAACATTAATGGTGTTAGTAATTGATAATTAATTTTAGTTGTACCATTGATTTAACTGAAATGCATTAAATGAATGTAAAATAATTATTAGTTTTTTATGTATAAGATGTATAGACAATTCAGGGTGGAATAAAGTTCTCTCTCTCTCTCTCTCTCTCTGCTCTGTCATGCTCGCTCGTGACACAAAGACTTCAACATGCTTGACATTTTCTTCTTGTACTATCCACTCATCTACTTCATATAATATACAGTACAAAAGTATATAGTAATATAATAATTACGTTGCAGATATAAGTGACGAAGGGAAAAGACAGTTTTCATAGACAATTTCATGCTTTTTACCACACGTTATAACAATTAAACCTAACGAGCTTGAAAAATATGGCTTTTAATAATTTTTTCTTCTTCTTCTTTTACTTTTAATCTAACAAAAAAGAAGGAGTTGCTTTAACATTAAACATAATGATATTAGTAAAAAAAAAAAAAAAAGTAAACACAATTAGAAATAACAATAACTTTGATGCTTTTATCGCATTTCCTTTTCCTACTCTTCTTTCTATAAATCTTTTTTTTTTTTTTTTTTTTTTTTTTTTTTACAACTTTTTACGCTAATGTTGCATGGTGAAAACTTCTTTCCAGTATCAATGTCATGGACGATGTTTCAAGTTCTGAACATAACATATTATGAAGAGACTGCCAAAAATATTTTAACTATTTACATAAAAATATATTATGGAAGATTTTCTACTTATCTTCGCTAAAATATTATATAATATGATCAATTAAGTATGTAAATTCTTTACAAACTTATGGATATAGTCATACCAAAGATAGGAAATGTAAATTTGCATACTTATTAAAATATTTTAAACTAATAAAAATTACATTACGAGAATTACTTATTGATTATTTACATAAAATAATGAAAAACATTTTTATTTGGTGATTCTTTGGTCAGAGAATGTAAAGTATGTAATTTTTATATGAAAATAAAAATAGAAAATAATTTACAAAATAATTTAAAGTAAAAATGACATTTTTGATCATGAATTTTTAACATACCACATAACACATTTTTACAAAGTCCAATTATGATATTAAAATTATATTTATATATATATATATATATATATATAAAATTGAAATTCCTTTAATATTTAATGTATATAAACTAATTAACTCTCGTTTCATCATTTACATATTATACAATAATGAGCTTTTAAATAATTTATAATGACTTAAAACTTATATGTAAATGTAGATACTCCATCAAGTATGTGTCATTTTAATGCTCAATTTACATTTTGAGATCTGTAATTGAATTGATATTATGAATAATTTTGGTACCCACAAATGAAAATTAATTTTAACATATGTGTTATATAATGTATATATATGAAGTATTTCATACATTATTGACATATAGCATATTACTGTATACTAAAATCATTATGAAAATTTATAGAACTTTTAATTAAAATATAAATCATAAATGAATGAAATTTAGAATTTTATGAATGAAAATATAAATTATATAGAAAGTTATCAAAATAAGTTCACAATTTTTTTATTTCATTTTTGTTTAAGTGGATCATAAAAGATAACAGCATATAATGACAAGTATTTTAATTGAATATAAGATGTCAATGATTTAAAATTCAATTGGTTTGTTATCAATTTCTACTAACTCAATTATCAAAGATAATTATAGAGAGATAAAATAAGTCAATGCTTTCCATATTCTTACAAACTTAATCGTTTCAACTTTGAAAGTGATTTTTTTTATCAGCAAAAATATTATTTACTTTTCTTTTCAAGTGTTTAACATCGTAAACGAATTAAAAATGATGATTGATAATTATTATAAGTTGTAAGATTTAAGTAAAAATTAGGCTACTGTAAGTTATCATTTTGTATCTCTCTCTCTCTCTCTCCTCTCTCTCTCTCTCTCTCTCTCTTCTCTCGAATCTCCTCTCTTTCACTCGTAATATAGATAAAGTGATGCAATTTAAAGAAATTTTCAGAGTTAAATAATTTTTGTCATAATACAATATAAAATCAAGAAATTTTTGTGTAATGTGTATTATGCGTAAAAATATGTAAAAGAATTTATAAAAATTTTGGATGCTGCACAAAAATTTAATAAATCTACAAGGCTTTCTCTCTCTCTCTCTCTCTCTCTCTCTCTCTCTCTCTCTCTCTCTCTCTCTCTCTCTCTCTCTCTCTCTCTCTCTCTCTCTCTCTCTCTCTCTCTCTCTCTCTCTCTCTCTCTCTCTCTCTCTCTCTCTCTTCCTCAACAAGCGAGTTTAACAATCCTTGCAATACTCGAGAGAAGAAAGGAAAATAAGAATGTTTGCCATATATATATATATATATATTTTTTTTTTTTTGCATAAATTGTATACAAAATATATTTCTCCATACATGGTGTTTTATTTTTAAATATAAATCTTTTTAATAATAATATAATATGAGAATATTAAAAAGAAAAAGACTATGACAAACTTGAAGCTGTATTATAATATATCTGTACTGGCAAAGACTTTAGTTTTACTTACATACGCCCTACTTCCTTAAGTATGACAATATATTTGAAGTAATATCTTTGGTAATAGTGCATTGTCTTAGCCTATATAATATTGCAATGAAAAAACATTATATTTGCAAGTACGATTACAAACATTGAATGGATGGGTATTATGTATATCTTACATGAAGAGACGAGTAAATAACCACCAACTTTGTTCATAATACAAAAGCAAAGTAGCTTTTAGCAGAGTTTGCTGCTAACTTTTGCAAACAAGAGGATTTTATATTATAAGAGATTCAACTTAATAACAAAGACGTTTTCATTAAAATGTTATAATCTTTTATAAAGTTAAAAAACTTTAAAAACTTTAAATAATGAATTATGTTTAATTATATATAAAATATTTAGTATCATAATTTTTTTCCCTAATTTATATTTATAAAAATATAGCAGTTATAGCATTTATTTTTCTAAAAATATTGTATTAAAAAATAAATAAGTATAATAATTTGATTTCAGCATATACGGTAGACCTGCATTATAGTAATACTATTTTATTTTTTTAAATAAAATGTTTTTTTTTTTTTTTTTTTTTTTTTTTTAAAAAAAAGAAGAAGTTTTGAGTTGTTTTTTCTGCACTAAAAAAGTGCCCTATCATCTCACAGATTGCCTTGAATTACTAGTTATCTACAAATGGATTAAAAGATGCTACCTCTCTCTCGCAAAATATGTGAGCTCAAAAATACATAACCCTAAAAAGAATCCATTATTAAAAAAAAAAAAAAAAAAAAAAAAAAAAAAACTGAACAGTATTTATCCAGATGACGTCTAGTATTGTTAATTTTAAAAAAATCAACGAATTCACACCTATATGCATTATGCAATCATATAACTTTTTATCCAGAACAGAAAATTAATTCCCATTATTATCTTTAACCACAAACTACAAACGCGGTAAAAAAAATTAATTTGAATTATTATACGAGAGTAAAACAAAAACAAAAGAAAAAATAAATAATAATAATAACAACACTTACCATGTTCTGAAGCTCCTTGCATTGCTGGAGCAGTTGCTTGTTGTAAACTCGGTGTTTTTTTATCAGTTATAACCATTGTATTATTGTTATTATTAATATTATTATTGATTAAATTATTACAACGTGTTACTGGGCTGCCAGTAAAATATCCTGGTAATTGTTGAAGATGAGCTGATGATGTAGTTTCTTGACCTGTTGTTGTTGTTGTTGAAAGCACCTGTACCGCTGGTGACGATGATGATGATGATGCACTCACGGCGGCTCCTGGTGACCCTGATAGTGCAGAATGCATTCTCACATCAGTTTCAATATTAGTACAACATGAATTATTCATCATCATTATATTATTCTGCACATTGTTCATTGCATTATTATTGGTAGAAGAACGTAAAATATTATTAGAACTCATTAATATATTATTACTTGAAGTTGCACTTAATAAAGCTAAATTATTGTTTATTAAATGATGATTATTTGTATTATTTGAAGAAGATGAAGAAGTTCCTGATGTTATAATCATAGGACTAGTTTCAGGTGAACTTGTAATTAACATAGATGATGTATTATTATTATTATTATTGTTCGTATTTACCATCACTAAACTATGACAGTTTCCAGGATTTGAATTATTTAATAAATTATTTGTTACAGAACAAATAGATGAAGTTTCAGTAGCCATAATTATAATAACAATTAATATATTTCCAATTAAATAAACTTTTTTTCTTTCTTTTTTTTTATGTTCAAAATTGGGGATTTATATAAATATTTTTTTTAACTAATCACCTATGTAAATATTTTTGTTGTTATTGTTATTTTTATACTTACAAATTGTATTGTTTATTGTTGATATATTTTCCACCATAAAATTCACTTTATATGGTTTCCAATCATCCGTCCTAATTTGGATTAACTATTGTCTGTATAGTATTTTTTTTTTTTTTATTTATATATACTATATAATAACACTGTATCATACGAGAAATGATTGACAATACTTTGAACGCGGGTATTTGAATCTCTTAACACGTTAGATATCTCGTACTTCCTGACACAAACTGAGCCGGTCTATTTTGCTGGTGCACATCGTCAGTATAGTTATTGGTGTTCATCCTTCGCTGCTTTGGTGCTGCGCTTTGCTTTACCTCCTCTAGAGTGCTACATAGCGCGCAAGATCGCGATTTTCACTCCATCTCGTATTCTTATTCGAAACCTCATCGAAATATTTTACACTCAGTAGTTTGTCATTTACATACAACAGGTCGGTTTTTGAAGATATTAGATAATATAACATCTTATTTATATTGTAATAGTATATCTCGTGGCTCGCGGGTTAAAGAGATCTGTTATTTTAAAATAAATTAATTGTAATAATACTATAAATCGTTTCCTCAATTAATAACTGATTGACTGACTGATTAAATTAATCGATAAATCAACAGAAACAAGAAAAATATATAACGGCTTGCAATAAATGTCGTGTCAATGCTTTTACAAAAAAAAAAAAAAAAAAAAAAAAAAAAAGATAAAACTGCCCCAAGTTTTGCCGAAAGCGGGCAAAATTATAGTTTAAGATTGTGAATGTTTAGTGTTTTATCTCAGTAATAAATAAAATACACAATATATTAATAATATAATAATGTCATATATTATTATAATATTATATACTTATTGATTTAAATTATTGTCAATGGAGTCAATGGCTCCGATTACAATTATGCTATATGTATTAAAATATGCTTGAACAGTATAGTTCTGCATATGTATTACACTATAATACAGATCATTTTCATTAATGTTTAAAAAAATTTGAAGTGCATTTCAAAAGCAAAAAAGTTTTAAATTTCACCCAGGAGATTGAATACCCATCAAATTGTATACACTAACAAAAATTACAGATTTGATTGTTGACAAAGTGGCTGGTCTATTGTTAAAAAGCTGTAAATGTGCTTAAAACGAGCAGTGTTATGACAACTGTGAGAAAAAAAAAGGTATACATAAATACATTCGTATATAGTGAGTATAGATCTGGGAGTGAGAACTGATAATAACCGGAGTCTGAACGATAATAATTAGACAACCTTGCACGTTTTTATTTCTCATTTAAACCTAGCCAAGTAATCATATAAAACATTAAAAATCTAATCAAAAGTTATAACAAAACATAATAAACACTTATGATAAAAATTCCATAAAAAAAAAGAAAAAAAATGTTTGGAACGTTATTATTTTTTGAATGTTACAAACAATATGATTTTGTATTTCATTAAGTGATTGAAACAACTGCAATTATTTGTTATAAACAGTTATTCATTCATAAAATAAATCATAATATAGAAATCCTTGATAATCAATAGAATATGCTGCTACTATAGTATGGTTTGCAACTACTAAATAATATGACAATTTATTTGAAAAACATTACAAAATTTAAGCAATTTTACTTTTTATACAACGTTTTAGTTTGTGCATCATCAAGAGCACTATTGTAATAGAAGTCGAATCATAGTGTGAACCGATATTTAATATTTTATAAAATCAAATATAAAGCTCTCATACAGTTTGTGTTGAATAAATGTAATTTATGTTTTGTCTCATTTATATTTTATTGAAACTTTAATCTTCGTAATCAAATATTGACTTCTCTTTTCATCAGCAAATCTAACTAACTCTTGCTCTCCAATCAATATACGTAGGTATAAAATACCGTCATACGTGTATGTATAATAAAATTGTAAAATACTATTAAGTTATTCAAGTGTGTACTTTATAAGTTTCAATGAGACTTTTTATTGTAATTTAGAGTGCTCCTCAAATAAAATTGAAAACTGTATGTAATATTACAGTTTCGATGAGGTATGTAGCACTAAATAAAAATATTAGTATTTTAACAAATATTAGAATCTAATATGTATTCAATTATATCAATTAATGAGTGCATTGACCGTTGGGTGGACATATTTTTATTAATGATTAATCGATTAGCATTTGTATAATGCTCTTAAGAGTTAACATTGTATCAAAAAGAATTATAGGACCCGCTCTCTCTCTCTCTCTCTCTCTCTCATCATACATCTTTTTGAAATCTTTTCTTTAGCCCTTTTTCAACGTACCATGCACATACTGAAATGTACAATACTTTTTTTTTTTTTTTTTTTTTTTTAACAAGGATTACTTTTTTGCGTTCTTATAGTCTTCTTGCTATCTGGAGATAAAAGCAATGCGACAGACATTCAGACATTCGAAAGACATCCTGGATAAACCTTTCAAGTGATAAGAACGTCTTTTTTTAGTGTAACAGATCCTAACATGAAAGGTGATAAGCGTATTGCTCGTACGAATTCACACCATCGCTTTACCTTTTTTGCTTTTGCACTCTATTCGCTACTTTTGGTTTAAGGAAAGTAAAAAAAAAAAAAAAAAAAAAAAAAAACTATCTGTATCATTTAATGACAATTACGATCAGTACCAAAGTGGCTAGTAACCCGTGTTTGAAGCCATAATTTGATGTACGTACTTTTTATTTTAGAGATCTCGTGATGTTTTATGTAAGGTTAAGCTTTTATATTGCTTGTTTTTATTATCACGGCTAACATTTCAGTATTGCTTTCTTTCAATTTTCAATTATTTTTCAAGATAATGACACTATTTTTGTTAGAGGTGTTATATAAATATAAATTATAGGCAAAATAGTTTTTTTTTTTTTTTTTTTTTTAACAGAAAAATTATAATGCGATATAAAATTTGTTTCAATTATACCGTTTGATGTTTATTTTGCATAAAGAATTACACATTAATATTTAACAAGTTCAGAAGCACAAAAAATTTCGCGTTTTTTTTTTTTTTTTTTTTTTTTTTTTAACATTTTTTTGCAATATTTTAGACCTATCCATTTTAATTTCAATAATGTCAGTATAACAGGAGTTTTAAACCAAGAGGATCATGATCCAAATTAAATTTCAAATTATACCAAATGATTTCAAAGTGATAAAACTATTATACTACAAACTGTACCTTTTTCTTTTTCCACCCATCATTTTCATTCAAACTAGGAATCCAGAAAGTTTTCACATCAATATAAAGAGCTTATTAGCTAACTTCTATAGTCAAGTTTTGTTCAAGATAATTTAATAGAACCACAAATATTCTTGATTGTACCAAGTATTTCAACTTTACAAAGTAATTTATAAAGGTTTAAAGTGGATGTCAAAACTTATTTCTGTTTTACGAATATTTAATATTTATTGAAACCGAAAATTGTCATTGATTTTTAATACAAAAATGAATTTTAATGTCAATTCAACCAGAAAATCTAAATATTTGACAAAGCACGTTAACTTAAAACGAGACCCATTCTTGTTATTACATGACACAAAAGAAAGTATATGTATATAATTATAATTTAAATAAAATTAAATATATAATTAAAAAATCAGATTACAGAATCCCCTGATTTTAGAATCCACACGACATGGTTGCCAGCGTTTCATTCGCTAGACCCTGGCCGGTCCACAATTCCCCACCTTTTTGTAGATCCTATGATCAGGGAATCTGTGAGCAGGGGATTCTATGTTACAGGCTCAATATATATGATTAACAACATTTAATTCTATTTAAAAAATAAAAATTGAATTCTGTTACTTTTAATACATAAATAACCTACAGAGAGGAAATTCTAATTTTAATTAGATTTTTAATTATATTATTAATAATTATTAATATTCTTTGTTGAGCTTCAAAACTATGTTTGTTTGTTTTTATCACCTTATGTACGTACATTATATTTGAAGATTTCTAAAGCATTGTCAACTTTTTTAATAATTTTTTTTTTTTTTTTTTTTACTTGAATTATATTAAAATTGTTACTTTTTCTCTCAGACACGCAGAAAAAAAAGGGTTCCGGAGAACACCATGGTACACACTACACAATACTGATTTATTGAAGGTGTACACGTTGCTAAACATGCAAAATTAACAATACATTTCTAGTTATTTACGATTTATTTATAATAAAATTGTAAATGAATATTCTAATTATATTAAAAAACTCAAATTTTACATTTTATTTACCTTGAGAAATTTAATTTAAAATATCAAATTCATCACTTTATTTATTTATTTATTTATTTTTTAAGAGCAGTTATTACATTGGTAAGGTATGGACATTAATTTCAAGAAAAAAAATCTCATTCGTAAATAATCACAAAAGAATTTTTCTTTCTTTCCCTTCATTATTATTTTTTTATTCTTCATTTTAAAATTAAACGTTCCTTAAAAAAGTTTTAGAATTTCATCTCAGTAATTAACAAGAAAAAAATATATATTTCCACTTTTCCATAAAATGAAATTTACATGTAAATTAAAAGTTCAAATTTTATTACGTTTTTATTAAAACAAAAAGGAATGTTGAATTTTATTAATCTAAATTTTAATTCTGTTTAAAAATAAATCCAGAGCACTAATTTAAATTTTTTGTACGTAAAAGGATATTTTAATTGTTCGTAAAGTATCATTTTATAAAATTAGGTGTTATATTAAAATAAAACTTGTTGGACCATATGATTAAATTATTAAAGTAAATTAATAATAAAATAAAGTCTTTCAATAATTCAACTGTAAAAATAGAAGAGATATATAATATAATATATTATAATAAAATAAATTCACTGAAGAATAAGTAATAATAAAATTGTTCGTATATTAAGATTTTCATATAAATATTTTAATGAGAATAGTTTGAAAGTTTGAAGAATGCTTAAGAGCGACCAAGCAATGATGACAACTTTGTATTCAAGTAATGAAATTGTTGAAACGTATATGCTTAGCTAAGGTAGAAGAATGAAAACTTGCCCGAAATCATTCATTCATCATGAATTATTCCATCTCCTTTCTTGGGTTGTGTTTTAGCTGAACCATGTATTTAAAGCCCTTGTAAAATTTACTTTTTTATCATTTGGGCATACCTTAATATCCATTAAGGTATTAATGTATTATTTGTATTAACTAAATGTATATATTTATAAACATTTTTACTGTATTGGATATTAATTCTGTATTATGTGCAACGGAATCACTATAAATTTTATCATTATATTTTTCTATTGCGTTATTAACTATACCTTTACCTGCATTACTTAAAATTCTCAAAAACACTGGCCTAATAATAATGTAAATTACTCAAACAATTAAAAATAAAATAATTTATTATAATAATAAAAATACTTGTTTGAAAAATAAATCACTTTCAAAACATTGATTTTACAAATTATAGTTTGTTAAGACAACTCAGTTCAAAATGAATTTTCCATTGAATGAAATGTAAAGCATTCACAGAAAATCACAAATTGTCATTTCACTTTAGTAATGAATAAAAGAGGTGATGATTCCCCTTCCCCCCTGACTTTCTCTCCTTCAATTTTCCATCGACTGCTAGTTGAAATCTACTATTGTCAATAACAGTTATAGAGCGAGTGCGTTACTGTTTTTGTGCTCTATAGTATGGAGTATGGATTTGACATGAACACCATTGACACAATTTTATATAAAGAGCTCAAAAAAAAAAAAAAAAAAGTTCTTTAAATCAAGCTTTTGCTTTTACTTTGTATAAATGACAACTATTTCAAAAGCTTTACATCAATTTGAAAACATCATCAGAGATATAGTTAAATATTTATTCTACAATAATTAATCATTTTAATGTATTCGAAAAACAGAAACACTCAACGATTTTTTATACATAACATTCATAGAATTTATAATACATTGCAAAATATATTAATTCTTGTAAAGGTAATAATATTTTATACGTGTTTATTTTGAGAACCATGTAAGTGGGCATGTATTTTTTTTTAACTAAAAAACAAACAACAAATTTGAACACATTTTTTTTTCTTTAGAATACGGTACCTTGAAATATTTTGAGAGTGCAGTAATCGGTTCGTTCCAAAATTTTCAGTGTCAATATTATAGTATTTTTGCCGAGGAATCAATTTCTTAGATAAGAATACTTAAAATAGTGACTCAAACTAAAGGGTGTATGCTGATGACTTCATATTTATTGCGCTTGGATGCCATACTGGAGTAGTGCATAACATTGCTCAGCATAGGACAAACTTCATTTAATCAAATTTTCTTTGTATAATAAGTTCATTTTTTGTTATTGTTATTTTTCTCACATACTTGAGATACTAATTCAACATATTTACAGCATCAATGCTCTCAAAAATATTGCATAGTGTTTTTAAACTGGCAAAATGAGTTGTTCTTTTTCCTATGCCACCTATGTTATTGAGTCATCCAACATGGCGTCAACTTAAAATGAATGCATAGACCCTATATCTGATTGAATTATAGTGAAGGTACGTAACAACTAAAAACTAAATACAAAGATAAAAATAATTTTGGTATACACACATAATTTTCTTGAAGAAAAAGCTTTTATATAATAATATACTGTATTTACCGTGCATTCACCTCAGGGAAAAAAATTTATTACATTAATACAACGTGGTTACAAAATACTCATTTATATTTTATATGTTAGTGTTATTATTACATTAAAACACTATTAAATATTTATGCTCATTATAATTAGGTTTTTACATATTAAAACAATACATAAAAAATATATAACAACACTTAAACCATTAAAAACTAAATATTGTTATACCTTTTAAGATGCAAATAATAATATTATTAATATTACATATTAAGTTTTAATATTTTACTATTAAATTTTGTATTGTGTTACTTCCATTATAATTAATAATTTTGTATATTATAGTATTACAATACTCATATACACGTAAATAGATTAAATATTACGGCATAAACAGTTTTATCATTGTAACATTATATATATGACTATAATTCATATTTGCTAAGGGTACAATGAAGCTTATAACAAAACAAAAAAAGTCATTTATTACCCCCATGTAGTATTGCACCTGTGACTATCGTCTCCATCACTCTGTCACTTAAAATTGTTTTGGTGCTTGCGTGCAAACTAGTGAACGAGGCCTAGATTCATATATTTTTTATTATTATTATAGTAAAAATAGAGAGAGACAGTAAAAAATGTAGTGCGATGAAAAAAAAAGTACTATAAAAAATAAGCACATTTGTTGATGACAAATCTGTTGTGCTCTCTCTCTCTCTCTCTCTCTCTCTCTCTCTCTCTCTCTCTCTCTCTCTCTCTCTCTCTCTCTCTCTCTCTCTCTCTCTCTCTCTCTCTCTCTCTCAACTTGGCTAAGATATACACAAAATAATAAATTAACAATCAAAGCAACGAAAGGGTTTATGGTTTATGTATACTTTTGAAAATATGTGCAGCTGTATCATAAACTTCAATAACTAAATACTTGTGCTTGGAATTTTGCATTGATTTCTTTACAATTTATTTGTTTCATAAAATAATTATAAGTAGCACACAAACAAAAAATCTGTATGAAAATAAAAAATTGCATGGTTAAAGTTTGAATACAAAAAATTATGTTCAATATAATGCAGTTCAAAATAGTATAAACAATATCTGCAAACAATGATATTTGAGATCTCTTTATGAAAATTGAGGTATAAAATTTCTCTGAGGTATAGCTAACTATAACGATTTTTTTTTATCTCAAACTAACCTTATTTAGTTTGGTATTGACCTTACTCAAAAAATCCCCTGAAATCACGTTGATATTCTGTGGGTTAAACCTCTTTACAATCCAAAAATTTCAAATCTATCTGCTTAAAGCTTGAACTCTGCAAGTTAACGCCACTCAGTCTAGATGGCAGAAGTGGTAGTGATTCTATAAAAGATAAAATTAAGAAACAGAAAGAAACGAGGGTAAAAAAAAAGTTTGAGAATCTTGTAGGAGAGACCAACATACAATTGAGACTTGATGGACAAGCAGTTGTCCCCTTCTGAGCACATTTAAACCTTCAAATTGATGTAAAAAAGAAGATGCAAGAAAAAAAATGTTCAACCTGCTTTGATAATGATAAAAAAAAATCTACTCGCTCGCTGCTTTTTTGCATTAAGTATAAAGTCAACCCCTAGCTCAATCTCTTACACAATCTTCAACTTGTCACTAAAGATATTTGAAAAGATGTTAGAAAAAGGGGGGAGAATAAAAAATTTAAAAGAAATTTTTAAGAAACTTAATGACTGGAACAGATTAAATTTTTTATAATATACTCTCTTTGTTGAAAAGCAATTTTTTAATAATAGGAAATGCACTTAGAAAAAAAATAAAATTTAACAAATCCTCAGGAAACAAGAGCAAGTAAATAATTTAATTAATATAAAGAAAAAAAGGCTCATCCGCCATTTTTTTATCTGATTTTCTTTTCTGTTATCATGCTTAGAAAGATGAATATAAATAATTCATAATTTTAAAGTTAAATAAATGTAAATTTTTATATGTAAATTCTATTTTTCAGCACTTTAAAAAGTAAGGTAAAAATATGCCATAATGCAGTTTTATTTTATGCAAGAAAAATATTTCAAGTCACAAGATGTGTAAAGGTAAAAGAAAGAAACCATTTTTGTAACCAGAAAAGAAAAGGAGGGAATAGGGTGCTGAACAAACAAATAGGGAGAGAGAAAGTGGACCAAAATCCGGCGTATATACGCACGAAAAGATAGTAAGGATTTTTGAAAAAGAAACGCTCTTTCCTTACATAACAAGAAGAGTTGCTTACCAGTTTCCCGTATAGCACGCAATATTTGCATAAAATAGGAAAGATTTACCCTTATTCCTATTCGTATTTGTTCTCTCTCTCTCTCTCTCTCTCTCTCTCTCTCTCTCTCTCTCTCTCTCTCTCTCTCTCTTTCTCTTTCTCTCTCTCGTCTCATTTTTACCCAGCAAAGCAAAGTTTGCATGCCATGTCAGCAACAATAAGACAATATGAATGAAATATTTATTATTATATTTATAAATATATGATCTCATGTTCTTTATACTCCTACTTCTTTCTATATGTATATAAACAAAACAATAAATTATTTTCAATATTATGCTTTTAACATTTTTTTTTCTTTCAATAAGGTACTTAACTTAATTGAATTTCCATTTTCAATAAAACAAAAAGAAGTAAAAAGATTCATACCAATGATTTCATAACTAAAAAATTATTCGAATATTCTTTTGAAGTTTTTTTTTTTTTTTTTTTTTTTTTTTTTGGCAAAGTTAATAATGTAAAAGAGTTGTTATCCTTTTTTGTATTTTTATTTATTTTCTTCACATTTATTTACATTGCTTTTTATAGTGTAGGTGTCTGATAAACAGCTCAGGAAAGTTTTGACACATCCTACTTTTCACCAAGGAAAACTGATTTTATTTTCTTTATTGAATTTTTTTTCCCGTTTCCTTATTTTATTATTATCATTTTTTTTAACTACAAATATAGAAAATTTATAGATTTTATATTTTACAACATCAGAAATGCATAGTAGTAAACAATTTCAAAAACAATGCATTAAACTAAATTGATCAGGAAAATGAAAATATAAGCTTTTAAAATTATTTTTTATGCAATTTTAATAATTTTCAATATTTTATGAATACTTAAAAATAATGAAATTTGTGATGACACAAATAATTTAATAAATACGATAAATAGGTGAATCATATAATGCAATCGTCCTATATACATAATAATGTCTATGTCTTTACAGAGTACAATCTGTATCTTATATTAGGTATTGAAAATATAATAAAAATTAAGCAACTAGAAAATTTAATTCATGATCAAAAACCTCCCCACTATAAATCGATATATACTGTATATAGACTTCAATTTCAAAACCATACTCAATAACAACCCACTAAACACAAATCATGAACATTTAATTAAATATCAGTTAAAATAGAATCATACGATAGAAATATTTTATTTAATTATATACGTATTATATTTTAAAAAGAAATGAAATTTTGAAAGCAAATTATTAAATTCTTTGATTTTGTGGTTCTTATACATGGATGTATATAAAATCCGCCCACAACCTAAAATAAGGTAACAATAGCAAGTACAGGTAAAGCATATTATAGCTTGAGTCTTGTTTGTGGTTTTCAACATCAGTCTTTGTTACGTGTTCTAGTCTGGTTCCTGATTTTTCCCACCTACTTCACAAACAACAAACTTCACTAAAACCACAAAACTAAACAGCCTCCCTATTTAATACCAGATTATATAAAACAAGGCATTTTCTACTTGCTGGAATTATCACTAATAACATTTAATAAATTTCCTTTTATTTAATGTGTATAGTAGAGCTTTACAGACAAAAGTGTTTTAGTATAATTAAATAATTTATTGGATGTAAAATTTTACATTTCGTTGGTCCTTATGATCCTTTTGAAACATCAAAATTTGGAAGCAAAATTGTTCCTAAAGCAAAAGAGTTTTTATTAATGAATTTACGTAGGGTAAACTTTAGATGTCTGTAATGATAGTTCATTTTATCTTATACTCTGACACTTCTTTATGGTTATAATGAAAATATATGCAAGTTAGCATATCAAAGATTTTGGTATAATTATGCTAATTTTTATTGTGTTGATATTTCACTAAAGGCGTAGAACACCTTGGATAAAAAAGTTGTGTAAAAACTGAAATCAACGTTGATTTGGCCGGAGTCATTGATTTCTAATTTATTTTCCATTCAGAAAATGGCACGAGCGGGCACTGACGTCACAGCTCGCCCGGTCCACACGCGCGTAAAACAAGCAAGCTGTGACGTCAGTGCCCGCTGGTGCCATTTTTTGAATGGAAAATTAATTCCGGCCAAATCAACGTTAATTTTTAGTTTTGTTAGGATATTACACAACTTTTTTGTTTAAGGTGTTCTACGCCTTTAATACTTTATACTTGCAGTAGAAAGTCCTTTTTATAGTGTTGCGTTCAACACTCGAGGCTAGTTAATATACTTTGATATAAAGCTATGCTTACATTAAAATATATCATTACTAAAATACCTAAAATAAAAAACAAACAAACATGGTTTTCTATTATGGTGTAAAATTGTTTCAAGTGCTAAAATGTTTTCCTCAAAATTTAAATATTTTATGAGTGAATATTTTAATCTCTAAAAGTTTGGCACAATGACAACTTTCTTGGTGACATCGATCAATTTTAAATTAAAACTATAAATCAAGTCATAGACTTTTATTTTATTTTTCAATATCTTTAATATTTTAAGTACTTTTCAATTTAATATTATTATATATCAATATTTGAAAATCTATTAAGATAATAACTATATAAGATGGTAAAATATAGAAACATCATTCAAAACTTGTATATAATTCACAATAGTGTTTAATATTGTGTATGAAATAATTATTTGTTCGTTATCTTTTTGCATTTATATTAAAATTATTTAATCCTTGATGAGTACCCTATGAGGTTTCTACTCAACAAGAAAGTTCAACGAAGAGTAAAGTTGTCAGGATTAAGGTATCGCTTATATCAGCTTAACTAAGTCTTCAAACTTCAACATTTAGATTAACATTGTTTGCAGCTTGCACTCCTTTTCTCTATAATACACTGAGAATATAAAGTAGTACGTTATATAGTATTTTAAAATAAAACTCACTAAACATTTCGAGCATTGACTTGAATATATTTAATATATTAATGCATTTACACCAAATTTTAAAACATACGCGTAGAATATAATTAACTTAAATTTTTCGTAAATTCCATAATAGAGATTAGGAATTATTTAAAAATGTTTAGTCTCTACCAGTGAATGTTTCCTCTCTTCCAATAGTGCATGGTTACTGTCTACTAGTAAAATGGGTTGATATTTGATATTATACTCATATGTTTATGCAGAAGCTATATTATGTATCTTTTGTACTCATCATACCTATGCATCTACGCTAGCCTTTACAAGTTTGAATATTTAGTAAAAATACACTCATGCTTTGACGTACGTACTGTACAGTACAAAACATTTCGTAGGTACTCTGTAAACATTTGTGCGTTGAGAGTTAAGGGTTGTATTCAGATGCCTTGCATCTTAAAATAAAACTTCTAAACTTATGATACCATTTGAAAGTTAATAGTAACAGCTACCTATGATAAAAATTTTAGAACCCATGACCATCAGATAAGAGAGAAAATAACTGATGAAAGAAACATGAGCTCTTATGCGACTAAATTTTTTTTAAAAAATCACAATTTAAAATTTAGCATGGTGAACACCCCCATTTTTCACATTTTTAAAGATTTTCCTAATGTATCACTCTGCAAAATTTCAGATTTTTATTTCTTTACAACTTTTTAATCAAATCCCGCAGTACCTAACTTCTCACCTTAACATTTCTTTTGTTTTTGTTTTTAGTATAGAAACTGTGGTACATGCTGTGATAAATTGAAAACTGATTCTTGAAAATTAAATATTTACAGTCATGACAATGAAGATATATACTGTATTACTTTTTCACAGAATAAATATATATAAATAGCAAGCTGGAGAGTTAAAGAAAATTTTATATCACAATTCTCAATAATAAATAAATCGCATTTAAAAAAATAATAATAATAATAAACGCAGGTAATAAATAAGAGTCTTTTATAACCACTGCACAGTAAATTAAAAAATGTAAAAAGATTAAGATAGTTCTTACAGTAATATACCAATACGAATATATATTTTATGTATGATATAATGTGATATAAAATTTTATTAGAGTAAGCTATATAGTAAAGCTATAGCCTCTTCAGTCCCCGACTTTTTAAAAAATTATTTCAGTGTCGTAAATTTTAACCACGTTTTTGTGCAGCTCTCAGAATGGCAAAAATATATATTTTTTTTTTTTGTCAAAAACGTTTTCTTACTTTGGAGGACCCCCTACATACTCTAGATGGCTCAAAATAGCTTTAAAAAGTGCATAAATTTAAGGGCATTTTCTGGACCAACTTTTGTATTTTTATCTCAATTTGTTTGAGTTTTTTTCCCTGTTTTTTTATTGAATTATCTGATTTCCACTGTATTGTTTACTGGGACTGAAGAGCTATAGTAGATATAACTCTATTAAAATTTTGTTAATTATAAGTAATATCTAGACCAATACTTGTTGTAAGTAGAGAATTTAGTTATAACAAGCAATGTTACTATGAACTGCCTAGGTCAATATTATTTTGTTCTTATTCTTATACATTGCATCCATATCCATATGGATACTTTCTTAAATACAAACTTTACTTTAAGCCTAACGACTTAAGTGCCCTCTTGAATTATTAATCACTAATTTAGGGGACTTCCGATACTAAAGAGCTAATTTACCCCAAGAATGTATGTTTTAGTATTAAAAAGATTTTAATATCATTAAACATGTATTAAAAAAGTAAAAAAACAAAAACAAACATAATTCAGATCATATACACACGTTTTATCTGTTTTCTTCTCAACTTGATAAAATACACACAAATATTATATATATTATATAATATTAGTTACATACTAAAGTACATAAAAAAGTTTAAATAAAAATTATATATATACAGTATATTCTCAACATATTTTTAATTTTAAAAATAATAAACATATGAGTTTATGCCATTCTTATATTTGTTTACTCATGATTCATGATTGCAAAAGGAATCTAAATAATTGTATAAAGTATGCAAGCTGCGAGATTTTTATTTTTATTACCATGATGTCCTGCACTATGAGACGATAGAAAATGTTGTGCTGGTTGCATAATTCAAATTTTTCTATGGCCGTCCCGTGCGATCGAATTTTAATAACATATTGATGTAATTTTTGCAAGTCCCAACTCGCAATTTAAAAAATAAAAAAGTAGTGTTGTTAAGCATAAGAGATTTGACAAAATATTTTATAGGTGTATTATTAAGGTAGTTTTCTAAGGTAAAAGGAAAGCATAAATTATGTAATTTGTTTTGCTTGACTTAATAGCGTAAATGATGGTAAACAACATAAATACTTTTGCTCTAGAACATAATATTTATATATGCTTTGTAACATAGCTATTATGAAGTATACGTAGTATAGAGTACTGAACAAATTGTGCTGAAAATTAGATAGCATAATTATTACGTAGTTATTTTTGTGTTTGCTATAGAATAAAATTTTAATTCACAGTGTCTGTGTCTGTAGTATATATATATATATATATATATTAAACTACCATCAAATTTGTTAAAGATTGAAATTGACTTTTAGAGTGCCTGTAATATTAATAATAATCAACTGAGCAACGAGAGAAAAAAAACAATATGTTTATTATTTTTTATAATTATATTGTTAAAAAAAAACTTTGAACTATAATAATGAAATCAATAAATCATTTCAATAATTGCATGTCAGTTCTTAGCTAGAACATGTTAAATATTCATGCATAACAATTCTAAACCATTCATTATTTTACTTACAAACATCTTAAAAGCACTTTTAAAAGAAATCAAGTAGTCTTATTCATTTTTTTATGTATGCAAATAATTTATTATAGCATATTAGTCAAGAAATTCTATAATCAGTTTTTTTGGCAATAAAAAAAAAATCTAATTCATCAAAAGATTGAAATGAACCTATTTTTTTTCTAAATAAAAATTTATGAAAAAATTTCTGTAATAAAATTGTTCTAAATTGATTAATCACTCTCAAAAATGACGTATAAATTTTATTGATAACTTACATTCAATCATGTCTTACTGGAATTCTTTATACCAGACGAGAAAATAGAATAAAATAGATATCACAGACAATAAAAATAATAATAAAAATTTAATGAAAAAAAAAAAAAAAAAAAAACTCGATGGTTGTTGAAAATGAAATCGTTTGTGATGAAGTATTTAATGACGTATAATTACTATATAGAGATGTAATTACAATTTTCAATAATTCTATAATAATGATCAAATATATTATTATTATTAATATATATATACTGATATTTGTTGTTTGAATACTTCATAAATTTATGGATTTAAATATTTGTTATATAAATGAGAAGGTATTTTCAATACATTATATAATTGCATATGCAGACGTATATTCATTAATTATTTTCATTATTATTACCACACTTGATACTACAAACATCATAGAACTACATACATATATACTCAACACAGATTACTAATTACAAAGTATCGTTTAATATTAATGTTTATTACTAGTAATTAAAATTTAATTTATTATACTTTTAGAAATAATTAATAATAAAATTTTTCATTTGCCCCTTATTTTATTATACATTATCCTAAAGGCGTAGAACACCTTGAACAAAAAAGTTGAATAATATCCTAACAAACCTGAAAATTAACGTTGATTTGGCCGGAGTCATTTATTTTTAATTTATTTTCCATTCACAATAAGCCGATCGCGGTCACTGACGTCATAGCTCGCTTATTTTACGCGCGCGTAAACCGGGGGAGCTGTGACGTCAGTGACCGCCAGTGGCATTTTGTGATTGGAAAATAAATTGGAAATAAATAACTCCGTCCAAATCAACGTTGATTTTCAGTTTTGTTAGAATATTACGCAACTTTTTTTGTTCAAGGTGTTCTACGCCTAAAAGTTGACAATGATTTACATTTTTATTAAATTTTTTATTTTAAGAAGTCGTATTTTTTTTAATTCGTCTAGGTGCATTAAACGAAAATCTTTAGAGTTCAATATTGTGGTTTTTTTTAAATATTCTGTTAGTTAGTCTTAGTTCTTTTTAAGTTTCTTTTGAAGATATTTAATATACAGGATAAGATAATAGAATTACTATTTAATTTAAACTTAAACTTTAAAGATTTATTTTTTTTTGTATTGTATACCACTATAATTGTTTCGTGAAAATCTGTAGACAAAATTAATATTAAATGTAATTTATACAACGTTCAATTTGAAATGAAATTTAACCTCTCTCTCTCTCTCTCTCTCTCTCTCTCTCTCTCACTCACTCACTATTTTACAGTAATTAAACTCTATATTATTGTAAATATAATTTAGCTAGGTAAAATCCTTTATATATTAATATCGGATAATGTGAGCTAGGCTTATATTTTGTTACACTCAAGAGAAGCCAAATAATTGAAATGATATTGCTTATAATCGACAATAATTATTTTCATGATAATAATAATTTTAGTTATATCATTTTTACGTCTCGACTAAATACAGCGTCTCATTTCTAGAGTAAATTTGTAGCAGAAACAATAATGAGGTAAATTAAGATATTTAACAATTAGTGATTTATAAAATATAGTGAGTTGATTTAATACTAAAACAAAACCGAAAAACATAAAAAGTTATAATTAATTGGTCTCAAAACCCAACTGCGTAGCAGTGATTAGAAAATTTTGATTCATGCAACCCGCGCAACATTTTCATACTAATTTTTGCGTGTTTCTGACGTCATAAATAGAAATATTCACCGCGTATTGCATACTTTACAGTTTTTTCACGCTCTCTTATAGTATGAGTATGCCACATTTACATTATGGTAAAAATTATCATCAGTTTTGCAGATCCCATTATGTGTTTAATGATTAAAAAGAACGTGTTGTTTCATGTTTCCTATGCCTTTAAAGGAAGTTGAAGTCTAAATCTACCATTACATTAATAGTATATATATATTTTTTTTTATCATTGATTTAAGTAACTATATATAGAATACAATTTTAACTATATACATTAGCATACCTCAAACAATACTCAAATGAGCAAGAAAATATTACATTGTTAATAATATTGTGTTTTGCTGTGGTATATTCCTTTGTTATAAAGTGTACATTATGATGCAATGTTAGGTGAATTCATGCGGCGTTTGTTACAAACAAAAGACGATCAACATGAAAGCACGCAACGCACAAGCAACTTGGACTGTAAATAAATACAATAGGTTCTGGAATATACCCTAGTTTGCCTATCCCTCAGGCGTCCAATTTCATCTTTCATGCTCGCTGAATACCTAATAGAGTAAATAATAAACTTCTTTTTTTATTATTATTATTTTATTAATTATTTATGTTAGCATTGTTGTGCAAATAAAACCCAAAATAATTAAAAGAGAGTAAGAGAATGAATAAGAGAATGAGAGTGAGAGAATGTGTAAAAAAATTTCAATTACTTTCTCTATACCAGTATGAAATTCACATTATTTAAAAATGCTATCATCGCAAAAATGTAAAACCCGCATATGCTAATTAAAAATTATCTTAACCTTTTATCTTTTGCATAGTAATGCACTGATATACGTAATTATTCTGATATTATTATTATTTTTTTTTTTTTTTGTAATTCCTTATAGTATTTACAGCATTCTTACGTCAGAAAGTTCATATAAAATACTTTTCAATATTTCAAGTATATATTACTAATAAAAACGTAACGAAGTTAAATTATTTTGACAGTTTAATCAATAAACCAATAGTTTTTATTCCAAACAAGTAACTTACTGCTAGTTCATTTATCTTTTTTTATTTTCTCACCTATACTCTAGTGATGTTGAAAAAAAACATTTCAAAGACGATTTAATTTTACCTTCAATTGCTTTAACAAGAATATGAAAATATCTTTATTTTTACTCTACAGAATACTAGATACACTTTACACCACACACCTTTAAAAGAATAGACCAGAGAAAAACATAAGCATTTATATCACAAAACACTTGATGGGATTTACACATATAACATTAGTTTGTCTCAAAACCCAACAGTAGCCCCGTAGCAGTGATCAGAAAATTCGATTTATGCACCCGCATAACATTTACATACTAATTTTTGCATGTTTCTGACGTCATTAAAATGAATTTTCACGCAAATTGCATACTTAACAGTATTTTCACGCTCTCTCGTGGGGCTATATTAACTTTCTGGTAAAAATTGTCATCAGTTTTGAAGTTCCCATTTCGTATTTATTTATTAAAAAGCACTTGTTGTTTTATGTGGTCTATGGCTTTAATATAAATTTGTTATTCCTAAAGTTTCTATTTAAATTTTCTACAACTACGTGACGTATTCTTTGACGTTTGATTGTTATGGATTTTTTTTCCAGATCAATAAAATGAACAAATAAATAAACATTCTGAAAAATAGAAAATACATGCAAATTTTACATTTAAAAGCATTAGACAACATAAAACAGCATTCAAGTCTTCCGGATAGAACCCTCGTAGTAGAGTTTTTTTTTGTATGATGTGGCCTTCAATCTTATCTGTTATTTTCATAGAGCTTATAGTCGTATAGCAAAAATAAACTCTTCTACGAGGTCTATATTTGGAAGAGTTGATTAGAGTGACCCCTTCTAGAGTACTGTAGAGTTGATGTGCTTCTTAATGATTAAACACAAAATGGGATCTCCAAAATGGATGACAATTTATAAATGGTCCCACAAGAAAGCGTGAAAATACTATAAAGTATGCAATATGCGTGACTATTCCAGTTTCTGACGTCAGAAATACGCAAAATTTTAAAATAAGTTTAAAAATGTTGTGCGGGTTGCATAAATCATTGATCTGATCGGCGCTACATTTAGGTTTTGAGACAAATTATATGTTATTTATGTAAAATCCATCAAATATTTGGTAATATAAATGCTTATGTTTTTTTCTGATCTATTTCTTTAAAACATCTTTTAAATAAAGTTCAGTAAAAAAAGCAGTAATAAATTATTTCACAATAATTCTAGAATAACTTTTTTAATTATATGTTTTACGTTACTTTATACATCAATAGAATTATATTTAAAATTAAATTTTTTTTCTCGTCAATATTATTATTGCACAAGTTCCACTTTCAGTGAACAATGAAAGCTATTAAAATATTAATTACAAATTTGTACTTGTGGTATATTATATAAAGCATAACAATATATTTATAATATCACATACACTAGTATTATATTATGGTATACAATACTATGAATGCAGTTAGTACAAGTTTAAATATTAATAGTCCATATTATGCTTTTATATAATTTTTTTTAAAGCATATCGCTATACAAATAAGTAAAATCAATATAGTTTTATTGTTATTAACACTATCTATTGATCAAAAGCAATTTAATTATTTCAAGTTTTTACATTAAAATATAGTTTTAAATAATGCTATTAAAATTCCTTATATTATTATTTTTTTAGTCATAAGTACATTATATTAATGCATTACCCTCATAAATTTTTTTTATTATATTTTTTATTTGCTGTTGAGAGAAAAGTTTTTAATTAAAGATTTTTTTTTTAACTGCAGAGAGAGAAAAAAATCTTGATTGTCTTATTTTGTTATTGTATTTACAGATAAAGTCAACTGATTATCAAGATAGATAAAATTCCAATTAGTGTGTACCGTGATAATAGATAGACACACATGCAATCAATATTTATGTAGCTATAAAATACATTCAATTTGGATTGAAAATTAATATTCTTACTATATAGGAAAATTAAGTGTTTTTAAAAATTAATGTTTTTTTTTTTGTATTTTTAAATTGAAAAAAAATAAAATCGATAAATATTACGTATTTATGCTTTTGGCGAAATATTCTATACAACAGGATCCCCTTTGCTGGAAAAAAAACTCTTCTTTTAATAATTCTCTCTTTGCATACAAAATTTAAAAAATATATATTTAAAGATTAAGAGAGAGAGAGAGAGAGAGGAAAAAAGAATTCTTTTTTTAAAGTAATATAATTTAATATATGAAGCGAATATAATCAAGTTTATTAAATTTTTTTAAATAATATAAAACTAAGCATTTTTTTTGTATAAAAGAATTAATTTGAGAAAGAGTATTCAGGATATATATATACACATTTTTATCAAAAAGCTCTTTTGCATCTAGAATCCTTTTCCCCTTTTTGCTCTTTATATAATATATATATATATATATATATATATATATATATATATATATATATATATATATATATATAAATATATATATAAATAACATGTCGTATGTTTTAAGTATAAAAGCTGCTTTTGAAAAGTTTTATACTCACACATTACAGTACATGGTGTCTTAGATATTACATTGCACGACTTACGTGCTAATTTACTTTGCTTTCTTTAATGGATTTAAAGTAAAAGTATATAAAATAATCTTAAGAAGTGTACGATCTTAACTATATAGTGATTATTAAAAATAATATATATATGAGGAAGCTCTCAACAACTTTTACTACATTTAATTTCATAAAAAAATAATTCAATTAAATATTTACTATACATAGTTAATATTTTGTTAAGTGAAGTTCTAAAATAATGTGCTTAATATGTAATACTCATAGTGTACCTTTCCAGATTTTGTTTTTTCTTCAAAATTAAATAGTTTAAAGAAACAAAATTGCAGTATAATAAATAATACAAAATCATTTGAACTCATAACTAGTATAGGTGATGTGATAACAGTAATAAATAAGATGATATATTTAATACTCATTTCAAAAACTACCTAATAATAATAATAAATAGATATTATTTAGAGGCCAAATACAAGCCCACTACATGGTGCTCTAACTTCTTTTAACAATATCTTATGGCCAGAGTTTTGCAATATTATTTAAACAATTATTCATTACATATAGCTATTTAATCTCATTAAAATATCAATGCTTTTTTACATAGACTTATTCAAAAATATTAAACATCTATGTCATGATAGAAACAAAAAAATTATATGCATATAATTACATATATTTACTTATACTTATTAGTTAATACTTATTACTATTAGACCTAAATGTGCTTAATTTTTTTTATTATTATTTTGCTTGCCATATTGTGTTATTGTGCTACACCCATCCAAGTCCCAGTCAAGACATTGTCTTATCGACAGGTAAGGACTTTCCAATTAAATGGAAAAGCACACACGGGCCGGCCACGGCCTAAGTACACAGCCTGGCATTCGCCATAACAGCCTAGAGAAACCGTGGAAACATCTAGGCAGACTGGTCGGTGCAATCGCATAGATCATGCACCTCCCGAATGCTAAACATGCATCGTGCAACGTGTTGTGCTCTCATACATCACGTACGCACCCAGCAGTGGCTCGAACCTATTCTCGGTGAGGAGTACAGAGTTGCAAGTCAGCTGCCTTCACCACTCTGCTATACCAGCTCGGTTAATTAATTTTTAAAACTCAAAGAACGATTAAAATTAATTAAATTTAGACAATGGTATTTGGATTGCATGCTATTAAATGTAAATATAAATTATATTTACATAAAATTACATTACATGTAATAGGTAATTGCAACTAAATTCTTGCAATAGCCATTTTGAAATATATTGATAGAATTAAAAGTTACTGCATTGTATCATAACATCAAGTAAACATTATTTTGTTCGTCTCATCGTGTGATTATACATTTGTTCTCCTAAAACTAACATTAAGTGTGTATACTCACTATAGAAATTTACATACCCATACTAAATGTGACGTATATAATACGAATCTATGACAAAACGACGTGATTTCTATTCTTGTTTATACAAAGTGTGAATTTGCAATATATTCGTCAACATTCGTGACGTTTACTCTGTAAACATTATACTATGCAAATATTATAGAATATATATTTTTTTAATTATATGATTTTCATTACACGTACTAACAGTATGTAAACATTTTCATATACACAAATATCACAGAGTTAAAACTATTGATGCATTAAGTTTGATATTTCAAATGACAGTAAATTAAATCTATGGTGAATATAACATCGGGTTTTATAATTACAAATTGAAATAAAAAAAATTGCATATATTTGCATATATATTATTGCAAAATAAACATTCTATAATTTTGTAATATTTGATTGAAAGACTATAAAATAAAATATTGAACGATAAAATAAAAATCATATTTGTGCATTGCAGTAAATATTACAATTTTTTACTGATATATAATTTTTTTAAACTATCACTATTATGTCTTTTAAATTATGAGACCGTTATGAACTTTTCTGTAAAAAAAAAAACATAAAAAAAAAAATCTTGAAATGAGAATTTCTTTTTCAATCTTTTTAACGAAAGGTTCATACTATAGGAAAAAGAATGTAATATATATTTATATATAAAAAAAAAAAAAAAAAAAAAAAGTAAGTAAGTGAAAATTACATCTAACGGTATATACGTGAGTAATGAAATCTTTAGTGTAAATTCAATCTTTCCCTTTCAATTTTAGTTGCAAACATGGTTAAGACATGTATGGAATTGTAAGAATAATTTCTACACACCAAATAAATTATTTTATCATTGTATTTCATTCCAATGAAACTCCAGTTGTGAAAAGAAATTCAATATCCAATTTACTTTATAATAATTTAATATTTTGAGATATGTTATGATGAGAGAAAATAACTTTAATTGTAAAAGTCAATTAGTGATTTGATGAATGAATGTTTTATTCAGAATATGTGGTGTAAGTAGTGTATGCAGTAGGTAATGTGTGTATTATATATATAATTTTGACATTTCTTTGAAAATGGAACTAAATTATGAAAACTTAAAACAATAATAAAACAATAAAAAAAAACGCTCTTTGTTGACGGTAGATGCTATAATATCTTCAACTTGACTAGAAATAATTTTTCTTCACCTTGTTCAAACCTAAATTACTTGATTTTGATAATCGTCACTTTTGATACATTCATTGATATATAAAGAAAAATTGAATTATATTTTTATTTTTAAAAATAAATAATTGGTGACAGAATTATGACATCAATTTTTATCTCTCTTGCCTGTTTTTATTTTTATTTAAGTTCATTATCAATTTATAGAATATTTAAAATAATTCTTTATTGATAGAGTTATAAATAATATATTATAGTATTAGAGTTTTGATAATATATAATATTATAGAATATGTATATATATATAATAACAAGAATATTTCTTAATTTAATATGACATGTGTCTTGAATTGAAAACTTGAAATGATAAATAATATTTGTGATACGATTTCGTCTGATTGACATTGCAGAATATATTTTGATACAATGACTATAGAGTGAGTGACTTTTCATCCATAATTTAAATCACAAGGGAGAAGAAAATGGAAGTGTGAACTTTCATTCATTCACTTTTTTTTTTTTTTTTAAATGTCTAGGGAATGAGTGACTCGTGATCTCCGAGGCTGTATAATAATATACTTTATATATTAACTTTTTTCTTTGCAATCTTATTTATCTTTTTGATGTATAAAATATAATATATATTTCTGTCTCTCTCTCTCTCTCTTCGCTGTTTTTTAAATTAGTAAGAAAAATTATTTACGTCAGTTACAAAGAGTTTACACATTTATAATCTCTCAAATTTTATAAAAAGAACAAAAAAATACATTACCTTTTTTTAAATCAGTTTCTTTCTTATATTATACAATATACATATTTCTTAAAAAGGTTACGTTTTCAAATGCACTCTCTTTGCAACAGAATAAGAAATGAAGCATGCTTTTTTTTTCTGAAAGTAATTTGCAGTTTATTATATTATTCATAATTATTTATAAAACAAATTATAACTTGACATGGCATGTTTGGTGACAAAGGAAACTGCAATCGTTGACTACAGTATATATACATGAAAGTAAAATACAATATGCATAAAGTTTATATTAACGTCTTATATTATGCTGGTGTTTATAATGAATGCACTTTAATTTAGATTGCAAATGTTATATGAACATATATTATATATAAGTTAACTCTTTATTCTTGTTATAGTAGTTATCATTAAACTTTTAATTAAATTTTGTAACACAAGAATTAGTACTACGAATTAATGAAGATATCAACATAAGTCACTGACTTAACAAATTTGAGTTTATTTATTTATTTTATTATTTTTATTTTACTTTAACTGTCTTCTATACTAGTAGTGACTCTCTAAATGTACGTGCAGTCTAAACTGTAAAATATTTTTCACATTTATACGTAGTATTTTTTTATGTTATTCTTATAGCTTCAACACACATACAAAATTTCAAAAGATAAAACGTATTATTACATGTATAATAATAACAAAATTTGTAAGGTGCATTACTGTATACAGGGCTTTTTCAGCCATGTAATATGAAACTAATTGAACGTAATTATCAGACAACTTTAGCACAATTACATTGTACGGATAATAAACTTAAAACCTTTCGTGTATAAATACAATTGAAGCCTTTAGTGTAAGGTGAGCAAAATTAAGATTTTAAGTTTGCTATTTGTTCAAAACTATGTATTTATGCACAGCTATGTGTAATTAAAGTCTCCATTCTCCATACCATACCTGTTAGGCAAGAGTGTATAAAATGTTGTGTCACCAGTGACTATACGGTATTTGAATACGTGTTCTCGATAAAATACTCAAAATAATAAATTATACGAATCAAAGTTTATTCGAAATACGAGTAATATACTTTCCTATGTTCTAAAACGATTTTTTTAAAATCTCGTATAATGACTGCTTATGTTTACTTAAAATGCGGAAAAGGAAGTGCCGGAAGAGGAAACCACGTGACGGTAAAAGTGGAAGGTGGCTCAGGCCTAGCTTGCTGCTGGCACCAACTTTTCTCTCACTTTTACCGTCACGTGGTTTCCTCTTCCGGTCACTTCCTTTTCCGCATTTCCGAATAAACATAAGCAATCACTATCGTATAATAAGGAGGGAATTTTGTATTTAAACTAAATTGAGACTTTTTTTTTGTTTTGTTTTTATGTTTTTTGTACGTGGCAATAAAGCACTTTTAGTGGATAATAATAATAATAATAATAATAATCCGTGATCCGTGATCCGTGATCCGTGCCTTGGGTTCACCTGGGGGGGTAGATCGTCCCGGCTTCCTTCCAGTACCAATTTTATTGGAGGGTCAAATATGGATAGACGACAAACACGAAGTTTTGTTCATGGCGACCGGCCGCAAGGCCGCGCAGGAGTTTCTGGTACCGGGGCTTCTGTGTCAAATATGCGTCCTGTACCAGTGGATGACAGTGGACCCTCTTCCGAACATCAAGGAGGGCGTGGCGCTGTCCCACTTATGGCGACCGCGAGTGCAGTTTCACAATCTGCACCTACTGGCCGGGGTTTAGGGGAGCCAAGTGCACCCCTCACTGTTGCTGGTAAAGTGCGTCAGCGCATGAAATGGACGAAGGATATGAATGTATCCATTATGCGTGCGTATTATAGAGGTACCAATGTGGAGACTGAAATGGAGGGTTTCAGGGCGAGGCTCTTTGCGGAGTGGAGAACCAAGAATCCGGACACAGCCCTGGATGAGCAGCGTGTTTGTAGTCAGCTGCGGTCCATCCAGACGAGGAAGGTTTTTTCTGCTGCAGAGTTGGACCAGATCAAGGTGGAGGTCAGGGGGGAGATGCAGCAGGAGCAAGGTCGGCATGAGCCTTTATTTCCTGTACAGGAGGCAGATGAGGATAGTGGTGAGGAAGTTGAGGGGGAAGACCAGGCTCAACATCCGGAAGAGGAAGTCAGGCAGGATCAGCAAGTTGAAGATGGGGGTGGGAGTAGGCTTCAAGACCTTAAGGATACCTACGAGGCCCTAAAGTTGCAGTACCAAGGGATGGCTTTTGGGGATCGTCCGCGTATTCCCAAGTTGCAGTGTACTGCAAAGGTTTTGAAGATGGTGGCTAAGGCTGATACGTTGTTGCGTGACGACCTTGAAGAATCACTATCACTGGAGGAGGTGGCGGGACTCGTGCATTGTGCGGCTTTGGCTGTGGGTGAAAAGTGTTCACAGTACGTTGGCAGGTCCAATAGTGGCACTGGAAACCCTAAGTCAGGTCGTCAGCGGCGGGCCACTAAGCCTCGTGCAGAGTATGTCCCACCGTGGAGGAAAAGGATCGAGGACAAGATCAACGATGCCAGAAGAGACATAGGGCACCTTGCAGCCTACTTTGTGAGTCCGCAACGTTGTAGCGTCAAGGTGCAGAAAGGTGTGAGGTCCATAGCTAGGAGGATGAAGTTGAGGGGAGCAGACAAGGATTTTGAGAAGAAGCTCCGTGAGAAGGAAGAATGGCTGAAGCAGAGGATTGCTGCGTTAGGCGCTCGTATCAGGCGATACAATGAAGCAGCCAAGCGCAGAGAGCAAGAGAGTTTGTTTGCAGCAAACCAGAAGCTATTCTACCGGAAGCTTGAAGGGGAGGGGCAGAAAGAACAACACCGGCAGCCGCCTAGTGCAGCATCTATGAAGCAGTTTTGGGCTGGCATTTGGTCAGAGCCAAAGATGCACGATGAGAACGCATATTGGCTGCATGAGGAAGAGGAGGCCTGTGAGGAGATACCTGAGATGGCTGCCATTATCATCTCAAAAGAAGATGTTGAAGCTGCAGTCAAGAAGACCCAGAATTAGAAGGCTCCGGGTATTGATGGCATCCACAACTTTTGGTGGAAGTACTTTAAGAGTACTCATAGTGTTCTGGCTAGTCTCTTTCAGAGAGCTGTTGAAGATCCATATGTTTTGCCGAAGTTCTTAACGCTTGGTGTTACGTATATGTTGCCGAAGTTAGGAGATTCGCAAGATCCAAAGAACTACAGGCCTATTACGTGTTTGCGTACGTTGTATAAGATATTCACTTCAATCATTTCGGCTGTGATCTATAGGCACCTTATAGCAAATGGCCTGCTAGCGGAGGAGCAGAATGGTTGCAGGAAAGGAACTAGGGGTTGCAATGAGCTGTTGGTGATAGACACTGTTGTGTCGCAGCAAGCGCGGAAGAGGCAACGTAATATATCTTTTGGGTGGGTTGACTACAAGAAGGCGTTTGACTCAGTGCCACACTCATGGCTGTTGCAAGTTCTTAGGTTATATAAGATCGACCCTTGTCTCATCAGGTTGCTCACTCATTGTATGAGCACTTGGAGGACTTCTCTTCATGTGGGGAGGGGTGTAAACAGTGTTACAACGGAGGAGATCTACATTAGAAGAGGGATATTCCAGGGGGATAGTCTGAGCCCGCTCTGGTTCTGTATGGCACTTAATCCGTTGAGCAGAATGCTAAGGGGCTCTGGGTTGGGCTATCTGGTTCAGAGAAATCCCCGATTGTTGATCTCGCATCTTTTCTACATGGATGACCTGAAGATGTATGCATCGAGCCCTGCAATGTTGCAGAGTATGTTTGAGCTTGTTAAGAGTTTCAGCGATGCCATCTGTATGGAATTTGGTCTGGACAAGTGTGCTGTGGTGCATGCAAAGAAGGGTGAGGTCCAAGAGCCTGAGGGAGGTCTTCAGCTTATGGGGGGTATGAGTATTCAAGACTTAGGCGTTGAAGATAGTTATAAGTACTTAGGACTTCAGCAGCTTCTAGGTATTGGTGATGTGGAGGTTAGGAAGCAAGTCGAGAAGAAAGTACTGTCCAGAGTGTTAAAGATCTGCCGATCCATGTTGAGCTCAAGGAACAAGATAACGGCTATCAACTCTTGGGCGGTTCCGGTTGCAACGTACACGTTTGGAGTTATCAAGTGGTCTGACACGTCATTGCAAGCATTTGACAGGAAGATTCGCACAACGCTCACCAAACACAGAATTCATCACCCTCGCAGTTCCACCGAGAGGCTTTATTTGTCTCGGTGTTCAGGTGGTAGGGGACTGCTGAGTGTGGAGGTGATGTGTCGCTCTAAGGAGAAGAAGCTGAGGCAATATTTTGTGTCACGTGAGAGTGAGATGCATAGAGCTGTCTGTGAGCAGGATCGTGGGTACACACCGCTTCAGTTGCAAGAAGAGAATGTGGAATTCAGCGTCAAGATGCCTGCTGAGAGAATGGAAGTGTGGAAATCCAAGCCTCTTCATGGGAGGTTTGTTGCTGCTTTAACAAGTGAGCACATCGACGTTAAGTCCTCGACGGAGTGGATCAGAACGGCGGGTCTCTTTGCTGAGACTGAGGGGCTCTTGTTTGCCATTCAGGACCAGGTGGTGCGCACAAAGAATTATGAGCGGTATATTCTTAAAGCTAGAATCGATGATCGTTGCCGTCTCTGCAAGACTACAAGTGAGTCTATCCAGCATATTACAGGTGGATGCCCTGTACTTGCGCCCAAGGAGTACTTGGAGCGGCACAATGCAGTGGCTAAGGTGTTGCACCAAGCGCTGGCCAAGAGATTCGGTCTTGTGGAGAAGGAGCTTCCATATTACAACTGCAAGCCCGAGCAAGTGCTGCGTAACCAGGACGCTAAGTTATTGTGGGACTCCGTTATTGTAACAGACAGAGCAGTAGAGGCAAACAGGCCAGATTTGGTTTTGTTTGACAGACAAGCTCAAACAGCGATAATCATTGATGTTGCTGTTCCTCTGGACAATCATGTAGTTACTACAGTTGCTGAGAAGAAGAGGAAGTATCAGCCCCTTTCCATTGAGTTGAAGGACATGTATCGGCTGAGAAGTGTTGAAATTGTCCCTGTTGTGGTTTCTGCGAATGGTCTGGTTAGCAAAGATTGGTTAAAAGCAAGAGAAAAGTTAAACCTTGAGCACAGGCATTTACGTGTCATGCAGAAAGCTGCAGTGCTTGGCACAGCTAACATCGTGCGCAAAGTGCTTAGTTTGTGACCCCTCTATATACCACCTGTAGTTTCTAACATAGTTGGTACTGGATTATTCTCGCTTTCACCTTGAATCAAGTAGGATTCCGGTGTTAGTGTTACAGAGGAAGAAAGACAGGAACACTATAATAATAATAATAATATATCTGTACTGAATAAAATATAATTAGATATAAAAAAAAATGAAAAACTTCAATCACTCATCACTGAAATATTAAAGCTTAAAATAAAAATCAAATTCTTATTGTATTATTAGATTATATGATAGAAAAAAAAAATGTAAAATTAATCGTAAAATTTTCTCATTTTAAAACTTAATACAATTTCTTTAAAATTTGTCATAAATTTATTCCTATTTCTATAGCAACAAAAAAAAACCTACTACAAATGAAATTTTTAAATTGAAACTTTATGTTGCCTCTGTTAAGAAAAATAATAAGAATTATATTAAAAAAAAAAAAAAAAAGTTTTGTATATACGAACAAAAGAAATATTAAAACTCATTTTATAAACTTAAATGTTTAATTTTTTTTTTCATTCTTTTGATGAAGTATAATATAAAAATATTAATTGATTGAGAAGAAAATGATTGAAAAGTGGAAAGTTTGTGGAGTTTAGGAAGTTGAACGAGTCGCTCGTTCAAACAGATGTTGAGATAGAAACTTTTCTCTCTCTCTCTCTCTCTCTCTCTCTCTCTCTCTCTCTCTCTCTCTCTCTCCTCTCGATCAACTAGCTGCATTTTCAGTTTGGTTACAAGAGAACTTATAAAACAGGAAATCAATTTCTTTTAATCTGCTTTCCTACTTAACTTGCAAAGACTGTCAAAAAATAATAATAATAATAATAAGCTATATAGTAGAAAAAAAACTTTTTATTAAAGTTTTGTTTTGTCCATATAAGATTATGATTTCCAAACTTCTGTATGATATGTTATAATATACAGGATAAAACTTACAGTATTTTTATCATGGATTTTTATTTCTTTGGTTAAAAAATATTGTATAAAAGTAATAAAGAAAGAAAGAAAAAAGTTTTTAAAATATTACTTTTTTATTACTTGAAAGATAACAACAATTTTTTTTTTTATATTTCTTCCTTCCTACCCCATTTTTTTTATCAAAATACAATGCATTTAAAATTGTACACTTTTTAATTTCAGCAAAAGTTTTTTTAATATCATAAAATGTAAATATTGAAACTTAAACGATACTGTAAATTTACTTCACACATTTTAATAAAGTCTTTATGAACAATAGATGACTAATAAATATGTAATAAAACTGGGTCCGCATCTCTATTTACAAGTTTAGCCCACAATTTTAGTTTCATTTGTTAGAGCTACCTGTAATATAAATTTTACTGCCTATGACCACCTGAGAAGGAGAAAAATGGATTGTGAACATTATGTAATGCTTAACATTTTAAAATTGCTTTATTACAAAAAAAAAAAAAAAATAAAAAACAGCCAAAAATGTGATTTATTGTAATGTACTGTACCACATGTGCTTCATAGCATTGTAAGATATAAGATTTTATTACGTTTCATGTCAATACAGAGTAAAACAAGTCCAATATACAACAAACATTCAACAATAATAATAATAGTAATAATATATTCATATAATAGAGTTACAGACAACAAGTGTTCAATGCATTCATTAGTCAATGGAATTGTGCATTATTTAATGCCAAACAGTCTGATACGCTATAAATCATTTTCTGTATCAAATTCTTCTAAACTGCATTTTTTTTAATGACATATAAGTTTCACGCTGTTTTATGCATAACAATTGCATTGTATATGTATAAATAATGGCATACAACATAAAGGTATTGATTTGAAATCTAAATCTTGCAATACATTATAGACTTATGGAAAAATCGTAAATACTGCAACAATTGCCATATACATAGATCACATAGGCCAAGATATAGAGCGGGTGCGGTGGGTGGCAAAGAATGCATTGATATGTTGGCATTTAAGTATTATCCACATGACATGTAAATTTGACGTGCGTCAATGCATAAACAAAGCTGAAAAAATGTAAACAAAGGGAGCCGTTCACTTTGTTTTTGAAAATTACATGTGAACGGATCCATATGTTTACATTGTTCCGGGTTTTTTTATCCGTTGACGCGCAGACAAAACAACAAACAAACAAAGTTGGAACAATGTAAGCAAATGGTGCCGTTCACTTTGTTTTTAAAAATTATACATGTGAACGGCTCTATTTGTTTACATTGTTCCAGCTTTGTAACGCGCGTCGACGCACGTTGACGCGCGTCAAATTTACGCGTCATGTGAATAATACTTCATATGCGCATAATACTTTACTCACATTGCTGTGCAAGTTTTTTATTTCCTTCGGGTACCTTTATAGTTAGTAGTTTGATAATGACATTAATGACATTTTAATCACCATTAGTTACCTCAATTTGTTAATTATTTTTATTTGAAACTTAATTAGTCATGATTGCCAGGAATATTATTACAATCATCGGGCTTATGAAAAAGTTTAATTATTTAAACTTCACTTTCATCTCTAATACAGTTACAATACTACCTTAGTGCTCACAGATGAGAGATGAGTCGTACACCTGTAATGACATTTTAACATTATTTTAATTAGTTTTTTTTAAATGTAATATATGATTCATGTTGCATTAAAATTCACATTAAACATTCAGTTATTAAACGCTTCCGGAAGGATGTAAAAAATTATGTAGGGGCAAAAATTGAAATTATATAAATGTGTTAGATATAAATTTTTTAAATAATAATAATATTTATATATAACAAGCTTATAATTATGTTCTTACATTAATATATAAAATATTAGCTTTAACAATTTAAGCATTTTATTTACACGATATGTAAATGTTAGTTACAACATTCAGTCCAAATATATTTATTTTATACATTATTACATTGTTGAAGCTGAAATAGATATATGAAAATATGCATATTATACATATATATATATATATATATATATATATATATATATATATATATATATATATATATATATATTATTGAAAAGGTCAACAAAGAACACTACATTGGATATTATTTGCTTCTAAATTTTGTATAATATAACATGTAAATATTTATTAATAATAATCAATTATCCGATATGTCAATCTTGATTTTAGTTTTAAGTATACATATAGTTAGTTAACTATATTAGTCTATACATTTATATTAAATAATAGTGAAAATACACTCAACAACAAATAAAATAATATGATGTGGAAAACAAATATCAAATTTATCTTTATGTAAAATAGTTACATCCAATGAAAACTTACTTTAATCTAGGATTTTTACGTAATGTTTTTTCTCGTAAGAGATTATTTTTATCTGGAGTGGAAAATATATATATATATATATATATATATATATATATATATATATATATATATATTGAAGCATTGATTTTGTCAGGTGGAAGCAAGGAATAGGGGAAGTGAAAGCAACAAACGAACGTACAGTCTTTCTCTCTTCTCTTTACTCTTGTATGGGTAAAGGAACTTTTGACACAAAGTTCCGGACCACTGACCATGCCTTTGTAACGTTTAGACTTATAGCTCTGAAAAAAAAAATCTTATGACTCCCATTTTGGTTCCAGTTGATGGAACGAAAAAAAAAAAAAAAGTATCATCTTTTTAAAAAAAGAAGAAAGAAATCTTGAACTTTTAGCTTACGAACTAATCAAGAATAAAGAAGCATATAATCCTTATAAAAGTGACTTTCGATTCATAACAAAAGTCAGTCTAGTATATACAGCAAAGCAAAAATAATAATATAATAATAATAATAATAAAAAAGAGACTTTGCTTGCTGACAACTAAGAAACTTATCTCGTAATAACTGAAAGTTATCAATAAAAATATATTTTATGATACACTCTTTAAACTATAAAATAAATAGTAAAAATAAAGTTGGTAGCATACGGTAAAATTTCATAATTAGAGAAGTTCACTTTTCTATCCTAAATAAATTATGCTTTCCCGGAATCTTACTGGAAAATAAATGTTGAATTATTTATGAGTTGGTTTGACCATCAAGTTTCTTGGAAATAAAGCTTTATTTTGTTTAACATAACTAATTGATATGCATAAATATACAAATTATTAATAATAATAAAACAGGTCAGTAACTACGTATATTATACATTTATATTAAAATTATTATGATGTACTAAAAAGTCACATAATGACGCAGCGTGCATAAAGAGGAAGTTCAGGGGTTACAACTAAAGACCGTTAAGGGTCTTTAGTTACAACATGGCTTTTTCAATGTTAGATAATGAGATGAACTGTTCAATGACTCACATATGATACCCGAAAGCCCTTCCGTAGCCCCATGGTAGCCCCTTAAACTTGCGCTCATCCTGCGAGATATGCAAGCCGCTACAACATGTTCTATTGTAAAGCCGTAACTATGACGTAAAATATACGGGAAGAGTTGCATATCTCGCAGGATGATCACGATTTTGCGGGGCTACGGAAGGGCTTTTGGTCATCATATGTGAGTTTATGAACAGTTCTTCTCATTATTTAACATTGAAGAAGCCATGTTGTAACCTCTGAACTTCCTCTATAACCATCTCCATTAGTAACCAATTTGTTACAGATTTTTAAAAAAAACTTTATTCGTATAGATACATTACCACCACAGATATAACCCATATACAGTAAAATAATGGTTTTAAATTTTTTGTATATTTTTGTGAATAAATATTCATATTAAAAAAAAAAGTCATTGCATTAATTTTACACATCACTTCACGATAATTCCGTTTTCAACATTAAAATAATATTGAAATCATCTCGTTATTCAAATATGCAAAATAAAATTTATTTAAATGCGTAAAAAAAATTCATGTAAATAAAAATATAATCTTCTTTTTAATTTTTTCTTCTTTTTTTTTTATAAAATTATCTTGATATTATTTATAATGATAAGATGATTAAATAATTAAGACTTAATTACAAATGACACTTTTAACAATTTAGAAAAGAAATTTTAAACGAGAAAGGAGACAGGAGTCATTGAGAGTGAAAATAGATGAAAATATAATTTCTCTTTGTAGGAAAAAGAAGGGGGGTTAAAAAAAAAAAAAAAAAAAAAAAAAGCGATGAAGAGCACGGTGAATAATGGAAAGATGTTAATTAGGAAATGAAAGAGATGAGCGAGAAAGCTGACGTTGTGCTAGTGGCGTATATTACAAGTTAAAGAGTAAGAGTATAAAAGTTAGAAGAAAGAGAGAAGCGGAGAATATTAGAGAGAGAGAGAGAGAGGAAAAAAGGGAGACAAGAAAAAGAACGGCATGAAAGAGTGAGAGAAAATGGTAAAAAGAAAATCAGAGAAGCTAATAAGAGCTTTAGAATGGTATGAAACGCAGAAAGAGAGGAATTTGAATAATGCGAGAGAGATTCTTAATTCTCTCTTGGTACATTATACAGTCAAGGAACTATATTTTTTTTCAACTCAGCATTACTTTTTTGTTGGGTAAAAAAAAAAAAAAAAAAAAAAAAAAAAAAAGTTTAAAATTGACAAAGATTAAACACTAAATTTTGTAATATTTTTACATTACAAGTGATTTATATTTTATCAAATAATGTATAAACTCTTATTTCTTTTTTTTTTTTTCCTATGAAAAAAAAAAAGTTGATAAATTTTCTTTGTAACATCATTTTTATACTTATAATTTAAATTTTGGTACAGGATGTTTTAAAATATATATATAAGTAATAAATTTTCGTTGTTAAATATTTTATATTTTTCCAATATATTTTATTTATATATTGAAGCAACAATGAAGAGATATATGGTCTTTTTTTTTATTAAGTTTGTTACCATTTAAAAACAAAATTTACACTCTTTTTCGACGTAATGTTGTTACAAAAACACCTCAAGTGAAATTGACGTTTAATAATTTATGGCAGCGTACAGTTTCACATAAATAACATAGTCTCTGAGTTAATGGTTTGAACACTTATGTTCTTAAGTATTAATTCATTTCTCGTAGACAAACATTGAATGGAGAATTAAAAAAAATTAATAATAATAAATAAAAATCTACACATTTTACATTAAGAAAGTTTTATTCTAAGGATTTGGAAACACTTTTTTTTTTCAAGAAATGCTCGTAAAACGACTAATTGCACAAAAAAAAATCATTGTTTAATAATTGATTCAAAGGAAAATGTCAGTAATGGCAATCAGGTTACAAAAAGGTATAGTTATCGGAGTTTTTTGCTTCCTCTCTTTCTCTCTCTCTCTCTCTCTCTCTCTCTCTCTCTCTCTCTCTCTCTCTCTCTCTCTCTCTCTCTCTCTCTCTCTCTCTCTCTCTCTCTCTCTCTCTCTCTCTCTCTCTCTCTCTCTCTTTCTCTTTCTCTTTCTCTTCTTTTTGCTCATTAATATTTTGAGCGTAGAGAAACTGTAAATTTTCAAATAAAAATAATGATTATATATGAAAAAAAAAATTTAATGGTAACTTACCCCAAATTTTTATCAGTAAACGATATTTATTTGTAAAAGCTAAAGCTATGGTATCTTTATAACATTTATTAGTATTAAATGATCGATCGAAATCTGAAGATACTGTGCGTGTGAACTCGAATATGCTATTACTGTATGTTAAAACAGCGTCAATATGATGATTTTCAAACATCATAAAAACGTAAATCTCTCTCTCTCTCTCTCTCTCTCTCTCTCATTTCGATTATAAATTTACAGTTGAATAAACACTAGAAATACATTTATGTTATAAAAAATTAATTAAAATTAATTAACTTTTTGGTTTAATTAAATTTAAATATTTCAAGAACTTTTAATATATCTGAATGAGTATAATAATAATAAACTTGACGTATTTTTATTTAATTTTATACAAATAATTACAGGAGATTTTTATTATTATTATTATTTAAAAAAAAAACCTTTTCTTGAATTTATATTTCGTTAATAAGTTGACAAGAATTTGACTTTCCTCATCAACAAGTATGAGACAGCAAGATTTTTCATATTTTAAAAGCTCTTGAGAATTCTTATTTAATATTAGAAAGGATTGTTCTTGTAGACTATAATATTCACAAAACGAACAAAGAAAAAATGATGGTAAAAAAATTCTTCAAGTAATATGCTTAGCTTCATGACACAAATACTTGTAATAAGCGTAATTTTTGAAATTGTAAAGATGTAGTGTATAGAGGGACATTTTGTTAAATTGATGACTTAAACGTAAACGTAATAATAATAATAAAAAATTAAATGCAAATAACGGAATTAAAACGTAACCTTTTCCATCAGTATTTGCAGTTTATAAAAAGTTGTGTGTCGTTAAAGCCATAGACCACATAAAACAACATGAACTTTTTAATGAATAAACATGAAATGGGATCTTCAAAACTGATGACAATTTTTACAAGAATGGTAATGTAGCCCTACGAGAGAGCGTGAAAATATTGTAAATTCATGTTTATGGCGTCATAAACATGCAAAAGTTGGTATGAAAATGTTGTGCGGGTTGCATAAATTGAAAATTCTGATTACTGCTACGGGGGTTTTGAGACAAACTAAAGTTATTTATGTAAATCCCATCAAGTATTTTGTGATATAAATGCTTATGTTTTTCTCTGGTCTATTCCTTTTAAGGTTTGTATCTGGAAGATTCGTATTTCCACAATTCAAAAGTTAACGCGTCCTATATATGTCTATTGAATGTCAATGGTGACAACTAACCATGATAAAAAAAAAACTCAGTAACTGATGTGGCCATTACATATGTGAGAAAAAATTGAAATTAACTTCTAGTATTATAGAAGTGTAATTTAAAAAATTCGTTACCGTAAATTTCTTATATTATCGTATCACTGTGTATACCAATAAAAAAATTAAAAGCTTATTCTAACTTTTATTAAAATCGCCATATGTGTGTGTTTTTGTTTGTTTGTATGTATGTTTGTTTGTTTGTTTGTTTGTTTGTTTGTTTGTTAGTTTGTTAGTTTGTTTGTTTGTTTGTTTGTTTGTTTGTTTTTTAGCCCAAAGAAAATATCACGTCACTAATTTTACAGAAAAATAAGAATTTGTAATGTTAAGAAAAGTATAATAAAGCGTTCATGGAAAAATAATAAAAGTAATAAAATAGTAATGTACTCTGCAACGTTAGTGTACATATACATATAAATGAACTAAAAATGCAAATCTCATAATACTGAAAATGTTTATTTACTACCTAGAGAGCATCATAAGCTTGCATTATGCCAAAGGGTTAAATACATATTTACAAAATACTATAGAAACATGTATTTAGCAATGATAAACTAAATAAACTTTACCTGTTTCCACGTCAGTGTGTTTTTAGGTTACAAAAACTACAAATTAACATCACTGTTTATAAATTTAGTTATAAAAAACATTAAATTACTTTGAATATCCTATGTCAACGATAAAAATATCTTTTAATGAAGTTTTATGATATAAAAGTATACTTTTGCTGTACAGTATTTTCTATCATAATACACCACACCAGTATAAATTATTGTCTTCAGTCATTACGATGAATATTCATTTACATGTTAGTGCAATTTGGATTTTAAAACAATCACAATTATTTATTCTGGATTTTATTATTATTATTTTAATTTTCTGTTTTAATAGTTTTGATAAATGAACGTATAATCTTAATTTCAAAATATATTAAAAGCCATTAACACATTTGATTGCAAAAATAATAAAAATTTAAAAGCAAAATTTGCTATATTAATGATGAAAGTAAAAACCACTGTGGTATAGTTTGAATAGATAATAATATGTGTATATTATATTTTTTTATCGAGATAATGATTGTGGTGATACGTTTATAGATTTCAAATATATAATAGAGCAGCTTTTTGTGTCATGCACCGAATACAAATGAAAAATTTGCCTTTTAAGGCTTATAAGAATGTCATTTTTTTCATTTAGTGGTATAAACATTGAGATATAATATTTAGTACTGTGTCTTATAACAATAACGTGTTTTCATGTGGAAACAAAACTTAAAATAATGTCAATAGTTAGAAATGTCATAAGGTAAGTAAAAAGTTTACAACATAATGTCCGTACCATGGTTTGTATTATATCAAACACATAGATTTTAATAAGTTTAAATATTGGACACTCGAAAAACAAAAATCGTGTTAGAATTGTAACATGCTTTGATGTATACTATACACCACATGTAAATTTTGTCCGATACAAACGCTCACTGACACTATACGTAATTGCATTAACGTGTTAAAAGTGTTATGATCATATATACATATAGAGAGTGACACAGGAATTTTTTGTTTCTCTTTTTTTTTTTTTTTTTTTTTTTTTTTTTTGAAAAACATTCAGTAATATATATTTACTGTTAAAGTTTACAACAACCTAACATCTAAATTAACAACAAAGTACAAACATATCCATTTTCTAACAAGGATAAGTAGACTATAATAAATTAGATTTTTTAACTTTGTTTAGGTTTATAATGGTCATATCTTTCTCTTTCTATGTTAAATGTATATTATTCAATTTTATATATAAAAAATTTTAATCACTTTATTTGTGTTGAAATTATCGTACGTATGCCTAATTAGAATTACTTGTACAACTTTGCTTTTAAATGCAAATTTAAACTAGTTTATTTGACATATCGTACACATAAATTAATAAATTATACCAAGTTTTCAAAGTATTTATACAATATAAAGCTCCGATTACGTATCTCAAAGTAGCAGAAAGAAATAACACTAACTTTTTTTTTTTAAGTTCTCTTACAAAAGAAAAAATAGACTATATGAAAGTACAAATATACACAGTTACATATCGAACACGCAAAAAAAAAAAAAAAAATACTAAAAATGTAATAGGTAGACATACCGTATAACCTAGATAATAGGTCTTATTATACTACAATAATACCTAATGCAGGTACACTGTGCAACAATAAAGGTGTGACTCAATTACACTTCTCCCAATACTAGTTAGAGCGAATACAGTGTAATTAACCATGTAAAGTCAACTGTGATTGGCTAATAGGTTTATAACACGCTCTCTGACTGGTTTAGCACCGCGGATGCAGCTTTTGGCGGGAACGACCTTGTTTTGGCCAGAGTGTAGATTAAGTGGTATTGTGGTTTTATAACTACCTGTTCCAAATTCAAGTATACCTCTTGCAAAATACAGGATTCATGTATCTGCCATAAGTAGTAATTATTTTCCGTGTAATAAACATGCTACCTTATTATCAGCAAAAAATATTCAATACAACATTATATTTTGCCATACTGCTTAATAACTATGTTATATAGCAATGCATGTTATGTTGTACAGCATAATTATCTATGTTGTTCTAATTTAGTAACGTTTATGCTATATAATGTCGTAAATACAGCATACATTTCTATGTAGTAAACTGTAAAATTTGTTGCGATAGATACATATTAATAACGTAAATTAATTTAACTACTGAATATTATAGGTTCATTATTTAAATCAAGATTTTAATATAACATTTAAAAAAAATTACTATTTTTGTGTTCATTGCATATAATAAAGTTAAAAAAAATGTTTGAATGTTAAATAAAATATCATATTTTATTTATATGATAAAAAATACTTTTTTTTTTTTTTTTTTTTCATGCACTTTGAATATAGTATGGGAGTGTCAAGAAAGTTTGAAGCAAAGCGTAACATTCATGTGTCCCTGACAGCGTACATGTAAATGTCTTTGCTTCTGCATCGCCACAGCACACATCAACACCTCACCCCTGTCAGTGTAGAGAGAGAGAGAGAGAGAGAGAGAGAGAGACAACTTACAGTTAATGCAACTACTACTATACTGAGAAGCCTTAGGTTTAATGTTACAAACTATGATCTGTACACGTCTTAAACTACATCGTATGTCAAACATTGTCTTACACTATAAGATATCAAAATGTCAAAGTATTAGATGGAAATAGATGAGTTTTCACAGTGATGTCATTTACGTTTTTGATACACGTTTTAAAATTCAACTAAACTTTCAGTTCATAAAAAATACATATTTTTAATTACTTTTGTTTTGATTTCTTGTTTATTTCTGCATATTTTAATCTTATATAATCTTAAAAAAGAAATATAGTAGTTGAGATTTCTTGAAATTGGTTATAGTATAGTATTGACGTTTTGATGTCGTGCGGGAAGTAAACTTTACAGGATCTATACTCTATTGAAAATTTATATTTAAAAAAAAGTTATGCATTATTTTCTAAATTCCTTTTTAAATAAAAATTCTGCATCATTTATATACAATATCATCATGTATTTTGTATTAGTTTTATTTATAATATATTCATATGTATATTTGAACACATATTACAAAACAAAGTCAGTTTGCACCTACAATAGCAAACATCTGTGTCCATATGTATCACGCTATTATATAATATTGTCAATAACAATATGCAAAATGTATTTACCGTGCGTGACACCTATAGTATCCACACAATTGCAAACTATACTGTAACATGAGGTCTCATAACTGTTAGCAAATGGCAAATCCTTCACAGTGTAAATATCAAGCATTCAATTTATTAACAATAAATCACAGCTCTACATCTTGCTCTAAAAAAAAAAAAAATCATTTTTCATTTTTTTCCCTCCTCTCTTCCCTCTCAAGTCTACAAAAAATTGGATTTTATTAACATACTTGAATAAAAGCCAAAAAGTATACTAAACGAAACATCGTTTTTAATTTTTTTTATATATACTAAGAATTTTTCATAAAATAATTACAAAATAAACCTGTTAGGTATATATATTATCATTTTTTTCTCGTGAAATTTTGAAGTTAAAAAAATCAAGTTGCAAAAAAAAAAAAAAAAAAAAAAAAAAAAAAAAAAGTGTATAAAAATAGAACATTACCTATGAGACCAATATTCCACAAGGTTCAATGTTTTGGTGTAACCTAGTTTTGGTGAAGTCCCTTAGCTATATTATTAGTATAAAAATAGAACACTTTATTGTTATATTCTTAAATAAAGAAAGATATTTTTATCAATCTGGTAAATATATATATATATATATATATAAATATTATACGCCTACAATTTTGTCTCTAGTTGAATTTGTTATTTCAACGGTTTACATCACGTGGCTTTTATAAGAAACAACTTTTTCCACTCCACCTGAGCTCTTTTGCAAAGTCACAAACATCGCTTGCTGTAACTCGTCTTACACCACAAGATAAAAGTTTTAAGCACTAACTTTGATTATAAGCCTCATACTTTTTCTTTACTTTTTGTTTTTTCTTCTTCTTTTTCTTTCTACTAGAGCTTAGAAAAGTTTAAATTTAAAGATTTAAATTTCAATATAAAGAAAGACATTGAAATTTTTAAATAAAATATTATTATATAGAATTTGTAATAAATTTAAATTCACAATCTACTTCAGTAACTTTATATATATATTTTTTTAGATTTGTGTATCTCCATAATTGATTTTCAATTTCAATATTTTTTTCTTTTATTATGAATTAAAATTATAAAAATTAACTGTTTTTTAAATGTATTGTTTATTGCTATCAAATATCTTTGATGGTTCGAATTATTGAGCAAATATAATGTGCACTTTGCTTATTTTTTAAAGTTTATTTCAGTTTTAAGTTTATTTAGCATTTTACTATTTTTAATCAAAATGCATCTCTACCAAAAAGCTGTAGCTATTTATTTATTCACTGTTAACCAAAAACAGGCTTACGCCCAATATATTGATGGTACACAATCAGTACATTATCATTACTATATTTAATGATAAATTGCAGATTTTTTTTATATGTTATCAACCAGTGACTTACGCTTTGTTGCCACATTTCATGAATATCTTTGAGTACTAATTCAATGTATCCTTGTAGTTTTTATTAATTAACACAGTGTATATTTTTTTGATTTTTTATCTCAACATTAAAAAAAAAAAAAAAAAAAAAATGCAGGCTTTTTTTTTCTCTTGTGTTTTTTTGTTTATGCAAACATTCGTTACTCTTCTCTCTGTAATATTAAATATATATGAAGCTCATAAAAATAATAATAAATGATGTAGTACTGTCTGTCTGTGAAGTGTTCTTTTAAAATGTTACAAAAACAACATATTATATAAACAAAACAAAAAAAATTGAATAGGATTATAAAGATATTTTTATTTTGCTATTGATCAAAATAAAAACTGTCATTGATGGCATGCGTTATTGAATATATAGATATATTTTATTATATATCTTTACATACATATACGTACTAGCTATAGCTATAGCTTAGTCATATCTCCCTTGTTGCTATATTTAATACCAAAATATATAATCCTATATATATCCCATAAATACACATTTCAAAATATTATAGAATACAAGATATGATATGTCTATACCAAAATTGTATAATGTAAGCTTGAAAAATAACTAAAAATAAAATATTACTTTAGGGAAAAAAATAGTATCTCTAAAATCTTCATATTCATCATGTCTTGGCTATTTCTTACAAATTTTTCGCAATTTGTAAAATAAAATGTGTTTAATATTTTATTATTATTTCTGCAGACTATAAAAAAACTTGTTAACTATTTTTATATAATTATTTATATGAAGGAAATATATTTTTAAATTGTAAATTATTTGTATGTATTATTATATAGATTTAATGTAACAAATTTATTTTACTAAATGTTTGTTACTTTAATAACATTTTAAGCAGAAAAAAAAAAAAAAAAAAAAAAAAAAAAAAAAACTTTAACATTTTTTACTGAGTTGCAAGAGTAGTAGAAACTAATTTCACATACATACGTGTATACAGTACTCAGTACTGTATAAAATTTGTAGCCGTCTGGGCTGTCGTTTGTCGCGAAATGTTTATTGCAAAGCTTGGTAATAAAGTTCATGTGTAATATTTTGTTGTGTCGTTCGTTGTGTAATATCATCGTATCGTCCTTCTAATGAACAGGTCATACACATCAAATTTGTTTATTATTCAAAAAAAATCAGTGAGGATTTTTCCTTTTAGAGTGTAAAAAATAAAAAAAAATTAAATTTACGTATGAAGCGAAACCTTCAACTAATGTTATATTATTTGCTACAAAAAAAAAAAAAAAAAAAAAAAAAAAAAATCCATGACATCTTAAATTAGTTAAATTATCGGGTAAAATTAATTTTAAGAAGGAACTTTAAACATAAATCAACCGCAGTAGTACGAGTAAACAGCATGTAAGCATGTATGGTATACACTGCAGATGTTACTACTCCAAAATATTAATATTTATTTATTGTCTACAGATATGAATAATATAATTTATTATAAAATGTTTCAACCCCAATTTTCATTATTTTATAATAATCCTTTGTCATCAAATGCAGTTTTAGAAAGTATATTTTTAGCAGCATATAATTAAAACATAATGAGTCAAATTTCTTTAATATTTTAATAATAATAATAAATATAAAGAAAATTAAAATTAGCTTTCTGACTAATATATATATGAAAAGAAAGTAGCCTTCATAAACAGATCAAAGGTGGTATTTTGTGTAAGTTTGTATTTCATTGTAAAGTTGTGCTGCCAAAGTTTTGACTCCCGTTGGAGAGAGAATTAGGGAGATAATTTGTAGAGATGAACAACTGAGAAAATAGGGAGGGGATAAAGTCGACGAGGAAGGACATTTTACGTCTCGTAGATAACGTTAAATGAATCAATAAAGTTGTCGGAGATATAGTGACTACGTTTGATTCCTTAAAAGTAAGCAAAATGATAATCTTATACGCTGTAATCGTAATATAAAAAGAAAAAAGACTGCAAAAACTTTTTTTTTTTTTTTTTTTGCTTCTAATGTTGCAGGTTTTTAATATAAATAATATGAACCTAATAATTTTTGGTGCAGTTAACTTTAATCATTATGAAATATATTTCAATAATATTTGCTTTATTTATATATATAAATAATAAATATAGATCAAAATAAATTTAAAAAATTATTCACTTATCTCATCTTACAATAATAAGATCATCTTTAATAAATGTGCCATCTTGGGTTATTGTTATCTATATGAAACAATTATATATATATATATATATATATATATATATATATATATATATATATATATATATATATAAAATGTTGTACCTTTTAATTAAAAGGGAGACTTTAGAAAATTGTGCTGTCAAGTTTATCTCAATTGTTATCCAAAAAGACATTGTTCTTATTCAAAATTTGAAATGTTTACTCATTTATTATAAAGCAACTTTCAAACTTTAAGTATTATACTTTCATTTTATTTCAATCTATTTCAAACATTTTTATCGCTGATATTCTTGCATGTCATTTTTGTTTATAAGTTACATCGAGTATTACAAACATGAAATCTTTTTCTGATTACATTTTTGGAAGAGTTAACAAAAAAGATTTTGGTGTCAAGTAAGTAGCATTTTTTTCCTCTCTCTCTCTCTCTCTCTCTCTCTCTCCACTCCTACATTGACATCTCAAGTGATTACAATTATAATAAATCTTATTAATTTTTTTTCCTGCGGCTATTTAAAATAACATTAATACAATTTTTGACACTCTTATGAAGATTAATTATACGTATTTTAAATTTAATTTTTATTACATAAAATAATTTCATAATAAAAAAAAATTGCGAGAAAGATAAAATTAAATAAATCACAATTATTTTTGAATTTTTTTTTTTTTTTTTTTTTTGTAGCTATCAATTAGATATTAAAGTGAGACTGATTTTGTCATTGTTGTCACAGGTGCTTTACAGTGTAAACTAATGATAAGGGGAAATAAAAAAATAATTAAGATTTGCTAAGGTTTGTCACAGATTCTTTCATAATAATCAATCCACTAGTATATAATACACTCAATCAAGAGGATTTTTTTTTTTACCAATTTTCTTTTATATTAATGGTAATCGTAAACCATCCTGTTATTTGTATTCGTAACACACGAAAAAAAATGACAATCGCTTATTACTATTTAAATGGGGTTGTTCATTTTTGGGTTCAATGGTACCAAGCAAAAAAAAGGAATATTATTGCAGATATGAAAGCAACTTTCAAATAATTAAAAAAAAGAAAAGTTTATTATGCTTGAATAAATTTTTAACTATTTCGTATAATATACTGTAATATGAGAACAACAGAAGGTTTTGAAGTACAGTATTATTATAATATTTTATAAATTCTGTAAAAAAAAATACACATATAATATTGTTTAACTACTTTGTATTTTATAAATAATAATACATAAATGGTTGTAAAACAAGTTTCAATGATCAGATAGCAGTATCATAAAATATAAACTTTATTGAAAATAATAATAATAATAGACAATAATCCCGGTAGATTACAAGTACTTGCTGCGATGAAGAGCAACTTTTAATAGGGTATTGTACATGTATATGGTCTACTTTATATATATATAAAAGTTGTACTTACTTCCCGAACGAAAGGTGGGCAAGAAACTTAGTAAGGTGTGTAAAGTGTGTAACTATTGTTAATGTTATTTGTTTTAATTTATGACTTTAAGAAACATTAAGTTCTACTTTTCTTATATAGAATTGAAAGATGAGTTTATTCACAGAGAGTATTTTGTATTCTGAACTTTGTCGTAATATTTTCCATATTAGTACGTGTGTAAACTGATTTCAATCACATCATTCATCTAAAAGTACATCAATGAAGTTGTTTCAGACACCATTGAGAACAATTGCATTAAATAAAAAGTTCATTGTATTCTAATCAAGTGATAAACAAATTTATTTATCAAAGTAACGAGATTGACCGTGTCCAATATCTGTTCTGTAATGTCTGAGCATACTGATTGTATATGATGATTTCAGTTTTTACAATCAGTTTTTACAATCAGGGTTTAAAATTGATCAGCTGAAAATAAGGTACTGTACAATAATAGCAATAGTTCTCACGTACGCCAGTCAATAAAAAAGGGCGTATTTTACTACAGTTATAAATCCTAACTTATTTGAGATAAACACTTATGAGTTATTATAAACAGCTAAAATAATGCATTTCAGCAAATTATTAACAATAGTTACTTTAAGCTATTTTAAGTTTAATTAGCTATTGAAAATAATTTGCTAAAATGCATTATTTTAGCTGCTTATAATAACTTATATCTCAAATAAGTTAGGCTTCGTAACTGAACTAAAGAATTTTTTATGAGGGGTGCGTTCTATCGTCAGATGATTGGAAAGTTTATTTTATGACTGAATGCATTATAAAGCGTACATAAATATATTCCACCTATTCTTACTCACGGTAAAAATAATCAAAATTATGATAGCTCGATTTCAGCAAGATTTATATATTACAACGTAATGTCTTCAATATATTGGTTAATAAAATATACTTTACAGCAAAAGAAATATGTTTGAAAGCATAATTATTTATGATATTCCAAGTTATAAACATTTATTAAGCTATAAATTCAGCATAATTTACCTTGTTCTCAAAATTTCATTTTTTTTCCCATAAACTATTTAGATAAAATATTCAGGTTTCATCTCATAGAAATCTTTTATCTTAAATAAATATTGTAAAAAAAAAAAAAAAAAAAAAAAAAAAAAAATGAAAGCATCTTGAAATACGCTTATTTTTATTTCAACTAAGTTTATAAAACATAAGTCTTTTTCTTTTCTCTCCCCTAAATATATTTACGGTATAATAATCATTTAATTCTGTAGCAATGCGTTTCGAAAACGAAAAAATTTATTTAGTTTTACTTTGAGTATACAGTTTATATTATATATATATAAAAAAAAAATGCTCAAGTAAAAAGTTTGAAATAAAAATATTATTCCTAAAACTTAACTTTCTTTTTGCTTCTTTCGTTTTAGCATTTTTTTTTCCTTAACAAAACGGGAGAGATTTTTTTTAAGTGAATTTAAGACTTTTTCCACGAACATCACGACGGACGAAAAAGAAGCATTTTTCCTAAACATACTTTTACTTCGTTATTCTATGAATATTGGGTTTGAACAAACTCAAGCACATCTGGAATGATGAAAAAAGTGTTAGAGAACATCTTTTTTTTGTATTTTTTTTTTATATTTTTATAATGACGGGTAAAATGTTTAGTATAAAGGTTCGAAAATCTTATATTATAATATTTAAAAATATAATATTTAAATTTAAGTATATATTTTCTTCCAACATTTTAAAAACTTTATGTGTATTTAAATTTAAACGTTATATAATATACACACTACAAAAGAAAAGTTACATAAACGCATTTCTTCTTAAAATTATACTTTCCCCATATTTCTCCAAAGAAAAGTATAGTGAAGAACAATTGTTAAAAAGACAAATAAATGATGAGTATTAAATATTAAATTTTGTTGAAAATAAACATTAAAATTTTTAATTTAACTGTATCATTCTTAAGTTATTAAATATTTACAGAGTGATATAATAAAATTTCAATATGACGTTTACTTAATTTTGATGACTATATTATTAGAAATTTATATGGTATATATAATGATATTTCTATTCATTAGTTAATTAAATTTTAATTAATTCAACTTTATTAAAAAAAAAAGTACAGACTTTGATTCTACTGAATGTGTATTAACCTTTAAATTTTAGAAATCATGTCAGCTAATTATTTTTGGAACTCTTATTATAATGATATTTAAATAACTTTGTAAAGGCGTTGTGCGGGGGTGGCAACCCTACTGTACCGAACTCTTTTCATACTGTCATTGGTGATATCAAAAGTTAGACCCACGTGTACGATTTCACAGCACGTGTTATGATAAGACTACGTATTGACGTAACTATGGTAAAAATGTAGCATAATAATACGATAAAAATAGTATGTATAAATTTGCATAAGTAGATAAAATTTAACTTAAAATTTTATAGACAAATCATAAGTAGTCAAATTAGTAGTCTAATTACGTAACATTTGATCACGATATGGATTATCAATATACGCAGGATTTCCAATAGATAACAATTAATTTATTTTCAAATAGAGCTATGGAAAATCGTTACAATTTTGAAACCAATTAATCGAAAACAGAATTTAGCAGTTGGGTTAAATCAAATTTTAGTTGATACGATTTTGATTATGATTTTGTGATAAAAATCGTAAGAACTGGAATTTATTTTTCAAATGCTGGAAAAAGGCAATAGTAAGAGAAATAATAATAATAAATGGTTTTTATTGAGAGGCCACAAAAGGTATACACCCACTTACATGGTCCTCTGACATATTTGAACATAATTATCTTGTCAGAGATTTATAATAAAATGAAGATTAAAACATACAGTATAATAATAAATTCTAACTCTCTGTACATATCATATTAAATAAGTTATTTTCTTAAACACAATCAAAATTAACAGTAGGCTTGCATTTTTTCAAAACGCACAAAATAACACCCCCCTATGGAATTTCATGAAATTAATATATTTTGTAGGGGAGCCCCTAAATATGATAAATTTCGAGTTTTAGGTCGATCCAATCAAAACTCTAATTTTAGGGCGCGAAATTCAAAATAGAAAAGCTTCATAGGACTAATTTAATAAAAAATAAATATTATAATTCAAATAATCAGTTTATATTTTTTTCATATACTACAATATCCAATGTATCCACTGGCATCAAAAATATCGATTATACTGTAATCGATTGTACAGGAAAAATCGATTAATATGGCCCAAAATCGCAACTTTTGGCTACAGAAATATAGCTTTTTCTCCTGAACCACTTGGAATTTTGAAATGAAACAAATTTCAGAAATACATGACAATATACCTATCTCAAAAAAATTAACAAGCATTTTTTGTCTGCGTTAACAGAATTACGCGGGAGCTTCAAAATTAGCCGTTTTTGAGAAATGTTTGAATTTTGCGATATTCAAATGCGATTTTTTCAAAAAATGGTTTTTTAATTTTTCTTATTTTTTGATATATATTACTCCAAACCTTGTTCTTTACATTGATATAGGTTTTAGCTTGCAAGATATAAAAATAATTTTTTTACGGTTTTTTTAAAAAATCATTTTTTTCAAAGAGTGATTTTGTGTATATTTCAGTTATATGATTTGTTGGTGCAAGAAATTATGTTTTTATGTTTACTGAATATTATAAAATATAAAAGGGTTCATCCTAGTCACCACCCACCCACCCACTGACCACGCCTCCTTTTTTTTTTTTTTTTTTTTTTTTTTAGTGAACGACATAAATTATTTGTTCGATTATTTGAAATATTTTTACTAATCCTTGTCCAACGAAAACCACGGGATGATTTCAAGCTAAATCCCGTCAGGTAGGAATAGGTTAAAAGGAAAATAAAAGGTAATTACCTTTAATTAATGGTCGGAGACAGAAATTTATAATTTGTTATTAATATATAAAATAAAATATATAAAGTTTATGTAAATATAGGAATTAACCTTCATACACAAATACTTTTATAATATTATTTACATATAATTATGCTGTTAGTATATTTATCATTGGCTCTCAATTTCACACAAATCACTAAAATTTAATTTGTATGTTACGTTTTCACAAACTTCAAAAAAAAAAAAAAAAAAAAAGGAGGCGTGGTCAGTGGGTGGGTGGGTGGTTACTAGGATGAACCCTTTTATATTTTATAATATTCAGTAAACATAAAAACATAATTTCTTGCACCAGAAAATCATATAACTGAAATATACACAAAATCACTCTTTGAAAAAAATGATTTTTTAAAAAAACCGTAAAAAAATTATTTTTATATCTTGCAAGCTAAAACCTATATCAATGTAAAGAACAAGGTTTGGAGTAATATATATCAAAAAATAAGAAAAATTAAAAAACCACTTTTTGAAAAAATCGCATTTGAATATCGCAAAATTCAAACATTTTTCAAAAACGGCTAATTTTGAAGCTCCCGCGTAATTCTGTTAACGCAGACAAAAAATGCTTGTTAATTTTTTTGAGATAGGTATATTGTCATGTATTTCTGAAATTTGTTTCATTTCAAAATTCCAAGTGGTTCAGGAGAAAAAGCTATATTTCTGTAGCCAAAAGTTGCGATTTTGGGCCATATTAATCGATCTTTCCTGTACAATCGATTACAGTATAATCGATATTTTTGATGCCAGTGGATACATTGGATATTGTAGTATATGAAAAAAATATAAACTGATTATTTGAATTATAATATTTATTTTTTATTAAATTAGTCCTATGAAGCTTTTCTATTTTGAATTTCGCGCCCTAAAATTAGAGTTTTGATTAAATCGACTTAAAACTCGAAATTTATCATATTTAGGGGCTCCCCTACAAAATATATTAATTTCATGAAATTCCATAGGGGGGTGTTATTTTGTGCGTTTTGAAAAAATGCAGGCCAGTAGTTAAATTTCTTCTATTAGCTATTTTATGTTGAAAATAGCAATAAAATAGAACAGAAATTAGCATTTTAACAAAAAATATTCAATCTCATACAATTCACATATTCAAACTTTTAATTCATAGAAATAAATCAAATAAATCGAAAAAAATAAACATTAAAAGTTGCCAATTTTTTTACTTTGATATATAGTTAAAAAAAACTTTCACAGTATGTTAACTATGAACAAAATTCAAAACACAATTTTCTAATCTCAAGTAAAGTCATTTACGCTGTTTTTCAACTTCAGTAATTCTATTTTTGTTACCTTCTCTCTCTCTCTCTCTCTCTCTCTCTCTCTCTCTCTCTCTCTCTCTCTCTCTCTCTCTCTCTCTCTCTCTCTCTCTCTCTCTCTCTCTCTCTCTCTCTCTCTCTCTTCAACTCTACAAAGTGAGTACTTTTATAACTTTATTGTCATGAAAGAAATTCAAAGTTTCAAATTAAATTACCCTTTTCTTTAACATTTAAGTGAGCATTTTTGTTCTAATTTAGTTTAAAATTTCATTCTACAATTTTTTTTAGTTAGTAGTTTATCAAATAATATATATTAAAAGTTTTATTATATAATATTTACAACATTATTGTTAAGATTCTTTCAAATGCTTTAAATTACATTAGCCTACTTGTCAACAAATTTAAATGACTGTTGTATAGTTGTATATAGTATTCCTTGTAGAATATAATTAACTACATACAACATGAATACAAAATAAAACTTACTTATATTTATCTTCTTTATTTAATTATTTATAAATGTTTCTATTTTAAATCCAACTGTTAGATTTACTGTCGTTATTTCCGTGTGTTGTTTGTCGTTTTCTTTTTTATCCTTTTTTTTTTCTTCTGTTCTTTAATGGAAGTCTCCTACGTAATTAAGTTTATTTTTAATCACAGTGCTACATTATGTTCTTACAGTAGTTGTGTATAGCAATTCAAAATCTGTAGTAGGAAAAACAATTACCAAGAAAAATGAATAGAGGCAAAAAAAAAAAAAAAAAAAAAAAAAAAAAAAAGTGTGTGTTACACATTATTAGATCCATTGCGTGTACTTCAGAAATAGACATTTAAATAGTCTTAATTTTTTATTGTGTATTTTTTTTTTAGCTTTAACCAAAAACAAGGCTTGCATCCATTAACTTGGTGGTAAAAACAGTTTACTTAGTATTTAGTGGTAAAAAAAAAAAAAAAAAAAAAAAAATGCATGATAAATAAGGAGACTCTTTTACAATTTTTCACCATAAAGAAAAAATTCATTAAATCTAAAATGAAGACAATATTTCACTTGTAACTTTATCTTAAGCTTTGTTTACAACACAATTATCTTAATTAAATTTTAGAAATCATTACTGAAAATGTAGTAATAAAAACAGTGAATAGTTTTTATTTTTTAATTTTTTACGTGTATTAATGTTTGATATTACTGTATCGCAAAATAAATAAATGAATATTTAATATTTTTTATATTAAAAATACAAAATCTACGTATTCATGTTTGTTTTTTATTTTGTTAAAAAAGTCAAACAAAATATAATAATAATAATTTAAAATATGTATATCATATATACATGAATTAAAACAAATGTTTGATAATATTCTTTTATTTAATGTGAGTATACATACTACTAGACATTTTTAGGACTGCTCTGGGTTCAAAAGACCCTATAAATTAATCTTTCTTTAACGTGTAAAATTTAATTGAAATACACTATTTGATATTAACAATGTTTTATTAAAAAGAGTTTTCATATTTTTTAAGTTTTTTATATTTTTGATCCTTTATTATCAATATTTTTTATTTCTAAGAAAAACAGTTTAACAGTAACAATAATAAATATGGTTAATCCGAGCGTACAACAAGAGATTTTTTTTATAATCATATTCAACAGACTATTATTTAGTAATCTATTTACTTGTTTGTTGTATTGTATAAAATAATGCTCATATGTATAACATAAAGCTATTTACTATCAAACATCATGAAATTACACAACACAGAATTTGTGTATGTTATATCTAGATTAAATGTCTATCAATCTACTATTTCAGTTGACAGCTCTATTTGAATGCATATATATATACATATATATATATATATATATATATAGACAATAATAATACATTTTGTACAATATTATATGCACCAGTATGCATATTAATAATAATAATATGTTATATATCATCATATTCATGAAATGCATTATTATTGTTTATTCATGTATTAAGTTCTTATACTGATCAAAACAAAGCAAATCTGATTATTATCAACACTACATTGGTTACATGATTTTACTTTAATTGCTAAAATAATTTTAATAATAATCAAACAAATATATACTTTATTTTTTTAATTTATATTGATTGAATGTATATATTCGATAATATATTTTACCATATTGAAAATCTCACGCTAAATTTAAATAAAGTAAAATATATTATCACAATTGTATGTATATATTAGAATAATACATAATGTAATGATGTTATACTATAATAGTATAATTTCTATAGTTGTACATTAAGATAATATAGGAATAATAATACATGGCTAAGGACAATTTAGCATGTACTATACCATTCCTTCATTCCTTCATTCGTTCATTCGTTCATTCGTTCATTCGTTCATTCGTTCATTCGTTCATTCGTTCGTTTATACGACATGCATTTTACATTCAACATACAAGTAATTTCAAACATATGTTTTAGAATAAAATAATTTGAAATTCTACTTTGTGGCATTTTAGACGTTATTTCATTAATTTAACAAGTTCTAGTTGACATCATAATTGAGTTGGGTTATAGTTAGGGTTCTAAATCATACAAAATGTCATGCTTGATCCTCTATTCGAATCACAACAAACGGTCCGTAAACCCTAGCAAAGATTTAAGAACATTTTCTCTGGCACATTATGTAAAAAATGTTAAAATAAACTATTTCACTATTTTTGATAAGTATAAGAATAGTTTAGCAATTAATTATTAAACATCATGAGGTAAAAAGCTAGTTAAAATCAAGAAAATGTTTATAACAATTTACTATAGAGTTTCCAAACAATTTTCCTTGTCACATCCTTCATACTTGTATGTTGTAAGGTTCGTTGTGGAGTATGCTTCACCAAGCAGCAAATTTTTAACACTATCACTGTCACGATGCTTGTTGCAAAAAAAAAAAAAAAAAAAAAAAAAAAAAGTGATCAAAGTATTAATATGATATTATTATAGTTTTTCAAGAATATAACACAAAGAATTACTTCTCAAACATACTTTCAATACCTCTCTGAAACTATAGAAGGTAATTCTATCATATACATTGATTTTCAATTAACTTTAAACTGTTTTTTTTTTTTTTTTTTTTTTACAAAAAAAAAGAAAAAAAAAAAAGAAAAAAAAAGTTATACATTTAAGACTTACATTTCGTTTCATGACTTTTTTGTTCTTGTAAGTTCAAAAGTTGCAAACACATCATAAATTGTGGTTTCAAATATAAAAACCAATATAATAACAGTCAGCAAAATATTAAAACTTTGTACTTTCTTTTATTGCATTTTTTATGCTGAAAAATACATGGCTTTTACAGTTATTAATATAAATATACATGAACAAAAAAAAAAGTGTATTAATTTTTAATTTTTATAAAATAATAATTTTAACTTAATTAGTGTATATACAAAAAAAAAGTATATTACAATAAAAAAAAGTTAATTTATACCAGAAAAAAATATATGTGTGTATAATACAGTGTTTTATTATTAATAATAATTTTAATACAAGTACACACTAGATGGTTGAGATATGAGTATTTTAGTTATAAAGGGTTGACACTACGTGGCGTTAGTGTATTTCAGGGGCGCTACGAGATCCCCAGCTAGTTGGGTTTGCTTGGATGCTGCCGTGGGTAGAAAAGAGATTCGCCCGGACGTTGCAAGCGAACACACATATAAACCGTAAACTCCGCTTAAATATTATCAAATCGTTTTTCTCAAAAATATTTCTCTCTCTCTCTATCTCTCACTCTCTTTCTCTTAAACTTGTATATAAACATCTTTAAAAACAAAAAAAAGATAAGTTTTAATAGTGAAATTTCATTATATAATATATATTAGTAATATATATTATATATCTTAAAAAATAAAATTTATAATTAATATTTAATCAGAACGACCTGTGGCTATAGGTTGTGATTTTACTTATTGCAACTATTTATAAACAAAGAAAATATTTCAAAATGATGGAAGACGTCAAACATTTAGATGAGCTCTCAGGAGACATGAGTGATGATATTAGAGTACTTGATCATGAGAATAACTCCGCTGATGATGTGTTAACAGCTTACATAAATTCAAGAGGAAATCAAAACATGCATTCACAGAGATCAGGTAAGATCATAATATATTAAAATATAATTTTTAAGTTTATTCTCTCACTTTATTTTATAGTCTATATTTTATTATAGTTTATTTGAATGGCCTTAATAACTATACCATTTTTTTTTTATATTTATGATAACTATATAATTTTTTTTAAGCTTAATATTTATTTCTTTTGACTTTTCTTTATATCTCACTCTAGCATGTTTTTTTAAACTAGGTTAAAACTTTGTGTTTTTATTTTTTTATTTTTAATTGTATCTCTCTGTCTCACTTACTCTTCCTTATATATATATTTGTCATCTGTAATTTTTATGTTATAATTAAAAAAAAAATTGTTATTTTTAAACTTTATGAATTATGTTTCTTATCATTAAAATTGAGTTACTTTTTATAATATAAAGTTAGCAATTAAATTATATTATACTTTGAAAGGGAAGGTTATAATATAACATAAAAGAGAAGTTCAATTTCTATGTAATGTTTGACTTCACATAATATATACTATACATCAAACTAATATGCTTCAATATTATTTTAACATATAGATAAGATGGTAATATTATATTATTACTACCACATTGCATTTTAATAGAATTGTATCCTATTAGTTATGCAACTGTTTGAACATTTCTCTCTTCTTCAGTCCTATTACATCGTCTTTTAGAACGATTATTTTGACATTCCCGTCAAGAAGTTTTGATACTTCAATCTTTTTTCACGTCACTTTAAAAAAAAAAAAAAAAAAAAAAAATCCCTGTAGTGACAGCTTATTTGGATTTTTTTCCCTTTTAAATGAGGAAAAAAAATTTAGCTTCAATTTTTACGAGTTATCATTTATATATATATATATATATATATATATATATATATATATAATGTATAGACCAATTTATAATAACAAATTTTTGTCTATAAATAAAAAAAATGTGATCAAGTTTAACTATATTTATTGATTATTGATATATTTATAGTATTATATGAGTATAACAGATGAGACGAGAAAAAAAAATGAAAAAAAAAAATTGTGTCAGTTTTTAAAGCAAGTTAACGTACGCTTGACTAGATATATGCTGATACAATTTTGTATATCAAAAGAAGAGAATATAGAAGCTTTCAAGCTACTTTACAAGTTCCCTATACTTTCAATGTTATGTTGTATCGCATTTTTTTTTATTTCACAAAGGCAGAAGAGTGAGCGATCCAATACAAAGTTTACATCCCACAGATTTTCTCTTATAAACGTCCATCTCTCATATTCTATTCAAATTGTGCTACAGTTTAGAGACTATTATACAAAAGTATTATTGATACATACAAAAAATTCAGATTCCAAAGATATATGGTATATACAAACCATAAGAGGTTAAATATTGTCATTTTATTATTATTATTATTGCTTTGAATAAAAATGGTATGATGAAATATTATGGGAATACATATAAAACTCCTTTAACTTTTATATCAAACACAAAATAATTTTTGTCCTATAAACCTTGTTTATTATTTAAAAAAAAAAATCTTTTTATTATTTATTATAATTAATGACATAAAAAAAGATGAAAGAAATTTCATAATTTGTTGGTAAAAACCACGTACATACTTTCTTTGAGACGTTGGAATTATAGAGAACTCTCCTTAGGGTCTTATCATTATTGAAACTCTTATTCAAGTGAAAAAGAAGATGATTGTATGATTTTTTCTGTCTCCCTCTTCGACACGCATCTCTTTATTCTTTTTTTTTTTTCTCATTCTACTCTTTTTTTTTCCACAAGATCTACACTCTCGTTTTCTTTTTTAGATGCTCTGAAACCTTTGAAGTTTACAAAAGAAACTTTCGTATTTTTTTTCTTTAGTCAGATGCATGAAAATTTTCTCCTTTCTCCTTTCTCCTTTCTCCTTTTTTTTTTTTTTTTTTTTTTTTAATATGTATTTTTTCTTGATATATAAAATATATATGAAGAGGTATTTTTCACTTTATGCAGCTTCATATTGAAATATGTATAACAAGATCAATATAATAAGGATTGAATAGTCTTTTTGCGATAACTTGGAATAAAAAATGCGAAAAGACAAGAGGAAAAAAGAAGAAAAAAAAAACTTGCAAAGATGTTCATTTTTTTTTATTAAAAAAAATGAATTATGAATATTTTTCAGATAAACACATCATGTACGAAACAAAACATAATATGGAAATTTAAATAATAAATAAAAGAATAAAAATAAACTTTCTTTTTTTTTCTACCAAAAGATGAACTGAGTTACGATTTTATCAATATTTTAACTTTATAACACGATAATTAATACCAAAATCCATAATTCAATTACCGAAATATAATTACGTTCATAACTTTTTTAAAAAAACTTGAATTTAACTGTAATCGTTTATGTACTTACATAATAATAATAATAAACTTTATTAAATTAAATCTTAAAATTTTATAATTTCTCTGTTAGCAATCAATTATGTTGCTACCACAGACTGTTAGTAGCTTTTATAATGAGAGAAGTAAATCAAAATAAAATAAAAAAACAAAATATGTTGAAAAATATAGCTGTTAGAATTTTTTATCGGTTCTTGGCAATTTTTACTCTTTTCTCTGGCTCTAAATATATATATAAAAAAAAAGTTTAAAATAAGACTACGTTTTATCTTCTATATATATTTTTTAAATTAATCTGAACTCTATTATATTCAACATGATTTTTTTTAATTATCTCCCTAATAGAGTTAAAAATTATAATTCATATTGTAACTTTTTTATTCTTATATAAATTTGCTAATATAATGAAAACTTAATTAAAATTGTATGTATTATACAATTTTTTTTTAATGAATACAAAAAAATTCCATAGGGCTTAAAAAAACTCTCAATATTATGTATATATATTTTTTTCTATTATTATTCCCCCATCTCTCTACACTTATTTAAGTGCTAATTACATTTTGGAAATAAGCCCAAAATCATTTGTTGCTAACTTTGTTATTTTTATATACATTATTAAAAGTATATTGAAGAGAAAAATATTTTCTTAACACCTGCTAAAAGTTTCTAAGATGTTGTCACACTGGTGTAATGCATTCTGTCATTATTTTTATTTTCTTGTATACTACAAGCTGGAAACATGAATGCGGTTCACATTCTTCTATGTTAGGAATTTTATATAATATAAATAAAATAATATACTATACACAGTTCACTAACACATATATGTAATACAATAAAAAAAATAGAGTGGAGAAAAATATATGAAGAAAAAAAGGGAAAAAAAAAGAAAAAGAAAAAAAAATTAAATCAAAAATAAAAAAACTAAAAAATAATAATAATAAATAAAAATAAAACCGTGAATCAAGTAGTATAGTATTATTTATTTTTTTCTAAGTTATTTTACAGTTGACAATGCGTGGATAAGAAATTTATCTTCTTATATCATCAATCTTTTTTAGTATTTTTCTTCTTTTGTGCTAAAACTAAAAGTATTTTATTTGATGCTCTCTTTACTGTTAAATGTTGAACTTTTTTTTTCTTTCCTTGCTCCCTTTTTCTTTAATTTATCCAAGTCAAAAGTGATGTCAACAATGTAAATAAAAGTTAATTCTTTAAGTTAGAGCTAATGAATTAAAAAAACAAAAAAACAAATCAAATAAAACAAAATAATAATATATATCTCTTAGATAAAAAACATTTTTATAATTAGTAATATGCAATGCGGATAATTTTAGTAATGATTAAAATATTAAAAAAAAAAATATTAATAAACATTAAATGTTATGTAAGAAATAGTTTATAATTTGTTATATTTGTTGTCAAAAATAAGTTTGTTTTGGTAGAGTAGAAGATGTATGTATACAAAATTACCACGCGAGTCGAGAGAGAGAGAGAGAGAGAGAGAGAGAGAGAGAGAGAGAGAGAGAGAGAGAGAGAGAGAGAGAAAAAAGTCTCCAGCCAAACAAGCTATTACCAACACGTGCTTAGAAACCAAGAGCCCATTTTCTACTTAAAAAAAAACTATATAAGAGCGAAAAGCAACAAGGCTTCATTTTACAATCTGTAATTTTATTAGTTTGTTGTGTAATTATATGAATAGATTTTTTTATGATAAAGTAAAGAAGCTGTATAAATTTACTTGAAAATTGCTACAATTTTTATATTCTAAAATTACATAATGGTTTATTTTTAATATGATATTATTTAAAATTATAATCATATTATATATTTTAATTTTATACGTTATCAGGTTTATGGTCATAAAAACTATGTGTATACTGACAAGATGTTATCAGATTTCATGTCTAGACTCTTATGAAATAATGAAATTAATAAATAAATAAATTAATAAAAAAATTGCTCTATATCTTCAATGTATACAGTACGTAAGCAACTACTTCTAAATGCAAGAAAGCTTGATATTGATTTCTAAATATATTGTTCGATGACGTTGCTGGTATATACTTTAAATGACATGTGCATAAAAATAAACCACAATACGTATTCATAACACAGTGGTGGATATAAAGGTATACGTATCATATTTTTGTTAGGGAGGGTAAATAAATTTTTTTCAACTTCAAACGTTATTCTTTCATTTTTTTTTTCTTTTTTTACACGTACCTTTAGGCAAAAAAGATTTTTTTTTCTTTTTAATAAAAGCAAAAATGTCGTTTTATCAAAATATTATTTTTATCCGCAGTTTTATTTTTTTAAATTCATTAAATTTTAGTTTAAATTGAAATATAAAAAAAAAATATATATTGGTGGAATTACGAATTAGAATACAATAGAAATTTATTGATTTTTAATACAAAGCATTTTCTCTTGAAGAGAATTTTCTTTGGTATATTTTTCAGACATTAATAATTACGAATACTAAAAACTAACAGTTTTTTTTTCTGAAAGATGCTAAACGGGTGTCACAGAATGTTTAAGGACAAAAAAGTTAAATAAAGATGATTGAGGGTATTAGAAAGAAAGAAGAAAAGAAAAAAAAAAAAAAAAAGGCGTTGAGGTGATGAATCTTTATAATATAAAGCTATGATTCGTTTTATAAGCGCTATTAATTAGTGAGGAAAAGGAATGAAAAGCAACACAGAGAGTTACCCTCTGTGTGCTTTTGTGTGACTTTACTGAGTTACGAATCCTTTGTTTTGCTATTCTATTGAGAGAGAGAAAGAGAGAGAGAGAGAGAGAGAGAGAGAGAGAGAGAGAGAGAGAGAGAGAGAGAGAGAGAGAGATGCAAATTGAAAGATGGGGTACACCACACACCCGGCAGACGGTATTCTCTGGCATTTGCAATCAAAGTAATATCAAATGATAATTTGCCACAGCCACATCATGAGAAAATATATACATACATATTTACATACGTACATAGACACATTCATACATACGAACAGTACATACACAGTGGAAAATGTTGTGGTTAGTCAAAATTATTAGCACCACATTACATTCTCTCTAAAACCACAAATTAATGTTTAGTAAAAGAAAAAGAAAAGAAAAAAAAGTATATATATATATATATATATATATATATATATATATATATATATATATATATATATATATATATATATATATATATATATATGGTTGATAGAAGTTTATTTATTATAAGACGGTAGTATATCTATAACTTTGCATTGACTGCTTATCCTTTTTCAAGAAAAAAGTTTTTCTATATAATAAGAATATACTACAGAATGTAAAAGAAAATATCAACTTTTTTAAAAACATTTCTCACGTAAAAAAGTAAAGAGTAATTGGAAAAAAAAAACTTTATTCTTTCTTTCCTCTTTTATGTTCTTATATGTGTATGTACTATATACACATATGACATTTTTTTTGGTGAATTGATTTTTACGTATAGAAAAGAAAAAAAGCAAGAGAAAGAGAAAGAGAGAGAGAGAGAGAGAGAGAGAGAGAGAGAGAGAGAGAGAGAGAGAGAGAGAGAGAGAGAGAGAGAGAGAGAGAGAGAGAGAGAAACGTGTTAAATAAGGATAAAACAAATTATAAAATAATTCAAATGATCGTACAATATAAATAACAGGTGGAGGAAGATTGTCACTATTGTCGTAGAAATAACATAAAATAAAAGTCTAGATATTTCATGTAAAAACTTATGTTCAAATTTCAAAGCACAATTCAATATTATATAATATATATAAAAAAATAAGTTATTCATGCCACATAGTCTTAGTACACCTTGTCTTGGGCAAATGTTCCTTGCTTTACATGGATACAAAAAAAGTTTTTTATTTTTCTTCTTCTTTTTTTTTATTTTTTTATTTAAGAAAAAAAAAACTTTTTAAGTAAACACTTTTACTTGGCAAGTTTAGAAACTAGTGGGTTAAAATTTAGTCGAGCATTATACAATTGGCAAAAATCACATAAATCTTTCTAAGATTTATTCTCGTGTAAAAAGTAAAATAAAATAGAATTTGTGTTAAAGTTTAATAAAAGACTTGAATGCAAATTATTATAGTGTACGGTATAGTGATTTTAATTTTATATAAATAACATAGAACATAGACAATTGTGGGTGTATTGTAGTGGAAAGAAAAATAAATAAATAATGGGATAACACTAATATATTACAATTATAAGGAAATGAGTTTAAAAAACTGATTTAAAAACAGAAGGAAAAAAGATAAGACCTAAAAAAAAAGTTATAAAATGTTACAGTAAATCAACTATTGTTCTCTGTTTTATCATGATAAATTGTGGAAAGGGGGATAAAAAAGAGCAATGCAATAATAAAGAAGTAAAACATTTCATCTTTGGTTAAACTATTTGTTTCCTTTATGCACATATTGATGTTGTTGCGAACAAAATGTCTCGGTTTTTTGTCATGAGAAGCCAAATGTCTATCCTGTTTTCGAACGTTATGTAGATGGTGCTTGAGCTACACATTTTGCTTTCTCATGACAAAAAATGAAATATACATTTTGCTTCTCACCACAAAATATGAGATAGACATTTTGTTCGCAACAACATCGATATATATCAAGGGGCAAACAAAAGTTTATATCATTATTTAACATTGGAACGTAACTGTTGATAGTAGTGGTATAGCAATCAGTACGATTGAATAGAGCTATTGATATAAACAAGGACAATGCACCTGCAGAAATGCACTTGCAGATTGAATTGCATTGGCATTGTGACAAGAATCATGCAATTACACCAGGGAAATTAATTTAGTGAAACGATTATTACTTGCAACTTCATGACAACGGTTTTATACTTCTTAATTATAAACGTTCAACTTTGCCAGAATTAATTCTTTTTCTACGATACGTAATATAAAAGAAAAAAAAGTTTTGGTATAATTATTTTTCTACGTAGACTGATTATTATAAATTTTGTCTTCTTATCTTGATTTTTTTCTTCAAACGATTACCATTTTACTAATTCTCTGAATATGAAACGAAATGTAAATGAATGAAAGCAATGTCTTTTCTTTTTCCAGTCTCTCTCCCTCGGGAGTTTTCTTGGAAAAAAATCTTCACATTCTTCAATCTAAAATAATAATAATAATAATTAAATACTTCTTTGATTCTATTTAAAGACTTTTAATTTTTATAACAAAAACTATTGCTGTTAATTTTTTCCACTGAAAATCGGAAACTTGATTTTTTTTCATTATTATTTTTATCTTACTCTTATTATATTCTCTTCTTACTTTCCTCTTTTAATTTTTTTTACTCATCGTCTTATGAGTGGAAAGATAATGATGAAGGTACAAAACAAATATATATATATATATATATATATATATATATATATATATATATATATATATATATATATATATATATATATATATATAAAACAAAAATAATAATAATGATAAAAAGCTCGTTATTAAAAAGTAATCCTATATTTTACTGACGTCATACGTATTTCAAAATATAAAATTTAAAAATAAATAAAATTTATCTCAATATTTTGTATTGTGTACATGAAATACGCAAGTAGATTTATTTTAAGCTCCATCATTCAAAATTTCATTTTCATACACATTTGTGTTTTTGTTATTATATTTTATTTTAAATGAATTTCAAATTTGTTATCTTTCCCTAACATATATGAAAATTTTACTCTTATTTGATGTTATTTTATTTTGTTTCAAAACTTGACATATGTATTTTCAACTGAAAGGCTAGTGAAGTTTATATTATATTTGTTTATATATTATATACTCACCATTTACATTTCTATTATTCAATTTAAATTTTGTTTTAATGAAGAAAAATGAAAAGTAAATATATTTTCTTTGGCTCTATTTTTAAATAATTTATACATTCAGTAACACTGAAGAAATACATATTTGATTTATCTGCACTACTTTTTGGAGTCTCTATAGTATTTTGAATGATATATAATCAATTCTATATGAAGAAAGATACATAAAATTAACACTCACTATCAATTCGTAAAGCTAGTACTGCACCTGAGGCTTTTTATCATAGTTGCAATATTTTGACAATTCAAATCTAATTAATACATTGTCTGATAAGAATATATATATATATATATGTATATATATCTTGATGGAACTATTTGGTTTTGCAGAAGAACAGAATATTGCGTTGCACTGAAGTATTTTTTTCCCCTCTGATAATGTAAAATATTGCCATCAAGCAATCTGGTTCTATTGCACCGTGCTAGTATGAACAAGTGTAGAGGCAGCTGAATTAGTTCTCATTAATCAGGCTCGAGCCACTGCTGGGTGCATACGTTAAGTGTGAGAGCATAGCACTTTGCATGATGCATATTTATAAAGCATTCTATGACGTTCGGGAGACGGTTCACGTAATTATACTGGCCAGTCTGCCTAGATGATTTCTCAGTTTCTCTATAAGCTTTCATGGTGAGTGTTAGGTTGTATATTTGTGCCGTTAGTGGCCCATGTATGCGATATATTCCATTGCATCTAATAAGACTATCTTGACGGGACTTGAATTGACATGTACCGAATTGAAATCTAAATCTTGCAATGCTTATGGAAAGATCTTAAATATGGTAACATTGCCATATAGATTATACACAGGCCATTATATAAAGCAGGTGCGGTGGGTGGCAAAGAATGTATTGAAATGTTGGCATTTAATCCCATTGTTGTGCAAGTTTTTCATTTCCTTCGGGTTCCATAATAACAAAATATGGATTTTTTTCTTTATGTAGCAGTTTTTCTGCAAACAGAACTTTAATTATAATTATGAATTCATTATTTAATTATTATTTTGAATTTAAATAACAAATTTATTATATATTTTGTATGTACTTTTTAAATAACTTACTGCCAGTATTTATATTGCGTAATTATTAATGAGAAAAGATTTAAAATCTTAATTAATCTTTTTTTTTTTTTTTTTTTTTTTTTTTTTTTTTTTTTTTGCCTACAAACACGATAAAAAATGTTTGCACTTACTACAAACTTGTCTAAATATACAAAACCAAAATGATTAAAACTATGATAATGTATACAAACATAATATTAACTTTAAGGGAGTTGGGTACCGACCTTATATCTCAAAAACTAGAACTGTTTGGTGTCTAAATTTGGTGTCATTGTGTAGCTAAGGGTCATACCTAGCCGTGATAAAAATTTCATGATGTTTGACTGTCCCGAAAAAAAAAGATTTTTTTTTTTGTTTTGAAATTAACATTGGGACTTATAGGCTTAACATTTCAAAAAATCATATAAAATTAATTTGCACGGTGACCCCCCAAAATTTTTATATATTTGAAATTGTCTCAAGTTCAAGTATCATTGTGCAAAATTTCAGATTTTTTTGAGGAGAAAAGTTTGAGTCTAATGGCCGACGTCGGTCCCCTACTCCCGTAATAAAATACTATTGCAATTTTATAAATTCAAAGAAAATTTCTTTGTTAAAATTTCTTTTGTACTTAAAATTTGATATTATGTTTAAAAAAAAATTTATTTATTCACATGAACGTAAATTTTTTATTTAATCTGAATAGACAAATAATATGCTATTTAAAATTCAAACAGAAAAAACTTTTATATGAATAAACTGATTTATATATCTTTACATATATATATTTGTAACAAAAATTTGAAATTTATATTACAGAGATGCAAAAAAGGTTTTATACGGCTATGTGAGTTTTCATGAAAACAAACTAATAACGACGAGCGTTGAAACGTGTCAAGTTTCCATGAAGAATAATTAGTTGATAAATTACATAGTAATAAATTTACTTTGGCACTTTACCCTTATTAAAATGAATATCGACCACTATATCAAATAAAAAAATATACTTTTAAAACAAATAGAGCAATATAAATTTTTAATAATAAATAAATATATATAGATAAAAACAACAACTTTTAAATCCATTAGAAATAATAAAAAAAACTAATTATAAAAAAAACACACAAATAAATAAACTTATTTTTAGGCAATAAAAAAAAATGAGGTTAGAGAAATATATATAATAGTAAATTGAATCAAATTTAAGAGATGAGAAATTCCTTACACTTCTTCTCTAGCTCTTCTACAAAGCATCAAAGAGAAGAAAAAAATAATAAGATTTTTTTTTTTTTTTTTTTTAAGTTTAGTAAAGAAAAAAAGCACACATTTTTTATATGCTTTTTTTATGATTACTTAGCTCAAACATTATCTTGTAATGTTTTCTTATTCTCTTGCTTCATTACATGTTTCTGTTCTCATTTCATTTTTTTTACACTAAATTACAAACTCTGTGTATCGTAGATTAAATAACTACATTAAATACACTATGATTGAAATATATATATATATATATATATATATATATATATATATATATATATATATATATATATATATATATATATATATATATATATATATATATATATATATATATATATATATATATATATATATTACAACAAGTCTAGTATTATATTTATTATACGTTTCAATTATATTTACCTTTTTCTATTAAAGTTAATAAAATGTAACATTATATCTTTTGCACAGCAAGATAGATGTAATTTCATTTTATATTTCTTTACAGTATAGTTAATTAAAAATGGAGCGTTGTGTACAGATAAAAAGAAACTCCCAAGATGCAATTCTGTGAATTTCCGTTTTTGTTAAAAGACAACAAAAATATAGAAAAATATCTTAGAAAAAAGTTAACCATGCAATTTAACTGACAATAATAAGATTGGCAATATATCAAGTTCGCTCCAATGAAAATATACTAAAAATATTATTAAAAAACTTCATAAAATCATTTTTCTTGAATGACAGCAAATAGTTACAAAACAAAATATTTGGATATTTGTTAGTTTATTTTGCACGGAAAAAAATAATTACGTATGCTAGCTCATTTTTAGCAGAATTATTCAATACAACATTATTGATGCTATACGTCATAATAATTATGTTTCATAGCATTTAAACATTATAATGTATAGCATAATTATTCATGTAGTTCTAATTTAAAGCCATAGACCACATAAAACAACATGTGCTTTTTAATGAATAAACACGAAATGGAATCTTCAAAACTGATGACAAATTTTACCAGAATGTTAATGTATATAACCCCACGAGCCACGAGAGACCGTGAAAATACTGTAACGTATGCAATTTGCGTGAATGTTCATGTTTCTGACGTCAGAAACATGCAAAAATTAGTAAAAAAAAAAAAAAAAAAAAAAAAAAAAAAAATGTTGTGTGGGTTGCATAAATTGAAAATTTCTGATCACTGCTACGGATTTTGAGACAAACTAAAGTTATTTATCAACTTAGTAATTGATAATTGAGATTGTTGGCTTGTCCCATCAAGTGTTGTGTGATATAAGTGCGTATGTTTTCTTCTGGTCTATTCCTTTAACATCATTTATGGAATGAAGACATAAATACAGCGCAGGAGCGCAGCATAAATTACGTAAGTTATTCTTTCCGTGTACGTAAGAGCTTTATAAAAAACAATAAAATACGATTTAAAGAAAAAAAAAATCAGTCATGTACCGTACATTAAAATTATTGCCATTAGAGCGAAGAGTGCAAATAAAAGTAAAGTACCATAGTAAGAATAAATCGTTTTACTGCATGTATTGAAGTACCGTAATAGGGAGTATTTGCTAACATACAGCATATTTTCTACATTGGAAATCACTTATCTTCACCATATACCGAACTTCTTTTCTTTTTTTTTTTTTTATTCTTTTTAGTATTTTGTAACCATAAAATACAATTGTTTTATCCTATTTTTCTTATACGTCTTTCAAATCCCCTAAATTGTGGGTAGTTTTCTACTTTAACCCCTCAAAGACTTTTGTGTATGACGAGACAAAACTTAATTTTCTCACTGTCAAAACGCATCATAAAATGTACATTTTCTTCTCCTGAACACACACTAAGGTATAAGCGTTATACTAGTGCATTGTTCCTTATTCTTCTATACACCTATATGATAAGCTTATATATAATATGAAGTATTCTTCCTAAGGGGCTTTGAGCTACGAAAATGATGGTTCTATATAGTTTTTTTTCTTTCTTTCTTTGTTGTTTTCTTCTATTTCCAGAGTGAGCATCAACATCACCGCCAGATATAAAATATAGTTAAAGCAATATGAGAATACGTTCTTATAAAATTGTGGTATTATATAATAATATTTTGGTTCTTATTATCTAAACAAGGAATTTCTATTAATTGAATTGTATATTATAGTATAGAGAGTATGATATGAACGTGTTTTGTGATGTGAATGTAACACGTACGCACCAACAACCAACATGACATGATTAATTCCATTTATGTAGCACCCTTTCCACCACCCATGGAAAAAAAAAAGAGAGAGAGAGAGAGAGAGAGAGAGAGAGAGAGAGAGAGAGAAGAGAATAAAACAATAATAAAATAATAATAATAAAAAACTTTGCATTATATTTTATTGATGGAAAATGACAATAAAATATAATATTTTTATAACATTATCAAATTGGAAAAAAAATACATCTATTATTATGTATACTTGTTTCATTTTTGACAACGCATTTTATATAATATACACGTTATTATTGTAAGGTTGTCAAGTGGATACACGTTAAGAATATATGCATTAAGACAGGAAAATTTTCACTTACTTATATTTGAAGATACGATTGAATTGGTGCTTACGTTACTTTCTGTCTGTCAGTCTTTTTTTTTTTCTCTCCATCTATTTCTCTTTTTCTCTCTCTTTTTTGCATGCTTGTATAGTAGTGTGAGTAAGTGAAAGAAGCAGAGAGAGAGAGAGAGAGAGGTAACGAGATTGTTAAACCAATACTGAGAGCTGAGAGATATATATAGAAGGACACACTGATACTCTACAGTTTTAAAAAAAATAAACTAAAAATTGAAATGAAAAAGAAAAAGTTTCCTTTATAGTTTTTGTTACGTCCACTTTTAAGATCAATAGAACCCGCTGCTTTTATGTTGTTATATAACATCATATAGATAATCCTCTTTTTGTTTATATATGCTTATATCTTTATATATTCGTATAGTATCTAGAATATGTTCTCTAGATACATTTGAATGTCACTTCCATTAAAAATTATTCAATACAGTAAAATATAAAGTCAAAGGAAATTTTATGAATAAAATCTGTATTTTTGTTAATTATTAATATCTAAAGGCGTATAATTTCAAATTAAAATTATTTTAAATTAGTTTTGAATAATATGGTTTTAGGCTTAAAAAAAAACATGAATGGAGTTGTAAAAATCTTTGAACTATTATTTCTTTCTTCTTTATCTTATTCTTTTCCTTTTTTTATTTTTAATAATAAAAATTTATCTTTATTAACTATATAATTTGAACATTTAAAATGCAAACAAAATTTTCAAATCAAGAATGCAAACAGTAAATAATGAAGATTTTTTTTATGTTTTTTTTTTACATAATAATATCAGCATCTGTGAAGTGACATTACGAGAAATAAAATGAGGCTATTTGGAAACTTTTGACAGTTGGAAACTACGAAATAGGAAAAGTTTAGATGAAATTGAGCATCAAACTATGTTACATGCATACACACAAAAAAAAGTGTAAAACAAGAATTACTATACACCCTTTTTTTTCTCGATGATATACAAAAAGTTTTATTATAAAAAAAAAAAGGTTTCATTTTTTTATTTTTTCGTTTGTAAATATAAATTTGATTGTAAAATAAAAGCTTTCAAACATTAAATTTTTTTTTCACCATTGATCATTAATTAATATTACTTCAATATAAATTTTATTTTTTATCAACTTAAATTTTTGTTTTAAATAAAACATAATGAATTAAAAAGAATAAATATTGTATTTTCTCTCTATATTATATTTAAAATAACATAAAACGTTTTGAATATATCCTTTTCCTTTGATAATGTATAATTACACAGTACATTAATCAAAGTAATAATGTTTTATCAGAGAGAGAGAGAGAGAGAGAGAGAGAGAGAGAGAGACCGACATCCATATTTGTGTACATAAATTAATGAATGTTTAACTAGCATGCAACATGGGACCACTAGTACTCAGTTCATAAATAAACATACATATATATGTTGTAATATTTTTCACCTATAATTAAAAGTGATGTTCTTGTTGGTGTTATTATTACTTGCTATTAAATTTATAATCGTAACAATTATACCTGGTAGTAGTGTGATATTTTATCGTTCCAATATTTATTTGTTCTTATATTTTATTCAACATAATTTTAGCACTATTTTTGTGCTTTGTTGTAATATCAGTGAAATAAAAAATTTGTGAGGCAAAATAAGCCAAAATTTATAGACTGCATGTTGCTGTATTATTACTGTTGTACTGTGTACATTAAAACTTCAATATTTTCCAAACTGATGAAAATATGATTAGGCATCACTTTGAACGTAATGCATTTGATTAATAATAATTAAGATATAATATGAAAAACATGCTACATAACGATGCGATGCATCACTCTAAAAAATGGTGCATTACTTTAGGTATACTAACTTATTTAAGATAAAATCACTTTTAAGTTATTATGAGCAGCTAAAATAATGTATTTTAGATAGATAGATAGATAATAATTTTTATTGAGGCCACAAAAGGTACAAAACCCACTGAAGTGGTCCTCAGATATTCTTGCTGTCAGAGGTTTATAGTTTGACAATTTTTGTTACATAGTTTTCAAAAACGATAGCTAAAAGAGAGTACATCACAATTATATCAACAAAATATTAATTTTCAACTCATAACAGCAATTGTTTTCTGATATTTTATAGAATTCAAGATAACACAATGAATTATTATAATGTTTATATTATTTTAGCAAGTTATTAACAATAGCTAATTTAAGTTGCTTTGAGTTATTTTAAGTTTTTTAAGCTATTTAAAGTTAAAATAGCTATCGTTAATAATTTACTAAAATGTATTACTTTAGCTACTCATAATAACTTAAAAGTGATTATCTTAAATAAGTTAGTATTTCTTAACTAAAGTAATGTACCAATTTTTAGAGTGATGTTTTTGTATCAGAAGTTTGTTTTTATCCTGTTCTAAAAAGCAAAAGATTCCATATGACGTAATACTATAATATTATCATATTATGAAGCCCATGACTATAAAATAGCAATTGGTAATTGGGTTTTATTTTATGTATAAATTGTGTTGTACATGACAAAATATCAAAACTTAATCACCATTGATATTTAAATTTAACCATTGTCATTTAATCTTATTCAAATGTTTGAATATATACCACCATAACATGAAGTTATTCAAGAGTATATTATATACTATATAGTGTTGAGTAACATCTTGGTTTTCTAAATAAGTAGTCTAAATATTATTATATATAATATGATCTGACTTTTCAATAGGTATTGACAAGATAATTAAATTACCAAGACTACAACATGCATGAAGAAGGTCTCTCTCTCTCTCTCTCTCTCTCTCTCTCTCTCTCTCTCTCTCTCTCTCTCTCTCTCTCTCTCTCTCTCTCTCTCTCTCTCTCTCTCTCTCTCTCTCTCTCTCTCTCTCTCTCTCTCACTCTCTCTCACTCTCTCTCTCACTCTCTCGTAAAGTTATAAGATAAATATCAAAGTTTAGATTGTCAATATTTGTAATATAACTTTAAAACCTATTTCCCTGAACATAGAATATAGAGAAAACATGATATTTTACATTTAAATTTCCCCCTCGAATATATACTGTATAACAATACATTTAAACGACGTTGTAACCTTACCTTTTTGATTTGTGTGGTTTTCATTTGAAGAAAAGCATCCTAACTAATGGTGAATGTAAGTAAAATAAAGTAAATTTCTACCTTATAGAATGTAAATTTTATCTTATATGTATATATATGTATGGAGAGAGAGAAAACGTTTTGAGGGGGGTGAATAATTAAAGGGCAAAAGCAAAAGACTTTACGTAACCTAAAGTAATTTTATCGTAACCACAAAATCAGCAAGTAAAATTCTATAATTACGTTTTGTCACATTATAATTTAAGAAAAAAATGTATTTTTAATTGACTCAAATTAACGAATTTCTACTCTTCATATATTTCCATAAAATTTATTTAGTTTGAATTACAGTACTGATGTTTATCCATATTATATTTCAAGTATGAAAATTATGATTTGAGAGTAAGAGTAAAAGACAGAATGAGAGAGAGAGAGAGAGAGAGAGAGAGAGAGAGAGAGAGAGAGAGAGAGAATGAGAGACAGAAAGACAGAGATTGTCCTTATTTATTCAGCACAGTGTCTTCTGCTATATTATATATATATATATATATATATATATATATATATATATATATATATATATATATATATATATATATATATATATATATATATATATATATATAAAAGAAACAAACATTTTCTTTTCTCATAGAGAATCATACAACTGAAACATGTCACCTAAACAATGTTAGTAAAACTTTAATGAAAAATAACTCAATTTAATCATGTTAATATTACCTTTTTTTATACATAAAACACAGCATTAAATATCAAATCATAAAAGCAAAATGTGACCACAAAATTAAATATTCTATAAAATATTATATTTATTAAAAAATTGTTTAATAATATATTTCATAATAATAATATATATAAAATAAAATAAATTTAAGCAAAAACATTATAAATTACCATTGCGTAATATACAGAAAATATAATAACAATTTTCTCCCCACATCACGCATCTTTCTATACCCTCCTTCTTTTCTAACTTGAAAATATAATAATAATGAAGAGATAACAAGAAGGGTGAAACTTCTTAGTCTTGTTAGCAATTGAAATTAGACTTACTATATTATATGTTGTATCTATATGATGATGATGTATATAATAATGATACACCAACGCGTAAGATTTTATATACATTTGTTTTTACCTATACATATACTATATTATATAAGGTTTGTATTAAAATAGCGAGTGAGTGAGCGAGGGTGTAAGAGGAATTTTGTATTTTGTGGTGAAGACTTGTCAGCGTGTGGCAACTTGTCATGTAATGAACATGGATAGAGAGAGCGAGAGAGAGAGAGTGTAAGAGAGAGAGAGAGAGAGAGAGAGAGAGAGAGAGAGAGAGAGAGAGAGAGCAGGGGAAAGTATATTATATGAAAGTGAGTGACATAAACCGTAATTTCAATCAACTATTCTGAATGCACATTCTATCATTAATTTATATTATAAAAGGATTACACTGAAGCAACATTCACATATACGTAAATTTCAATTTAAAGATTTTCATTTATACCACATTACAGTAGAATATGTATATAAATGAATATAAAATTAATTTAAAAGGATATCCAAAATTATTGTATTAATAAATCTTATTATTTGAATAATAAGCAATATTATACTGGAATAAAAGAGGTAGCCATTGAAAATAAAATCAATTTATAGAGTAGAATTTATTATCTCTTTTATATATTAAATATATTTGTATTCAATAAAGTTGTTTATTATTATTATTATTTTGGTAGGAATGAATACATTATTTATTTTTTAATTATCTGAAGCAAATATATTAAAAATAACTTCAATTTTAAGAATTAATTATTTTTTGGTTCATTTATTTCATTTATTTCAATTTTTTTCTATTAATTATTATTTAGTGTTTAGTGATGAAACAAAACGCTACTGGCTGAAATACTAACTCTTTTATAAATCAGCATGCATGGAAATTGATGTTTTCCCCTTATCTAGCTTTAGGGGATGGGTCAGAAAGGGGGATCACGTGATCAAAAATTAATCATCATTTTTTTTTTTTTTTTGTATTAATTGTGCATTAATACGTACGACGAAACGGCACTTAATAATAAAAATTGTAATACTTAAAAAATAATGCAAAGTTTTGAATTACAATAATTTCACATTTTAGACCAATTTTTATCTACCCTTAAATTTTTAACAAGTTAACTGTCAATAATATTTAAATAAAAATAAGTAACAATAATTAATAATTACTGATTCTTAAACCTTTGTATACTTTCCTTTAACCAAAATGGGATTCCTTTTGTTGATGTTTTTGTTTTGGAGAACCATTGCAACTGTCTATTTTCTTTATAAATAACAAAGTGCTGACAACATAGATAGATCTTGTATAAGTCAATGATTAAAATGAATTTTTACTTAAATTGAATGAAATATTATTAAATCTTACGAGCAAAAAATAGAACCATCAACTTTAAAAGATATTACATTTTTATTAAATATTTGGTAACGATATAACATTTCTTAGAATCGTATAATCTAAAATTGAGAATTTTTCTAGTGGAAAATTCACATCTTACATTTATACATGAGAACTTGGCAAAATTAAAATATCGTCTCACAATTTAATTCTATATAATATACTTTTTAAATTTGTTAAACTTTCATTTATTATTAATTATTTTTAGTATTAAATATATAAATTAAAATGAGTTTGTATACATATACAATGACAATATGTATACTTAAAAATATAACAATAAGAAAAATAATTACTTTTAAATTATTAATGCCTTTTATGTGTAAGGTTAATTAATAAACAGAATTAATAAAAAAATATGTTTATTTGGCAATTAAATTAAAAAAATATATATTAAATTTTATTTTTACAGGCATATTAGTTTTAATTATGACCTTCCTTTCTTTGTAAATAATGTTTTAAAAAAGCTATATCTAATATATATATAATGAATAAAAGTACATACTCTTGAAAAAATTACTGGAGACAACTACACGTACATGTACATGTATACACGTTAAAAAAATTATACACATTGTTCATTAATAAAAATTATAAAGTTGAAAATAATGTTACGAACAATGTATACCTTCTCCTTGTATTTGATAATTATAGTTGATTTCTAAAATTACATGCTATTACCATTATTCACAAAAAATAATAGTCTGTGCTGTCTGATGATGATAAAGCTTTTAAAATGTATCGATTTAGTGAAATATGATGAGTATGGTATATATTATACACTATATAAAAACAAAAAATAGTTTAGCAACGTATTTGATTGATTTACATACTCTGTATAGACTGCTAACTAGAAAATAAAATACTCAAAATAGTAATAACAATAATAATGAAAATTTTAACCAGTAATAAATATAACATTCCATCAGTTAAATAAAAAAAAATGTAATGTAAATAGCAATGAATACAGAACAAATAGGGAAGAAGAAAACAAAAAGTTTATAAAAAAGTAAAAACCTATTTGTGCTACATTTACGTTATATATACATTATATGGACATTTTTTTATTATTATTTTAGTTATCATATATTTTAGAAAGAACATATATAAAACATTTTAGAATTTTCTATTGTTTAGCTTTTCCAATGTATAGAGTTTGGTTGGTATTTTAACTTTTATAAACAGAGATTTTAACTACTATTATATTGTTAGTTTATATATTATATAATATAAAAATAAAGAGAGCTAGTGTGTACGTAGTAGAATGAAAATTACTGTTAACTGAAAAGCGTTATATACGTTTAATAATAATAATAAAAATCTAACAATAGACAAGGTTTAAAACAACTTTTTATTGTATTTTAGACTGCATTCTATAAAAATTTAATTACTTTTTCTTTTTATTTACATTCATTTAAAAACTATTTGTATATGAACGTATAATTGATTATTGAGCTAACAATGAATAATATTGAAATGTATGTGTTCAATTGAAAAGCTTGATATTTATAAAATTAATACGTGTTTTTACACTGTCGCTCGCATGATGTACAATAATAAAATGAAAGTTTAATAAATTCAACTATATATGCGCATTTAACAATAATTCGTTATATATTTGGTTTAAATTAATTCTTTAGGAATACATAAAACTGTAATGTATTGTATATAAAAGAAATATATAGTTTTCATTTAATTAATTTGCTACATATGTGTAATGTGGAAAAAGACACATTTCATCAATAAAATTAAATATTAGTCTACTGACAAAATAAACAAAACTTTAATGTTATTAAAAAAATATCCTGAAAAAAAAAAAGAATTAATAAAGAATATTTTTAAATTAAATATTCGCTATTATTAAAAAAAAAAAGCATTTTTTGAAAGAGCCAGGTTTAAGCCGATAAAACGTCTGGCCCACTCTTACACTTAACGCTTACAGAAAACAATAATAATAAAAAAAAAAAACATTTTTAGTAAATACAAAAATTCTCACAATAAACACAATGAAAAACAAATACAGTAATTGTACTTTCAAACATGACATATAACTATATTTATGGTATATATGGCAAATAATGCTGAAAGGAGATATTTTAACTGAATAGCATTACCTTTAGTGTCCTCTCTCTCTCTCTCTCTCTCTCTCTCTCTCTCTCTCTCTCTCTCTCTCTCTCTCTCTCTCTCTCTCTCTCTCTCTCTCTCTTTCAATCTCATCGCAACCTCTCTCACTTATTGTCTTGGTTAATACAATGTTTAATAACGAGTCTAAAGTGAAAATATTTTACAAGACAAGGAAGATGGATGGATAGTTTAGCAAAAGCATTACGTATAATCAAAGAAAGTTTAGGGATCAAACGACTTCAAATGCTGAATATTGTTGAACGTTATATTGCCCGCAGCAGAAGACTTGAATATAATTCACTCATTGTTTGAAATGTATCTTTATATAGCAAAAAATAGCATAGTATTTTGTTTCTCTGTAAAAAAATATATCTATAAAAATACTCTCTGGCTATCTTTTTTGTTACTTTTATACGTGCTGTTTTATAAAGCTTGAAAGTAAAAAAAAAATTTGATTTTTTTGTCATGTTTTTCTTTGCTTGTTTTTTTTTTTTATTATTTTTTTTTCTAAAAATTAAAATGTTCCCATCATCTTTTTAATTACATAATTAATAACGAGGAAAAAAGTTAATATTTACTTTCTTTTTTTCTTTATAAAAAATTGTAAAGTGTAATTACTTTTAATTTTAACGACACCCACGTTGCTTTTGTTTGGAAAAGAATACGATAACATAAAAATTATATTAAAAGAGAGACATTTTTACAAAACATTTTCTTTACTAAAAAAATTAAACAGCAGTAGAAAAGCTTTATCATTTCTCTTTTTATTATGATATTTTGAACCTGATGTTACTCTTTTAAGTTGACTATTTTAATTTAAATACCAAGAACTAATGTTTTTACATAACGTTAAGTTTATAATTTTAGCTCGGTGAGTTGGTAAATATTTTTAGTTTCTTACTGCATATTTTTTCTTGTTAAAAAGAAAGAAAAAAAAATCAAATCCAGCTTGTTGTTATGCTTATAAATTTCCAGTTATTAACAAAGTTTTAAAGTTACTACAGTATGGACTGCTTGTCATACCAAGTTCAGATATTAATTTTAATAATATACAATTTTTTACCATATATTTAATACTATTGATACCATTTATGTATTTTTAATTAATTTGATAAAATATTTCTTGTATAAATAAACCATTTAATATTTATTGCTAATTACGTTAAAACATTGAACTGCCTGAATTAATGATTTAATAAAGTGTATTATATATATATATATATATATATATATATATATATATATATATATATATTGTGTTGTTGAAAAGCACTTGGTTCACCTTTGTTATTGACTTTACTTTTCAACGTAAAGTGTCTACAAGTAAGCTGTGGTCACTAATGCAGTGACCAACAAAACACCCGCTGTGCTCCGTAATCACTTTGGCAGCACACCGTGTAACATGACTTTCTAATAGACACTTCAAAACATTTCTCTCTCTCTCTCTCTCTCTCTCTCTCTCTCTCTCTCTCTCTCTCTCTCTCTCTCTCTCTCTCTCTCTCTCTCTCTCTCTCTTCTCTTCTCTCTCTTCTCGCTCTTACTTCTTTGTTTTTTTTATACCTTTTAAATTTGTACTGCAGTTATACACTGAAAAAAATACGTGCATGTTCTCAATGCTTTTTTTTTTTTTATTAATCCACACTGACAAAAAGTAATAATTTTTACACTATACATACATATTATCCATAATGGGTAACTTACATATATATGGTTTTTATGATTTTGCTACAGTACCATTGACAAGGGTAGCTTTGAAAACTTTTATCACATATACGTATAGATAAAAGCTGAAGAACAAACGTATTTGGTTCAGTGTGCTGTTATATATATATTTATATATATATATATATATATATATATATATATATATATATATATATATATAATATATATAATATATATATATATATATATATATATATATATATATATATATATATATATATATATATATATATCAGGGTTGTAGTCCTAAGGGAACGCGGTGGGACGGCGTCCTACCTGGCGAAAAAAAAAAGCTAGGACCGTCCCACCTGGAAAATTTCCAAGGGAACGGCGGGACGGATTTCTTGACAAAATGTGCCCTAATTTGTAAATTTCCTGACTAATTTTGCTGTTTAATTTGGTTGAAATTACTAAAAAATTTCGCTCGCTACGCTCGCAAGTTTCTTTTTATAACAAAGTTTTATTTTCATCACATTATTATTATGCAGTTTCGGTTTATCCAGAAATTCACGCATAAGTTTTGATTTTTTTTTATTATTATTTTAATTCTCAGAATAAACCTTTATTGTCAAGTTAATAGAAAATAATTATGGAGCGCAAATCGAAAAAAAGGACAGTAGGTTTAATTGTTTTCTCTAGGAGCTTAACTGGAGAAGTTCTTAGATTTTGGGATTTTTCTTAGGCATTTATATACGAAGCAGTATTCAATGCACAATAAAAAAATATTGCTGCGTTTTAAATCTTGAAAAGCTATAATATATTTCATAATTTATACATTTTTTTTTCTTTGGAAAAAGAAACATATTACGTTCTTAACTACATTTTTCATATAGATTCAATATTAACATAACCTCAATCCTCAGTGTATGAATATTCAGTGCTCAAAAACATAATTATTGTATCTAATAATAATAATAATAATTATTATATATTGCATGGGCATCCAGCCCCGAATCGTGCGGTAGCGTCCGTCACCACTCAGGAGAGGACCTAGGTGTGGGGTGGGTCTTGTCCTCTGAAACCCCTTAGCCTAGCTCTTGTTTTCGGACGCGAGGCGGCCGAGGCATGTAATGGGCTTGGTAGGCCAAGAACCACCTCGAATGCCTCGGTAACTATGGCATCCGGCTCCGTTGAGCTCGCGGAAAAGTGTACCACCCGCGTCCAGGAGTGGACGTCAACCCGATGGAGGCCGTCAGGGCCAAAAGCCTAAATTAAATAGCCATCAACTCGCCTCTTAGCAAAATAGTCACGACATTTTGCGTAGTGACAGGGTGCGTGCATCTTGGCATCAGTATGGGCCCGATGCATGCAATAGCCCCCCAACATCATCGAGTGGGCAGTAATAAAATCAAATATTTAATAGTAAAAATGAATCTTTGTGTTAAAAAAAAAAAATTAAATCGTAGCTTTCGTGTCAATTTTGATGCGTTATCAATAAAATTTTGGTCAGAATAAATTTTAACTATCTTACGTAATTATTGTATTCTTTTTCTAAAAAATGGGCGTGGCATTAAAAAACTTCGCGCCTGCGGCGGGCTAAAGGGGGGCTACGCCCCCCTTGCCCCCCGTATTGTATCCTGGTCCCATATTAGAGCGTCCCACCTGGCTTTTTTTTAGGACTATAACACTGATATATATATATATATATATATATATATATACAGAGAGAGAGAGAGAGACTTTATGTAAACTCCTAAATTTTCCTCATTACTTCAAGCCCGTAAATACTACAATCTTACCAAGCTGTTTGCTAAGAAATGTTCAAACTTAATTTTCTACTGGAATTAATTTCCAATCAATGGAATCGATGATAACTTTCCATAATGTAACAAGCTGCAATTACAACAAACTAGTAAAATATTTTTAATAAAAGCATAAAGCCAACTCAAAATAAAGTTTAATTATTCATAACTTCAAAGCTTAAATAACTGCTTAATTATAATTTTCCATAAAATGATATCTTAAAGTTACATAAAGGTTAATACTGTATATACCTTCATGTTACAAGATATTAGTAATATATCAACATGGTGTTATTATCATGTAAAATATGATGCTTAGTTTAACTAATCCAATTTCAAAATTGGGTATATCCATATTCTAAACTTGTTACTAATTTACATTATGTTGTGTGTGTGTGTGTGTGTATATATATATATATATACAGGGTCGGATTGGCCATAAGAGCTACTCCGCGATCGCGGAGTGCGCCCCCCCGAGCTGGCGCCCCTCTCCGCCCCGAAGGGGCGTTTTCGATAAAAAAAAAAAAAAAAAAACGTAGAAAGCTGAAAGGTTCCAAATATAATCAAACAAAATCTCAAACTGTTGTTTAATTTGCAAATCTCGAGATTTTTTTTCTTCGCGTGAGATACTACGACAAAGGGGGCGCCCAACACTCCATAGTGTTGTAGTCGATCGATATTTTTTCTATAAGATCATTTGATCGGATCGGTGATCAGATTCACGCTTTTTTAAAAAAGTGTTGAACGACTCTAGGCATAGGGCGCTTGAGCTAAGCAATCTCAAATAATTTTTAGTAGAGTCAATTACTTAGTTAAGGTACTACTTTAGAGGGAAGCGATGTTGTGGTAAAATTCAATTTTATATCTTTTTTTTTTTGGTTTACAATGAGCCAAGGAACAATTCTCTATACTCCAAAAAGTTTCGACTCAAATCAAATCATCCGCAAATTAAAAATTATATAGCGTAACAAGTCGTTGGGCTACGCCGCCTTAAACACGTAAAACACACAAACTTCAAGCTCACCGAGGGCCAAAATTTTCTTGATCAAATTAATTATAAACAAAAATATACTAGTGTGTTCTATAGATCAAGTTTTAATGAAATGGACTTTTTAAACGATTTTTACGAGACATTTACGGAGAAAAAAAAAATGAAAATCGCATATTCAAATTAACATGGGCAATTTGCGATAATTTTTTTCTCCAAAAATTCATTCTAGAAATATCTGAAAAATCATTTTTAATTAAAATTCAACACGAAAAACAAGCTAGTAATTTTTTTAACATTCTTAAATAACTCCGGTTCAAAAAAAAAAAAAAAAAAAAAAAAAAAAAAAGATCAAAATCGGGGTTTAAATATACATTCATTAGCATAGGGGGTGAGGCATTTTGCGAACTTTAACGCTCTGTTGTGTCGAAAGTTTTTGAGATAGAATGTTTTGGATTTCTATTTTGGGTACATCAGCCTGAACTTAATTTAAAAAAAAATACACTCCTATACCCTAAGTAGTACCTTAAAAAAAAAACTAAGAACTTGAGCTGTTGCAATTTGCAAAGCTGTGCCATTTTGCGCAGATGTACAAAACAGATTTAAATATCTCAAAGGAGATAAATTAATCGCAAAAAAAAAGAAGTTAAAAAAGTTAAAAAAAAAAAAAAAAAAAAAAAAAAAAGGAAATGTAAGAACAAAGATAGAAATTAAATCTACACCTCAAGTAGAGAAATGCAGCGGCGTCCAAACTGCTTAACAAATTTTTAATGAAATAAGTACTACAACATTTATGTATATGATGTACCATTCACCTAAATGTCTGTTAAACCCTTTTTTTTTTCAGACCTGCTCAATAAAAATAAAAGACATGTTATTACATTTTACTACCAAATTTTAATTAAAAAATAGAGTCAAAAAACAAGATTGCCAAAAAATTTCGCCTCCGGCGGTAAGGGGGCTCTGCCCCCCTTAACCCCCCGCAAGGGGCTTCGCCCCCTTGACCCCCTTCAGGGGGGCTACGCCCCCCTGACCCCCCATCTGGGTGTTAGCGCCCCTATGAGAGTATCGCGGAGTGCGCCTTTTCGTCCCAATCCGACCCTGTATATATATATATATACACACACAATACATTTATATTCTGTTATAAACATGGATTATATAGAAAATATTCTTGTATAAATTAAAGTGTATACGTGTTAGAAACGATGCTCAAATAATAATTACTATAATTTTATGTTTAAAATTTATTAGGATATATATATAATAATAATCTAACACAGTAAAATATTATATTAGCCATCAAATTGTGTTTTATTAGTTTTATCATTTTATTAATTAATAATATATGTATCAATTATTTATAGTATAATGGATTATCATAATGTCAGTTATAAATTTTGTTAATTATAAATTAATTTTTACTATACTCGTAATGTAATAATGTAATATTTAGTTATTTTGTGAGTCTTCGCAATATTGTTTAAAATTTATTAGCAAATTTCTATTTTTAGGAGGGGGGGGGGGGGGGGGGAGAAGCGAATATTAATGTTAAAAATGAATTCTTTATAACAACAAAAAGTTACTTATATAATTATTCGACTGAATTTTTGCAGATTTCTAAAATATGTTATATTCATATCAATGCCCACACGTCAAAAGAGAGCATCTGCACTTTCTACCAGCGCGGTGAGTGGAGCATCTATGAATGTGCCGAAATGAAATGAATAACTTGCAATTTTAGTGTTGCATTTCAGTATATAGTTGTACAAGTTTTTTATTTCCTTGCGGTACATTACGTGTCTACCGACTCTCGGCTGATGAATTCTTGCGCTCAGGTGACAACAAGACCTCAAACCTTATGAAGTAGTATTAGTAATAGTAGTTTTAGATGCCAATCGCTGCACTAGAGTGTAAAAGCTTGAATAATGCTTGTCTACAAATTTATATAGGGAGTCGGAATACATGTAAGAGACACTGAGCAACTTCACTTTCCACCTTGGAGCACCTGCAATGTTAAGTGAATGATTGCTAGTCCAGTCACCGCGCTGCATCGAAGTATAGGGTCTATGCATTCATGTTAAAGTCGACGCCATGTTGGATAACTCAATAACATGGGTGGCATAGGAAAAAAAATTATTTTGCCAGTTTAAAAACACTATGCAATATTTTTTAGAGCATTGATGCTGTAAATATGTTGCATTAGTATCTCAAGTATGTGAGAAAAACAACAAATAACAAAAAAATAACCGATTTCGCAAAGAAAATTGGCTTAAATGAAGTTTGTCCTATGCTGAGCAGTGTTATGCACTACTCCACTATGGCCTCCAAGCGCAATAAATATGACGTCATCCGCATACACCCTATACTGTAGATGCTCCACTCGCCACGCTGGTGGAAAGTGCAGATTATTCATTTTGACGCGAGAACATCAATATGCAATTAAAAAATTTATAAAACGTAAAATTATAAATTACAACACTGAAACAATGTTTTCAAATATTTAATTACAAGCTAATTATTAAAAATTCAAATATTAATGTTTTGTTTGCTGTTTTATACGTTTTTAATTCGATTTTCATGTACTATTATTTTTTTCACTAAACATTTGTATTATTATTTTTGGTAAATATTGTAATAAAAGAAGTACTTTATATTTAAAATTTATATATCAAAAAGTTTTTTAATTTAAAAAAATTAGGTTTATACCATTATAATTATAAAAAACAGTAGCCAGATTAACTTTTTTTTTACATGTAATTTTGAACTTCAACTGATTAAAAGAGGATTTGAGTTACAGCTTAAAAAAAGAAAAGGATTAACTACTAGCAAAATATATATTTTATTTTATTCATCATTTTTGTAAAAGTTTTTTTTTTTTTTTTTTTTTTTAGATTTTTTTTCTATATAAATCAACATTCCATCAAACCTTTTATCACATTAAAAAAAATGAGTTTTTTTGTATTCAAAGATCAGTGCGCATAATTGGGCTTGTGAGCAACTGTATAACTCGTGTATTTTATTACGTTGCGACTACATGTAATAAAATAAAATATATTCGTAGTCATATATTTTTAGAAAAACAAAAACAAAAAATAAATCGCAGACAAGTTTCTCGTCTTATCGTCTTATAACAAGACCAACTAATTTGCAATGCAATTCTACTCGGATGGAAAAAGTAACGAATAGCAATGAAATAAAATAAATACAAATAAAATATGAAGTCAAGTTTTTATAAAGCTAATTAAAGAAGTTTGTACTTAAGTCAGAGAGAGAGAGAGAGAGAGAGAGAGAGAGAGAGAGAGAGAGAGAGAGAGAGAGAGAGAGAGAGAGAGAGAGAGAGAACTCCCTTATTGCTGTGTGGCTTCTTATATTGCAAAACATTGCAAGAGAACGAATGAGAATTCAGAGTAATTAGAAATGTGTGCAATGTTTCTAACTTTCCAATTGAACAGACATTTTAATTGCAAAACGTCCATACGACAGCAATAGCCTCATTTACTGTACTCAGAATACCTTCTAACATAAAAGTTCATTTAATACATAGTGTAATAATAAACAAATAGTTAATAGTGTACATGGTTGCTATATTTTATTTCTTGCAGGTATAAAAAGAGAACTTTTGAAATTTTTAATATAATTTCTATACCAACAAGCTCTTCATTTTAATATTTTATAATATGGTCGTTCTAAAGTTTTAAAATTAAAAATTATACATGTAATATAAATAGTAAAAATTACATTACAAATTTTATTAAAGTATTTTAATATTATTTAATGAAAAAAATAATAATTAATATAGACATAGTTATGTAATTTTGTAAGTATTTAAAATTAACATATTAAAAACTTTGTATAGTAGCAGACTTTATATAAAATATAAATACATTATATTTTTCCTATTATTTATGCTTTGAAAGCATTTTTATTAAATTCATAAGTATTGTATAGTAAAAAGAATTAATTTACTTTTAATGTAAGTTAAAAAAGTTTGTATAACTATTTTTTTTTAAACAATCTACATTTTCTTATTGTTTCATCTTAAGTTTAGTATAATGTTTTACTTTTGTTAAGATTTTTTATACTGTTTTTTTCATACAAAAAATAACTCAATGCTAATTAAAAAGCATTAATTATTATATACTGATATCTTTTTAACATGTAATTTGATGAAAATTTATTATATTAATTTTAAAAACATATCGATTTATATATTACTATAATATAATATGTAAGTTGTCACTTTGTAAACAAAAGACTACTGTTTAATTAGTTATGTAAGTGGAGAGAGAGAGAGAGAGAGAGAGAGAGAGAAGAAAAAGTTGTAACAGTGGTGTGGTAGCATGTTGTGCGGGCTTGTTGTGCATGTAAAAGTGTTAATTATGTATACGTCTCCACGTGTTATGTTAGAGCGTTAGTTACTTTGTATACTTCTGCTGGTTGTTAGTAAAATTAATAATCGTTAAAATATACTTTCATCTGACAGTAATAACATCGTATAGCATTAAATTTAAGAAATTTTACATTCGTTAATATGAAGGTATGTTTAATGATCACAAATTCAAAAGATTTGCATATATATATATATATATATATATATATATATATATATATATATATATATATATATACACTAATATGTTACTGATGCTATTATACAATATAATATACTGTACATACTAATAAGTAATTTTTAATAAAAAGGCTATAAAAAAATCTCACTCATGATCACAAAGCTTTATATTGTTTTTTTTTTTTGTTTTTTTCGTATAATATAAGAAGAAAATGTAACTTTATTATATATATATATATTTTTTTACAAATAAATTAGGAAAATATTCATAAAAAAATATTCATCGTACAAAAATTTATAAACTCTATGAAAAATAAATCTTTAATTTTCTAAACAAAAGTAATATTAAAAAAAAATGTTTTATTATATAGAAAAGTAAAACCATTTTTTTATACAAAACTACATATTTTCTACTTTACTAAAATGGAAATCATGTTACAAAAATATATAGTAGTAGTGTCAAATATATAAAAGTTAAATAATAATAATAAGTACGTATATATATAACGTATATATATCTGTAGTGTTAACCAGTATATTATAATTGTTGTACATGGGGTTTTTGGTAACAAGTTATAATTTTGCAGAGTGGCCTACTGTGTATTGTAACAAATCATTTTCCTCTTTTATACATTGGCAGACAGTAGTTGTGGTCATTGGTCATGTACATATTAACACAAAATTGATATATCACATACAATACATTGTATTTTTATATGTTATATGTTTTCATATACACCCGTGATAACAATCACTGGGAGTATACTATATCTTTTAGATTTAAAATAACATATAATATAATTATAATATAACGTGTATTTTAACGATGTTTTATAAAACTTTTGATTCAACTTCATGTAATAAAAAAAAGTCTAAATGCTGCATGGTACATTGGTTTATTAGTTAACGTGTAACGATAATGGCACAATGTAGCAATAAGTACTTTATATTATAAGTTACAGATTTTATTGCATTACAGGTCTTCAATGATATTATATTTTTGATGACCAACTGCAATCAAATTTGGTGACTTTTTACAGATTTTGCACTATAAATATTTTTATTTAAATAAGGTCAAAATATTGAACTCATAATTAAGCCTTATTAGTATAAAAATTTTAAACTTTGTTAATTAAAAAATAATAAATATTCCATTGTGGTTACCTTTATATATATGTACATGTGTATATATATATATATATATATATATATATATATATATATATATATATATATATATATATATATATATATATATATATATATATATATATATATATACTGTATATGGGGCTTATTTTAGTTCAAAGCACCACTGTGCAAAGAGAAGTTCTGCTAATTTAATCATCTTATTTCCATTACTGACTTCAGATTTCATTTAAAATTACTTTTTAGAAAATAAGCCGTGTAACAGCACACATATAATAATTTTGGCCGGGCTATACAAATTAGCAATAAATGCAGTCATGTGCATCTACTTAAATAATATAACACTGTAATATTCTACATAAAATATTATTTATAACAATAAGTCTAAAAAATAAAAAATAAAAAAAAAGCATACATATTTTAAAATTTATCATTTTTTATTTACACAAACGTTTATACAGTAGTATAAAATTTATGGAATGTAATTTTAATTTTAACTTAAATCTTATAATAAAAGCTTTTTTCCCCCATGTTTTCATTCTCTAATTTTTTCCATTAGGATGACATAAAAAATACAATAAAATAGGCTTATGTTACGGTAAAAAAAATATATATAAATATTTCTTATAAAATAACATTTTAGGTCATCATTCATACTTTTTTATTATATATATATATATATATATATATATATATATATATATATATATATATATATATATATATATGTAATACAAAATTCATGTATTCTAGGAGAGTAAAATATGACATAGTAAATTTTTTGGCTTTTGAGTGCAGAAAGTATATACATGACAAGTTATAACAAATTACTATCACATCATTCTTTCTATATTAACATTATTATAAAGTATATCTAATTTTTACTATATGTAGAGATAGATGTATGCGATTGAGAAAAAAAAATAGCATGTATATCTCTTTGATATTTTTGTTTAATATAAATATACTGTAACATATGAAAATGATATATTTAGCTATAGTATTAAAATATAAAGGGATTTTATAATACTGAAATGTAACATAGAGAGAAAGGACATTGACTGATGGGATACGGAAACCTCAGTCAGCCCACAAAAGTGCAAAGAGGTTTCACTCTGTACGGATTACTATAGCCATCATCATATACACAACTTCTCTCTTTCTCTCTTACACCCACATCGTAACTCACTTTTTACACTATATATCTCTTTTCTAATTTTAAAACTTCTTTTTTTTGTACTCTTTCTTTATATCATATAATAAATTAGTAAAAAAATAAATAAATAAGTAGATTTATGTGTACACAATTTTTCTATAATGGACATTATACATGGATAAAAATAAGAACGTAATAAATAATAATTATGCTAGCTTATCTACAGCATAATTTGTTCAATAAAACATAATATAATATTAACTCGACTAGCTGTAACTCAACTAGCGGCCATAAGCTTTACATTGCAGATGCTCGGCGGCGGAAAGTGTAGATAGTCGTTTTGTCGGAAATCTGGAAAGTGTAGATGCTCACTTTTGACGATGAGGCATTTATATGCCGTACTGCATAATAACTATGCTATAAACTATAAATAGTGTAACGCACGTACAGCATAATTATTTATGCACTTCTTATTTAGCATCATTATTGCTATAGTAAAATGAATATAGCATAAATTACGTATTATATTGTTCCCGTGTGGTAAATAATTATCAACACTAAATTATTAAAATCTATTTTTACAGTTTTCGGAGTTGTGGTTTTATTTGTTATACACAGAACATATATTTTTAAAAATGAAGGCTTGTAAATAAGAGAGCATCAAAATTAATTAAAGTTTCTAATTAATAAATGCTTTCTTAAGAGTATTTTTTTTCTTTTTTAGAAAGGCAAACAAAAATTGTTAATGTTTATAATATTTGGATAGAGTATACAAACGTAGAAAGCACTTAAAAAAGGAAATAAATTAAAAATTTCTAACTTCTTTTCTTCTGTTCACAGGTAAGAAGTCAAGCATCAATCATCTCAAGAAAATTTATGTATTTTTCTGCATCAACCTACATAAAGTTCATTTGTGAGTACATTGCATAATATTATTTTAGCTTTATAAATGCAGTTTTTAATATTGCGTACATTATGTTGTAATATAATATAGTTTTATAGGGTGTTTAGCGTATTTCTTTAGTTAAGCATTTATCAGTTTTAGATTTTAAAATTTGTATACATAACAATTATATAGGCATTTGTAAGTATTAAAAAAAATCAGCATTTAATTGAAAGTAATTCGTAATAATATTGGAATTTAACAAATTTAAAGTACTAGGCAGCTGTCATCCTAAAATTTAGGCAAATTTGTGTGTACGTGTGTATAGCGGCACAGCATCAAAACGTTATAATTTCGGGCAAAATTAAAATTCCTCTTTTATTTATTAAGTATTTCCAATGTAAGACAACGTTTAAGTTGTTTACTAAATTTTTATGAGAATAAATTTTACATAAATTAATAAAAACACGTAAACAATAAAGAATTATTAATTTCCTGAAAATTATGTTTAAATATACCTTCACAAAAATAAAGTTTTCACTAAACAAAATAAGAAATTATAAGAGAAGTATAAATATAAAAAAGACAATAAAAGAAGGCGTTGAAGACGTTAAAACAAACATGGTATTGGAATCTTTTGTTACGTATAGATTGAGGTGCACACAATGCATTGTTCTTCTATTCCCATGATAAAAAGATTATCGAAACGGATTTTGACATGTTAGGTGGGTAGAAGTCTGTAAGTCAAGCCTTGGTTTCCATGACAACGAAAGATTGTGTGCAGGTACATACATACAAAGTGAGACTGAAATTGTGACTTGAGGCGTGTGGAAGTAGAGTCGAGAAAGAGTGCTACGCAATCAATCATAGCAATATGTGAGCAGCATTTTTTTTTCTTTCTCTAGTGTGTTCAAATAATGTAAATGTGAATAAAATTGAGGAAAGAATTACTAGATTTAAAATTATAATACACGTATTATTATTTTTTTTTTATAAATGCATAAGTTAGATGTTTTATTTTAATAAATTTGCTTAAATAAATTTTATTATTTTTAATTTTTATAGTTAAAACCTTACAAAAAAAGAAGAAAAAAAGGTAAATAATGGTAGAGGCACAAATATTAACTTAATACGTTTCATAAAATGTTATTTATTTTATGATTTTGTTTTTAAGTAATAAAGTTTTACTAAAATTAGTTACACACAATATAAATAATGTTTGCTTTTTACTGGTTATATACTGCATAACTGTATACACATATATGCACAAAAATATATCTAGCAAAAAAAAAAGTGACTTTATTTAGAAAAGAATACAGCCCAGTGTAGCATACAAATTTTTAGCTGTAAATATATTGAACCCCTCCAATAAATAATCCTCTTATAAAGTTATGTTATGGAATAGATAAAAATAATATTAACGTTTTACGTATATATTTCCATGTATTTTATATTTTAAATAAATTTTCTTCAACATAAAAATATTTTTAAATATAAAAGAACAATGTAATGTTCCACAGTCACTTTAAAATTGCAGATTTTATTTCATTTATATATATATATATATATATATATATATATATATATATATATATATATATATATATATATATATATATATATATATATATATATATATATACTTATATACACACAGCACACACACACACACACACATATTGTAGTAAAGTTTTGAATTCTATAAAGTTTATGTTTGTTGGGTACAAAAATAAAAATAATAATGTTGATATTATATAATAGTAAGCTGTATGAAAGTATTATGCAAATACATTTATAAGAGTAATATTATGTAAATAACATTTATACTAATATATTTGTATGTACGGTATAATATAAAAAAAAGTTAGGATAAAGTAAGAAATAAAAATATTTCAGTGTATTTATTTACGTACTTTGTGTTATTATTTACTTTTGCAACATTAAAGAGATTTAAATTTGATTAAACATGAGAATTTTTATGAGGTATACAATATCATAAAATTGTTATTACTTTTATGCAAGAGATAAAAATGTCCCTATCAGTAGTAAAAATAAAAAAATCTTGATCTATGCTACGTCTCTTGGACAAAAAATATATAAATAAATTTCGTATTGCATTCAATTGCTAGTATGATTAAAGCCAACTTACTTTTTTATTATTTAGAATACTAGATTGATAATTACCATCTTATTATCCATGAATTAGACACCAACACGTTGATTTTGTATTTATTTTTATTTTGACGGTTATTTCACGCATCTGACGTCACAATGTACCACCGCCAATCACAGTTACCGCTCTGGTCACATGATAAATTTAAGCCCCTACCTTAAGTTCTTTTCACGCCATCAAGGGCTCATCGGTACATTGTGACGTCAGATGCGTGAAATAACCGGTAAATTGAAAATAAATACAAAGTCAACGTGGTGGTGTCTAATTCATGAATAAATAAGGTATGGTAATTATTAATCTAGTATTCTAAATGATAAAAAGTAAGTTGACAAGGGCTTTAATAGGTACATTACAAACTATTGTTATTATAATGGTTAGCTATCCAGATTTCACAGAGCCAAGCAAAAGTGACAACTTTAGCATTAATATAAATGCATAAGAGAACATCATAACATAATATAATTAAGTTTTTTTAATGCTTTGATAATTCTAGATAAGATTAAAACATCTAAAACTACACTTATAAATAAAATAGAATTATTGCTGCAAAAACTTGTCTAAAAATGAGAAAAAAATGAAGCCAGCTGGCTATATTGAGTTTACTTTATTCGTGCAAAGTTAACAGCTTTCAAAAATATAAAATTTTGATGAAATATATCAAAATATAACATTTGAGAAATTGGTTTAATTTATGAACAAGAGAATATAAAATATAATTTTTAATAATTTTTTTTAGATACTGTATAATATTTTAAAACATTTTATTTATAAACTACATCATTGTATGTAAATATTTTTTCATTATCAAAATGTTATAATAAAGCAATAAATATTATATACCTTATTATTGCGTAATAATATACTAGTATATCATACAAAAAATATCGTAATCATATTATTTTGTGTTTTTCCGTATAATTTTTCATTTCACTTTACAAACAATTATCAGAGCGGTGTGCGAGTTTGTTTATTTTTATTTTTTTGCATAAATTGTGTATCAATAATATTGATAAAGTGGGAGGTGCCGTTATTAAATTATTGCCATGGACATTAACCCTCTAAAGAGTTTTGTTTTTCACGTACACTTTCTATACTTTTAAACCCTCCAGGGATATTGTTTTTTAGATTTTTTTATTTCAGATAAATTGTCAGTTTGTTTTTTTCTCTATATGTATAGATAAATTGTTCAATTTTTACATACAAATTGGTTAGTAAATATATTTTCTTTTTTTTTATATATATATAAATTTTATTCAATAAAGCAAACCAATCATATTTTATTTTCATTTGTGTTATACATTGCATATACGTGAGAAAAATTCACGGAATATGAGAACTATATTTCTCGAGGGATGAAATACGTAATTACTATGTACACAAATTCTTTATATTTATATAAATATGATTATATATATAAAATATATCAGGAAAAAAATATGAAAATTTTAAGCAAATTATCTATCGGTAATTTTTGAAGTCAACTGTAATAATAAGGGAGAAATAATGAAGTTGGTCTAATTCTCTTTTGTCTCCTTCTCCCTCTTCCCTTCCTTTACAAAGAATCGTTATAAGTCCATAACAGCAACTACCTTTTATATATTTCATTTTGATAAAGCAGATTATAAATATTGTCTTTCTTTTTGTTTTTCTTTCAAATTTAAGCTGATTATTGTTCTGATTTTTATTCTTATTTATATTTTTATTATAATTATTAACTAAATAAAGTTTTTTTTTTAAATTTCTTATATAATAATAATACTTAAAGAATATTTTCTTCTTTATAAAATTAAACAAAAATATAATTAAATTTAATAATACGTAATTTTTCTTTTTCATTATATAGTTTATAAGCTTTTATTATAATAATGAATATTAATTACTTTTCTTTATATTATATAACATTTTAATAAAATATTGTTTGTCACTTCTTATTTATTTTCTTACAATTTAAAATACCACAAACTTCAATGGAAAGTTAAATCTAATAATAAAAGAGAGTAATAGCGATTATTGAGTCATCAAAACCAATATATTGTACCTATATCAAAATAAATAGGGAAAGACAAGTATATACCTAACATCCATTATTTTATATAAAATCTTATTACAAGAGCATTAATCTTACTTATACATGTAGGTTGAAGAAAATGCAAAGTATCTTAACGTTAATGAATAATGGTTCGTACAAAAAAAAAAAAAAAGAAAAAGAAAAAAGTATGAAACTTCTTGCATATGTATGTACTCAATTTCAATTACTTTAAAGTGCTTTAACTTGGTACTTAACTATGCTTATTCTAACTAAGATATACATTGTTTTGAGTTGTTTTAATAATGAGCTAACGTTATGCAAGTTAACTCAATGTTTATAAGTTAATATATTCATTCAACATTACTTTGTTAAAAAATAATAAAGCTTTATTATTTTTAAACAAATTTTTTCCTGACATCAATAAAGTTTACCTTAATGACATGGTTATTTACTTTTATATAAAAAATATGCAATGTTTTGATTACATATTGCCCGTGTGTGCTTTTCCATTAATTGGAAAGCCCTTACCTGTCGATAAGACAATGTCTTGACTGGGACTGGGATTGGTGTAGCACAATAACACAATATGGCACAAAAAAAAATTTAATAATGTTTTTTTTATATAATTTTTTTTCTACTTTTTAATTTTATTAAACGATTCAAAGTAACAAGAAATCTTTTAATATTTTATGTAAAGTTATTTCTTGTAGCTTTTATAATAAATATTTATACCTTGAGTTATAAATTATTTTCTGCTTTTTTTTTTAAACACTTGAGAACAAAAAGAAAATTTATTCTTTAATATCTTTCTACATGGTTAATTCAAAGTGTAAAAATAAAAACTTTAAGAGAAACATAAAGAAAGAGTTTCAATTTTTTAAGTATCATATAATATTTCAATTGTAAGTCGTGTCTATTTTGCTGGTTTTAAAGAAGAAAAAAAATTCTTACTGGGTAATGATAAGTTTTGTCATTACCATATCAAAGATTAAGGTTTTTAATTTAAATTGAAGAGAAAAATCTGTAATGTTTTTCTTCCACATCGTTTTGAAGTATATTATTGTAATATTAGAAAAGTTTTTGATTCAAATCGCTATTTTTAACGCTGATATACCACTTATTTTATATATAATATACGTACTATGTATTCAGGGTATTATTAGATTTTCAATTAAGTTAACAATACTAAAGAAATCTAAAAAGTTATTTTTATTTTTTTTATCTCTAACAATGAGCAGCAATTTTCTTAATTATTAAAAAAAAAATGCACGTAAATAATTCATTTTTACCACAGTTAAAAAAGGTTTTAAAACAATAATCCCTTAAAGTAGGGAGAGAGAACGATTTCTTAATAAGTTGAAAATTAAAGTAAGGTCAAGCCATAAAAAGAATCTTTCTTCTTGGAAGAGGGTGCACAAATAGTTTTGCACGTAATATTAAGGTAAAAAAAAATAATAAAGCCTTATTTTATGATTATATTTTATGAGCTTTACCGCACATTTATTGCTTGTTAAATAACGACATATGATATTGCAATAACAGTTTTTTTTTTTTTTTTTTTTTTTTTTTTTTTTTTTTTTTACACTTAATGTCTTTAATGTACGATTATTGCTTTTTTTTTCAAAGGAAACTATAATTTATTATATTATATAAACTGTTGTAACAATAATTATTATGGTAATTGTATTTTACTTCCAGTATATAATGAGAAAATTACTCACTGCTTTTGTTCATATTAACGTTAATGCCTCATGCAAATTATACTAATTGATTTTTATGTTGCATCAACGGAAACAATTAGTAGAGAAATGCAAAACTACAAAATGGGAATATTGCTTGCTTTTTTTTTATATTATAATACATCGTAATTTATACATATACAATCATTTCCATTCTTTTTTTGTCCTCCAATATGACGTTTTAAATTTTAGATGACAATTTTGACAGGAAATTCTAATTAGTATTTTATTCATTGAAATTTTTACCGGAAAATTAGCATAAATGTAAAACATGTATTTTATAATGTGTTTGTGAACTTTTACGTTATAAAACCTTTCAGACTAAAAAAAATTATTATTTTTGTATTATATTGTATAAAATACGTAATTACATAATATCCTGTTTTAAAGCAATAAGATAGAATCTAATGGATAATAAATACAAATATAAACTTTATCATTATAATTGAAATAAATTATTTTACTACATAATATATAGAAAATGTAATATTAATAATGTAGTTAGATTATAATACTATTTCAATATATAAATTTTATTTTATTAAACGCAATTATTTTATAGCATTTTTATAAATGAGAGATGTACACATAAAAAAAAAATATAAAAAAAATATAAAAAAACGAAAATGATTAATATTATAAACAAAAGTTTATGTTTTTAATATTGATTTTTGTTAGTAACTATAACAGAGTTTTGCCTGTTGCAAAAATTTTATAAAATGAAGGGGAAAGTATATTATTTATTTTTTCCTTCACAATGGCTTCTGGCGTGGGACATTTGAAAGACTACTGGTGTGTATATTAAAAGGCATTCAAGCAAAAGTTTTTTCCTCATGTAAACAAACAAAAGTAAAACTTCCATATTGCTGACTATATATACGTTTATATATACTAACGATAACGTGTATATATATATATATATACATTAATAAATAATAGCATTTTAAGTCGCCCCTCTATATAATATATACATAACGTTTATTATCATGGAATGTCCAATATTCAATATTATTGTATAATATTTCAATGCAAATAATGAAAATATTATTATAATCAAAGGAAAATTTCATATTACCTCAAAATGATATCAAAACATTTCATTTATTTTATTTACATAAAAATTATAAAGAGATAATTCAACAAATAAAGAGAAATTTTTGTACACGGATATAAATAAATACATACGTAATAATTATTCTAGCTCATTATCAGCACGATTTGTTCAATATAGCATAATTTATGCTACATTGCATAATAATTATGTTATATAACATTAATATTATGTTGTACAGCAAAATTATTTATGTTGTCTTAATTTAGCATAATTTCTGCTATAATGACATAAATGCAGCATAAATTATTTAATTTATCCTATCCGTGTACAATTTCTGTATACATATATAATTTTGATTATACAAATTTGATAACAGTTTCTAAAATGTTAATTGCATTTATTACGTATAGATTCTGTCACATACAATTTTACTCTATTTTACTTTAAAGTAGGCAACGATTAAAATTTTCTATGACAGACTATTTTTATTTCTCATCAATTTCTTTAATTATATTAGAAAACAATACAAAATTTAAATTATAATGACCATTATTATTTTATGGTAAATTGTATAGCTGTGACGTAATAACTAACAAAGAACCGACTTGTCTATTTAGTATTACATAATAATAATAATAAAGAGAAATTTTTGTGTTTTACCATATACGAATATGAAGTTGCTTTGATCATACGTTGTATATTTCATATTAACTCTACAATTAATAACATATTATGAGTTAAAATAATTTACAACGTTTGTAACGTATTTGGAGGTAAATTGAAAATGTTGAAAGGTAAATGTTATAGGTTTAATACAACATCCTGTCATTGACAGGATATTTACTTATTGAAATTTATAAGTTTTATTTTTATTTTATTTTGCAAAAACATTATTATTATTTCTATATAAAAGTCTTAAAAACTTTAGTAGAAATAGATTTTTACGTAATATAAGTTAATGAAGAAATAATAGGTTTTTCGTCAGCAACTTCAGGCCTAATAAAATGATTTTTTTGTTTCTACCTCCTTCTTCTCACTTTCTTTCTGTAACAGAATTTTGTTCATTGTTAGACTGAAGACAAAGTGTATTTTGTACCGATTTATTTTAACAATAAATCGATTAGTTAAGTGCTATGTAGTGGATTATTGATTATTATTGTATCATTATTGATTATTTGGTATTTGACATATAAAAGCATATATATATATATAGGGAGCCTAGTTGCCATGGTTACACTACAGTATATCCCTACAGGCATTCTATGCAATCACCAAGTGAACGGATGGACAATCCTTTGCTTTACCCACTCAATTCTACTAACCCTCACTTTCAATGATAACCACCTCTAACATTTTTACAATACATATATATATATATATATATATATATATATATATATATATATATATATATATATATATATAGGGTTTTTTCTTCTTCTTCTTTTTCTTCCTAAGCTCTGAACCATTGAGTTTGATTATTCAATATTCATATTTCATTGAAAATATTCTATATGGATTTTACATTACTACATCATTTCATGCATGAATAGAAAACGATTTTTTTTTTCACTTTACCTATGACAAGATTATACATTCTCCTACCTAACGTTTCTCTCACTCTCACAATTTTCTATTTTTCTATGATGTGGTAGTAGATGTACTGCAATGTTGTACGAGTTCTGCTCTCTCTCTCTCTCTCTCTCTCTCTCTCTCTCTCTCTCTCTCTGGATAGTGGTTTTGATGTGAAATGGTTGCATGCTTTTTTTTTACTCTCTTCGTGCTATACCACATTTTCTCTTATACAGTATAGAGTCGATTGCTTTCAAGTATTTGCACCTCTCTCTCTCTCTCTCTCTCTCTCTCTCTCTCTCTCTCTCTCTCTCTCTCTCTCTCTCTCTCTCTCTTTCTCTCTCTCTCTGTCTCTCTGTCTCTCTGTCTCTCTTATGAACGAAAGCAAGCGGCTTGGCCAATTTCTGCCAGTAACACCTCTCTCCTTATACTTAGTTCCCCACGGTCTCATATAAAAACATCCCGACACTAATACATAAAGTTCACAAAACTTCAGACACTGAAACAATTTTTTTTCTTCTTTTTCCCTCTTAATCAATACCATATTTTTCTTTTGACTTTTTTCTCCCTTTCATTATAGGTTTAAATTTTCTCTTTGAAAGGAAAAAAAAAGCAAATAAGATACGTATATTGGAATTTTTCATATTTAAAAAGAAATACATAGTAGCGAAAAAAATAATTAAAAGTAAAAATGTGTTTGTTAAATAATCAATATCTGATAATACCAAAAGACGGAACTTTTATCATTGGATTTGTTTCTTCATCTTAATCAGCAACAGTTGCTAAACTTGTATACAATGTTATTTTATTTATTATCGAAGTATTGATTGTTTTATTTTAAACTTCAAACGCTACCATTGTAAAGAAGCTATGTTTTCAATGTATTGTTGACTTTTTGATGTTTTCTTTTGGCAACATATTGCAAATATATAAATATATTATATATATATATATATATATATATATATATATATATATATATATATATGTGTGTGTGTGTGTGTGTTTGTAATACATATACATACAACACACACAAACTCAAACACATAACATAATCTTTTTTTGAGTCCTCGGGGAGAAGCTAAGCCAATTCTGTCAGTAATATAACATACTCAAAACTTATTCCACCAAAACGTAAGCTTTCCGTCCTTTTTTTGATTTTTCAATTTTTCAAACATTGAATTTCTTCTTTATGCACAAACCGTGTGTGTGTGTGTATGTTTTTTTTTTTTTTTTCTTGACTTGGATTTATATGGTTAAAATTTACTTTTCAGGGAAATCGCTCGATTATCTTTACTTTGAGACACCATTTTGCGACGTGTCAATTGGATTTCTTAACGCAACTGCAAGTGGTTGTTGCAGACTTAACGTAGGCTAAGCAATAAAATATATTACGTATTTTTCAAATATCTCGTAACTTGTATCAGTGTATTGCAACCCTTTACAATGAGATTTTTTTTTCTTTTACGATTTGTTTAACATTAATGCTCAATATTTTTATACCTTTATATAATGTTATATAATATTTTTGTTATTGTTGTTGCTTAAAAAGTTTCAAGATCATTGCTAGAGGCAACTGCTATTTTTTTAGTGCCTAGGTTATTACCAATATTAAAAAACTGTATGACCAACAAATTTTTAATATAAATTATTATCAAGTTTGCTCCAAAAGATTAAATGTGCAAAAAAAAAAAAAAAAAAAAAAAAAAAAAAAAACTTAGTACTTCGTTGATTTTCTTCAGCTGTAAGTTACATTTTCCTAACATATTCACGAACATTCTCAACATTACATGAACTCAATTTAATTTTACTTGTGACTTTAAGAAAAAAAAAGATTTCTGCAATGTAAAAACTGAAATTTACCATAAATATACTCTGTTATGCAACAGTAATCTGCATACACGTAAGAAATTGTAGTATAATTACTCGTGTTTCAAGTGACTTTATATATATATATATATATATATATATATATATATATATATATATATATATATATATATATATATATATATATATATATATATATATATATATATATATATATATAATTTAAAAAAATACGAAGTAAAGTTGCATGAGTACTAGACTTTGCGAATATAAACGTTGAAAAGTATTTCAAGAGCTTCCAAGTGAAAAACTTTTGATGCTGTGAGATTTTTTCCACACTTTTTTATTTCTCTCTCTCTCTCTCTCTCTCTCTCTCTCTCTCTCTCTCTCTCTCTCTCTCGCTCGCTTGCGCGTTCTCCCTCTTTTGCTCATTTATTTCTTCTTTATTATACTCTCTTTACTTCAAACAATTTTTCTCTATTTGATGTGCGACTGCATTTTATTCTTTAATGAAGAGATAACAAGAGAAAATTTAACAGAAAAAAAACTTTTCATACAAACGATTTTTTTTCTATTTCTCTTTACCTTTGAACAATAGCTGTTCATTTTATGTCATTTTATAAATTATTATTATTATTAAGTATATTGCTTTGTATGCATTTTTTTTAAAGTGCTGTGACATATTAAGAGCGAGCATATTGTTATTAAAGGTTGTGTTTTATTATCATTACTATTATTATTACAATGGTAGAAAAAGTGAATTTTTATCACTTGCTTGAGAAGTTAGTTACAATACTTGTTTTACTTTTTATCATCAAAGCAGTCAGTTGTACAGATAAAAGAATACTAACATAAAATATAGAATACTAACATATATAGTTGCAGAGTAAAAAAAAATAGGGAGAAAAAACTCCATCTTATTGATTGCATTATTATAGGTTAATGAGGAAGGTGAATTCTTTTTAACCCCCACTTTTTTTACGTTTTTGAATCAAAAAAATTTTGAGGTGCTATTTTTTCTTAGAACGATTGGAGCATGGGAAGTATTTTTAATTAATTTTGGAAAATCGACCTAAAAAGCCTGTGACGTCATCAATCGGACATTTATTTCGGAAAGTATTGACCGTAGAAGGTTCAGTAGCCAGTTTTTTGAAATCCTCCTTAGGACGACCTGATTTCATTAAACTGGTTACTGAACCTCGAACGATTTGTATTTGCCGAGCAAAAAGTATGGCGTCACAGGCTTTCTAGGCCAATTTTCAAAAATTAATTAAAAATACTTCGCATGCTCCAATCGTCCTAAGACAAAATAACGCCTCTAAATTTTTTAAAGCTCTTTCCAAAAATACCATAAATTAAAAAAAAAAAAAAAAAAAAAAAAAAAAATCACCTTCCTCATTATGTATAATGCATTTCAACGCATTATTAAAATATTTCAAAATTTAAAAATACATTTTTAAGATTGTTCAAAACACAATATAAACAACATACTAAAAAACGATTATATTGATACTGTATATAGACAACTGTATAATATAAATGTATATTATTATTTTAACATTATATTTATTAGTATTTAACTGGCCTTTTTACTGGATTAAATATTAATGATGACGCGAATGCTTTTTGTTTTCATATAATATTTATGAAACTCTAAAGTTACTTGCTTGTTACATAAATGTACCATTTTTTTTATAATATTCAAAGTGCTTAATGTAAATTTTGGTTCTTGTTTTAAATTATATTTTCGAATTTTAATTTTAAATCATGCATTTTTTTTATTACAAAAATTTAATGCAAAAAGAGCAATCTATTTGGACTATGATAAAGTGAAGTTAATAATAATTTGTTTTTTTATGATATTTGGGTAATTAGTTTTCAATGTATAAATTCTCGAAATTTCAAATGCAAGGCTTGCTATGAATGTGTAAAAATTTTCCAAATATTTGTAATGGAATGTTTGACCCTGTAGTTTAAAAAAAAAAAAAAAAAAAAAAAAAAATTGAAGTTTTCTTCTATGCTATTCAACTGATAATAACTGTAGAGATGTACAGTAGGTGTTAACATTTCTTTGAATTTCTAATTTACTTTATTATTTTTTTAAAGTTAATAAAAAAGAGTATACATAATTTATTATACTCTTTGTTTGAGCAGCAAAAGAATATAGTGTTGAGAGAGAGAGAGAGAGAGAGAGAGTGAAAAAAGACATTGTAAAAAGATAAATTTAAATATATCACGAGACAAAATATAATAACTTTATAGTAAAGGTATATGAAATGTGCATTTTAAATTTGTTTTAATTTAATATTCAGGTTAACTACATTACCATACACATATAAGTTTTCATATATTATAAGCAAGTAAAAGGTTGATGAAAACTTTGACTATATACAGTATGTGTGTAAAGAGTATACTTGATTTAATATGAAACACTTCATCATAAAATAAAGTGACCGTTTGATGTTAGAAAAGTTAAGATTTTGTATGAGTAATATAAATATAGTAAAAAAGTAAACTTTTCAAAAAAAGTTAGAAAGAAAAAAGAACATATATATATATATATATATATATATATATTATGGACGGGAAATTAATCCCAATATTACGAGACGAGAATTTTTATATGAATTAAACATTTAAGAAATTAATTCTAAAGCCTTACATCGTCTGAAATTATATATTTGGTATATAACACATCGAAAGCAACGTGAAAAAGTTCGCCATGCTTGGGAATCGAACCCAGGGCCTGCCAGCCACATCCAATTCACGCTCAGATGCCCAAACCATCGGGCTATATCGGCTAACACTCTCTCACACCTTCAACATATTATATACCAAACACTCCTATAGAGTAAACAGTTGTTACACTATCACTCACTGGCGCCTAAAGGCACCTTGGCGCTGCTTGTCCTCGCTTACCGCGAAGATTCAAACACAGCTAAGCCTCGAGAGGCTAATTACACCCGGCTTAAGGGGAAATAATTATGGACGGGAAATTAATCCCAATATTACGAGACGAGAATTTTTATATGAATTAAACATTTAAGAAATTAATTCTAAAGCCTTACATCGTCTGAAATTATATATTTGGTATATAACACATCGAAAGCAACGTGAAAAAGTTCGCCATGCTTGGGAATCGAACCCAGGGCCTGCCAGCCACATCCAATTCACGCTCACTCTATAGGAGTGTTTGGTATATAATATGTTGAAGGTGTGAGAGAGTGTTAGCCAATATAGCCCGATGGTTTGGGCATCCTGAGCGTGAATTGGATGTGGCTGGCAGGCCCTGGGTTCGATTCCCAAGCATGGCGAACTTTTTCACGTTGCTTTCGATGTGTTATATACCAAATATATAATTTCAGACGATGTAAGGCTTTAGAATTAATTTCTTAAATGTTTAATTCATATATATATATATATATATATATATATATATATATATATATATATATATATATATATATATATATATATATATATATATATCCAACAGAATACTGTAAAGTGCATTTACGTACTTTCAAGGTTTCCACAGCTGTGCAACAAGTTTAAAATTATCTTAAAAATTTAAAACTTTTCTTTAAAAGTTTTTATTCTAAAAATTTTAAAATAAATTTTCATAAAGAATTCTTTCTTCATCTATATAATATATTATATAAATTTAAATATCAATTCTTTTATTTTTAGAGACGGGGAAAAAAATGAATAGAAAGTTCTCATTAGTGTTCAGTTATGATGTCATTTTGATGAGTTAAGATTTTGTTTGAAGTTTTTTTTTTCTTTCTCTATTGTAAATAAATGAAGTGAAAATGATTGTTAAGAACAATTTTATATATAAAATATAAAAAAAATTAAAATGATGTAATATGCATATTTGATAAAATAGGATTTTTTTTAATTGATTAAAAAGTATGCTATATATTCTCTCTTTTAAGTTATAAGAGAGACAATTTTAATGTTTTCAGTAGTTTTATACAAGCTGCTATTCGTCTTTATAAAAAGAATAAAAAAAAAAAAAAAAAAGAGAGAGAGAAGAGAAGAGAAGAAAGAAAGAAAGAAAGAAAGAAGACACTTTATTTTGATTCAGCTTATTTTAGTTTAGGAGTTTTACCTTAAAATCCTGATTTATTATTTTTATCCCATTGAATATGTTTTATCTAGCTTAAAATTTTGAATGATTACTCACTTATAAATTGTGTTGAAAAATATTTGCATGATTTTACACCTAAAATTTTTAAATGTTCATTATTATTATTTTTTGCAAGTATGAGAGAAAATATTAAAATTCTGAAAGGTAAATATATATTTTTAAATGCTTCATATATTATGGTCTACTTTTTTTAAAGTGGTGTCCAATTTTACAATTAAGTTTTTAAGCAGTAAAAGCATGTTTGTTCGCTTTTTTTTTATATAATATATATAATTTTATTTTTATTGTTCGTGTAATTTTTTTGGAGCGCGTTGGGCATCGTAGACCAAAATAAATCTCTTGTTACATTCTCCCACAACTTGGCATTTTTCAAGTTGGTTAGAAAAAAAAAGTAGAAATAAGAAACACGAGTATAAAAAAAAGCAACACTATATATAATAAAGTAAATAACACAAGTTTTAAGCTGTCCAATTATGGACGTATACTGTACTTAGTGGTAAAGCTCCCTTAAGAATTATATGAATTACACCCTGTAGTATGTTTATAAGAAATGAAAGAAACTGGTAAGGTAGATATATATATTTTAAGTTAATTAAGTTGTAAACAAAATTTATTGAACACTTGAATATAAACAAACACCTATAAAAAATTTGAAATAAGCTGTTTTAAAAAGATTTTTTTTTATGAATAAAGTATACCATATTTATGTAATTTATTGTATACGAAATATATAGACTACAGAGTAGTTAACAAAATGAAATATAATTTTCTATTAAACATGTTTTAAGTACTTTATGACGATTTGCGTAAACCAATTTGATTCTACTAGAAAATTAAATATACTATATTATGATAGTTTAGATTTATACAAAATTAAACTAAATATTATCTTAACAATTTCTTTAAATTAGTATTTTATTAAAAAACCAGTGAGCATATTTATTATTTACCTTTTATGCAAAAGTTAACACATGAGAGAGAGAGAGAGAGAGAGAGAGAGAGAGAGAGAGAGAGAGAGAGAGAGAGAGAGAGAGAGAGAGAGAGAGAGAGAGAGAGAGAGAGAGAGAGAGAGAGAGAGAGAGAGAGAGAGAAGTAAAGTTTAATATTTGTTATATAATATTTAATTAAAAAAATTCTCTGTAGAAATTCAAATAATTATTATGAAAATATAGTTAACATTTTAAACTTTTCGTATATTTATTTTCATGCGTGTACCTACAGCAGCTTCAAACCCTCACTCATTCTCTCCCTCTTCATATAGTCCTCATTGCATTATAAACACTTAACCACTTTTTAATTTATATATTAATAAAATATGATATGTTTTTATATCATGCAACCTAACTGACGTGTATTATTGTATATTGAAAAATTCCAAATAATATTTCATTTTAAATATATTGACAATTAATGATTTATTGATCTATAAATAAATAAAAACGTGAAAATGTATCGGTTAACGCACAATTTTTTTCTTTCTGATGATGGTAACTTTTGTTTACTTTCAGTAAAACTAGTTAGAATGAAGATTTATTAGAAAAGAAATATAACCGAGAAACTTATACTAGAAAACTATGCGCTAATATAGTAGGTATTAGTAGGGTAGGAATACTGTGTGTAATACATAAACCATGACAAAATCTTTTGTCCCATTATTTGAAATTTTTTGCTGTGCTATTATTTATCTTTTATAATAAAACATATTGATTCAATGTTATCGACTTTCAAAAAAATTGAACTTTTTTTTTTCTATAATATGCAATATAGGTTTTTGATACTATAGTGTTTTAGCTGCATGACTATTCATTAAGATAATAATGCAAAATATTTAACAATGAATGTTTAAAACATAAGATTGATTAATATGTTCATTATTTAAAGTAACAGAAACCAATCATTTCAATGTAATTCAAAGTTTTCATTCCATCAAAATGTTTTTTTTAATAATCTCATAGAAATGATTACATTTTACAATATAATTCAATTATAATTTCATTCACTTGATTGCACTTTATACATACAAAAATTTTATATGAAAAATATATGAGATTCACTCTACAGTATGTATATTTTTAATATTAAAAGTAAAGTAAATTAAAAAATAGTTTTTTTTTTTCATTTTTAAGAATTTTTACTCTTACTCAACATATTAAAAAAATTGAGTAATTCTAATTAAATTTAAAGCGACCGTAAAAAAAAATGTCAATATAAAAATTAAAGTTATATTTTCATGCAATAATGTTTAAAAAAATAACAAACTAAGTGAAAACAAAGTTTAAGTAAATAATATTGATACTCATTAATTTTTTGAATTAATTTATAAAACCCTTCACTTCTTTTCTTAATCATATTTAAATCAAATTATATTATAATAATATTAAAGTTTTTAAATTATTAATCATTATAATTAATTGAATAATTTACCACGTTATTAGACTGTTGGTAAAATTAATAATTATTAAATGATGAATATTAAAATTTTCATTAGTGGTCGATAACTTTATTTTTAAAGCTTTTTAACTTAAAAAATAAAATAAAAATTGTTGATTTAAAATAATATACTAAAAGAAATATTCATATGAAAAATTTAAAACCTTTATATAATGAAATTGCTTACAACACTCGTACTAGAGCTGTGGATTTAATCCGGTTTATTTTGAAAACCGGTTTCATGAAATAAGAAAATCGGTTTCGAGTTATTGCATAAAACCGAAAATCGAAAATTAAAAATCGAATTGCATATTAACGATTTTAAATTCGCAAAAACCTTAATTTAAAAAAAATCGATTAATATTATTTCTTATATATAAAAACCGTCAAAATAATTCGATTTTTTTTTTAAAATACCCATTAAAAAATCGATAATTTTTTTTAGAAAAAATCAAGGATTAAAAGTTATTTTAGCTCAATAATTTAACAATATTAAGTTATTGTGTGAGTGTATGTGTGTATATATATATGTAAAATATACATATATATATATATATATATATATATATATATATATATATATATATATATATATATATATATATATATATATATATATATATAATTAATTATATATATATATATAATTAATTATATATATATATATAAATAAATAAATAAATAAATAATCGTCTTTATTCAAAAATCATGCAGAAAAATACATATATATATATATATATATATATATATATATATATATATATATATATATATATATAATTATATTTTTCATTCATATTATAATTTATTAACACGCAGCTTATATTTTCCCATACAAATTTTAAAATCTTAGTTATCAATTATCATGTTTGTTCGCTCAATGACAATTTTTTTATGGAAGTTGACTTTAGATTTAGACTCCTCTTATCGGGCAGTGCAAGACTGCAGGTGCAAAAATATTTTGACAAGATTCTGGACATATACCTGATGTTTATTTTTTTCTCTGTTCTTTATACCATTGACGATCCCTCGGGTGTCAACTAACCCGTCTATTATTTTCACAACTATACGGTAAATAGATTCTGAAGATTTTGTTTTAAGTATATTATAATTTGATTTTAAAGGACCCTAATTTATTGCTATTTTAATAATACATTATTTTTCAATGTTTTTCTAAATTTATTATTAATTTTGCATTTATATTATTATATATGTACTATAATATTTAACTTAAAAACTATATATAAGCGTATCACTAAAAAAAAAAAAAAAAAAAAAAAAAAAAAAAAAAAAAAACATAAAAAGTAACTTGGTATTTTGATTTTGTATCGGTGGGTGCAAATGAAAACTTATTTTAGCAAACAAAAAGCTGAAAAAGCGTATGATTAATGATTATCTGATCATACGACTGAAAGCTTTAATATCTTCAATTAGTAGGAAAAGTTAAAATGATTAAAAATGCATGCAGTTTTTTTTTCTTTTTTTAATACACGCATACACCTTTATTTTTTGTCGTTCTATAGCGTCTTTCTCAACAAGAAAAAAGACAAGCAAAATAATTCACAATTATTTTTATTAAATATTTAAAATTAAGCTAGAACGACGATTAAAAAAGATATATATTTGTATTTTCATTAAGAAAACAACTGTGGTAATTATAATTCACTGTAATTGTTTCTTTGAGTGCTCAATATTAATTCATGCATAAAGTAATGAGGGTCTTCTGGTCAGGTAGCAAATGATCCCTCACCTAAAATAAAACGCAAATGTATGAGTAGAGGTAGTGTACAATACTGCATCTACTTTTACATTGACAATCTCTGAAAGAATGCATCAGGTATATGAGGTATTGGGGAGAAGGTAGAGAGGGAAAAAACAATATAATATTCTAACACTTTAAAATACCATTTTATTTTATTCTTCTGTTACGTAAAAGAATCGTAATAAAATACTGTTTATATACAAAATATATGTTTTTACAATTTGCATATAAAAGGCCCGCGCAGCCGTTTTATTTTATTTAATATTAAATTAATTAAAATAATAAGTCGCTGTGATTGGCTGAGAGTCGACTCTCCGCCAATCACAGTGACCTATTTTCTTAAATTAATTTAATATTAAATAAAATAAGACGGCTGCGCGGGCCTAAAGAATGCATTTTTTATGTTCTTTAGAATACTCTCAAAACGAGATTACCTAAATAAATTAGCTTGCCTAGAATATGATCATTAAATTTGATAGTAAGATTTCTTCAAACACAATAAAAAATGAATTTCTGACTTACATTTTAGTCTCAACAAATTTTTATTTTGATATTCATGTACAGCAGTATGTTCTACTACATATTGAATACAAAATGATGTATGCATTATTAAATTACATTTAAGAACGACTATTTTGCATACATGCAAAAATAGGTATTTTCCGTGTTTCATACGAATTGCAGTAAAATTTAACCAATATATTTGACATCAGCATAAAATTTGCATTTAGGAATAATTTTTTACGATTTAAATTTTTAAAATCGAGGAACGCCCCTTTTTAATAATTGATGAATTTCTAAAAAACTATACGTTGCATCAAAAACTTTTAATGACAAGAAATGTGTAGAATTATATAATACAATCTGTGTATAAATTTTAGGCCATTTAAAATGTTTTTGACAATTTGCCAACGCTTTGAAAGTTTTCAAACAGAGAAATTTTAAAAGTGAAGTAAAACATCATAATAAAAACATTGCACTTTTAAAATTTCTCTGTTTAAAACTTTTCAAAGCGTTGGCAAATTGTCAATAACATTTCAAATAGCCTGAAATTTATACTCAAAGTGTATTATATAATTCTACACATTTCTTGTCATTAAAAGTTTTTGATGCAACGTATAGTTTTTTAGAAATTCATTAATTATTAAAAAGGGGCGTTCCTTGATTTTAAAATATTGAATCTTGAAAATTTATTCCGAAATGCAAATTTTATGCTGATGTCAAATATATTGGTTAAATTTTACTGCAATTTGTATGAAATACGGAAAATACCCATTTTTGCATGTATGCAAAATAGTTGTTCTTAAATCTAATTCAATAATGCATACATCATTTTGTATTCAATATGTAGAAGAAAATACTGCTGTACATGAATATCAAAATAAAAATTTGTTAAGACAAAAATGTAAGTCAGAAATTTAATTTTTTATTGTATTTTAACAAATCTTACTATCAAGTTTAACGTTCGTGTTCTAGGCAATTAAGCTAATTTATTAAGGTTACTTTATTTAAAAATATTTTAAGAAGAATAAAAAATGCAGTCTTATATAATCTGCAAATTTTAAACTGATATATTTATGTATATTTGCTTACAATTAGTAGTTTAGTATTATTTTTTTAATTATGAAAAAAAAATCAATTGTTTAAAAGTTTTAAAAAGTTTAAAATCATACCATTTCTAATCAAAGAAAGGTAATAATGATAAAAATTTGAATTTGAGGAGCAAAAATCATAGTTTTAAAATTCTACCTCCAAAAAAATAAGAGAGAGAAAAAAAAGGAATATGTTTTGCACCATGATGTGTTTTGCACCTTTCTTCAGAACGCAAAACACAACCAGCTGGACACCTGAGGGCATGTAACTCCCTTTCAACCCCACGGCCGTTTATATACCTTATAATTTTTTTTTACCTCCGTATATCAATTGTAAGCCTGACGTTTCTTAAACAAAAAAAAATTATATATTATAAATTATACCCTGTTTGCAAAATGATTTTAGTTTAATATGAATATTATAGTTAACTATATATTTCATACAAAAATTTAAGCAATACATTTTTAGGTTTTATCATATAATTTTTATATACTAATATTTTTTAAATGATGTCTTTAATATCCGCGGAAAAATAAAAAAACGGAATAAATGAATGAGAGAGAGAGAGAGAGAAAGAGAGAAAGAAAATAAGTTTTTCATTCATTCATTCATTCATTCATTCATTCATTCATTCATTCATTCATTCATTCATTCATTCATTATATATATTCTATATAGTTATAATAGATAGATAACGATATAGAAAAAATGTAATAATGTTTTTTATGCAACTTTATATTACATCCTTGTTTAATTTGCTGCTAATAAATTGATAGTAAGAGCGATTTTGTTAATTTTTCTTTCCAAAACTTAAAACAAACTTTAATTGCTTTCTTTCTTTCTTTTATATTAAATTATTATTTCTTTTTTCACTTATGTAAAGAAAAAGAAAAAAAAAAAAAAAAAAGAGGAAGAAGAAGAAGAGTATAAAGAACATTCTATGATCATGCAGCTTTTAGTGCTTTTACTGACCAACCACTTCTTCATTTTTTTTACCTACCTGTACTCCAATACTTTTTAAACGGTACTCCATGAAAAGTACAATAGCCTGGCTTTCCTTTCTTTCTATACCTAATATAATAAGTCCATAATATATACAGAGTTTAATACGCATTTTTAAGATCTTCATTTTGCACAGGTGACTAATTTGATTGATATACATTTTAAATAAAACATATTATAATATAATATAGTTGCAAAAAACTAAACAAGAATTATTTTAAAAATAATGGAATATAAAATATTGTGTGAATCATAAGAGCTATTTCAAAATATAAAATTGGTTTCAAATATAATTTAAGAAAAAAAGTGTTATTATTCAATATTTTTTTTTTTGGACCGCTGTTTAAATATAAAACTGAATATCATTAAAGAAACTTAAAAATCGTATTAAAGATTTGCAAATCTAAGGATTCCAAGTAAATAATAATAAATAAAAAAAAATCGATTTTTAATTTTGTTATTCGGTTTATCATAAAAAAATATTCGATTTTTTATAACAAATGACCTTTACGATTCGATTTTTTATTTTTAGATGGTAAAAATCGAATTTTGTAAACCGAATTTTAAAGTCAAAATCATAATAATGACTGAAAAAACCGACAAAATCGAAAACCGAATCGTTCTGTTTTTAATCGATTTAATCGAACCGATAAAAAATAAAAACGATTATCCGGTTTCGCAATTTTTAGCGGTTTCCACAGCTCTAACTCGTACAACTTTTTTTTTTTTTTTTTTTTTTTTTTTTTTTTTTGCACGTTATAAATTGGATTGACATTTAAGTAAACAAAATACACATTAACAAATAAAAAGAAATTCGTTGAAAATGTTCTTATAAAATAAGCCATAATATTCCTTCTGCAATTTCCTTTCTTACTTTTGTTCGTTCATTCATTCATTCATTGTTTTTTTTTATTATTATTATTTTTTTAATTCAAAAATAAATGTGTTATCCAAAAAGTTAGTTTTTTTTTTTAACATTACGAAATAATAATAATTTTTTACTTTGTTTGTATACCTCATTTTTACGGAGAGTTGAAAATGAATTAAAAGAAGCTCATTAGTGGTTTAACTAAAATCGTAAAGAAAAGAGAGGAAACGTAGTTTTGTGTAGCAAGAAAGATATAAAACATTTTCAATTTACCTCAAAAAGTAAGTGTGTAGTTTTAAACTCTCTACAAATATCAAGTAAATAAATTAACTAAATGATTATTTTATTCTTTTAGAGAGAAAAATTTAATATACAGTATGCGTGTTTAAAATTTAGTTTCGTTATATTTATTTCAAACTCATATAAAATAGTTTTAAGTAAATGTTTAGTTTTCTCTGATGAAACAATTTTACAATGTGTGCAGTAAACAGAGGATAAAACTGAACCCATGTTTAACTATTGTAAAATGTAATCAGTGAAATCCTTTTTGGTATAGCTTATTAAACCAGGATTATCGATACACAATATTGAAATTTTGTTTCGGTAGAATTATTAAAATTTTTTTTTTCGACGTTTTAAAATTTTATTAACAAAACAAACTTTTGACTGTGATAAAATAAGCTCGTTTTAAACACTCATTATTGAATAGAAAAAAAACTATTAAAATTTTGTTTTATTTTAATATTTCTTTTCCAGTTAGCATTATTTATTTTACATATTATCAAAATTTTTGTATACAGTATTGTCAACATTAAATAATAGGTAATTTGATATAGCAGTCTTCCAAAAACACCAATTTTGTCTGTATCTCTTTCTGTATATACGAGTAATATCGATAAATAGTATAAATATTACGTATTCACTCATCCAATTTGAAAATTTCTCTCTATTAAATATTTATTTTAGATTATTATATATTATAAAATAAACTTTTAACAGATACAATTTTATTACTTTATCGTATATATAAAAAGTTCAATATTTGTTGAAAGAAAATATTACCTTTTACTGATGTGTTTAAAATCAGTGTTGTATTTTGAAATTTTAAACAATCTCTCTCTCTCTCTCTCTCTCTCTCTCTCTCTCTCTCTCTCTCTCTCTCTCTCTCTCTCTCTCTCTCTCTCTCTCTCTCTCTCTCTGTTTTCTCTCTACATACACCCACTCATACATATTATTCTAGATGTTTTCTTCGAGAAAACTTTGTTTCAAAATTCAATGAGAGTAAAATTACAAAATGTAACAAGACTAGCTCTTGTAACATACATACTGAGAGAAGAGAGAGAGAGAGAGAGAGAGAGAGAGAATGTGGGTAATGATAATATACTTACACACGTAAAGATACAACCCGCAGGTTTCATTACTGTTACACATACTCATATATATATATATATATATATATATATATATATATATATATATATATATATATATATATATATATATATATATATATATATATATATATATATATCAGTGGCGTAGCCAGGATTTTACCACAGGGGGGGTTCAGGTCTGAACCAGTCGGGGCGAAGCCCCCAAAAGCCCGCCGCAGGCGCGAAATTTTTTGAGGCCACGCCCCTTTTTTTGATGAAATTTATGTATTTATTATGCATTTAATTTTAAATGAGGTAAAACTTAAGTTTGAGATTTTGACGTGCCAAAATGTGGATTTGCTTCTGACATACAAAATTAAAACTACTATTTTATTTGCTACATTATTAATATTTTATTTTAGAGACAATACTTGATACTTATAACAGTTATAACTATTTAGTCAATTTTGACTGGGAATATGGCCAGCAAAAATAATAATAATAATAATAAAATAAAAATGAAATGGAGAGAAAAGCTATAAATATAATGCCTAATTAAGCCACTCTATGATCAAGCAATGTGGATCTTTCATTAAACCAATGTTTTGATGCTCAAAATACTTTTAAAAGGGTGCATTTTTTTTAAAGAATTCTATAAAAAAAAAAATTTAAAATTAACCATAAAAATTATGAATTGCTGTATTCTTTGTATTTCATTTTATATAGCACTGCATTTACGCAGCCCACAGAACGTAAAACACCTGATGACCGCAACCTGAAGTACACAAAAACTTAAAAAATATATATCATTATCATTAAACTTTACTGACAGAAAATACTTCCATTATTGTAAAAAGAGGATTTCAGGAGTACAAAATTACAACCTTAAAAATAATTTTGAGCTTCAAATCATTTTTGGAACGCAAGACTTTTTTTCTTTTTCTTTATTATTATTATTATTTTTTAGTTCGAAAGTATATATCAGGGAATTCATTGTTTTACATAATAAAAGAAAAACCAATCAAAACTAAAGAGAATTTCAGCAACTCTTATACGCAATTTTTGCAATACCAATTTTACTTCTTTTTAGTCTTTTTTTTTTCTGAAATTGGCTAATTGGCTAAAAATCATCGAGGACTCTAGAATAAACTTAATATATTATTTTGAAAATTTCCTTATACTAGTATCGTTTGAAAGTTTTGTTTCTGTGTACTGTATACGCTTTTGCAGTCTTGGGGTGTTCGAGTGCGACGTCGAACATTTTTCGAACAGCACAAACGAACTCGAACAGTTCGTGTGCAAGTTCGTTTGGATTTTTTGAGGTGTTCGAGTTCGTGTTCGATGAACACTACTTTCACTGCTGATTGTTCGAAATTTCAAACACGAAGTCGAACACTTTTGCAGTTAAGTTTTACATGTTAAAATTTATAAATTAGTTAAAAATTTAATATGAAAAATTGGTGTATATTTATGTAAATTGAAAGGATTTTCAACCATTTCCAATATAATTATAATACATACAAATATGTTTAAATAAAAAATAAAAACAAAAAAGTTTGTTTATTTGTACAGTATTTTTTTTTTTTAATACAAACAGTTCGTGATGATTTCGAAATTGCAAAAAGTTCGAAATGTTCGTGTTCGGATCGTGTTCGAAAGAATTTTAAGTGTTCGTGATCAGTTCGAGTTCAACTAAAATGGTGTTCGACCCCAACACTGCGCATTTGAAATCACGTCGTTTATTTATTTTTATACCCATTCTATGCTAGAAAACTGTGAAGTTTTTACTGTTAAATATAATTTTTTTTTTCATGAAAAACAGAAAATTTACAATATTTAATGAAAAATCTAGTTATTTGTTTGGTTAGTACTACAAAATATTTGGTACCTTAAAGGCTAATATAGTGTTTACCACTGTATGTATCAGTGAAGAATGTAAAATTAGTAAAAAAATAATAATAATAAATATATTCGAGCGAAGCGAGAAAATTTTTACGAAATTTTCTCCTAAAATATTAATTTTGTAGCAAAATTTTTGTTCACTTTGTATTTTTTTGTATCTTTTCCAAATCCACAGGGGGGGTTTGAACCCCCAAAACCCCCCCCCTGGCTACGCCACTGATATATATATATATATATATATATATATATATATATATATATATATATATATATATATATATATATATATATAACAAATAAAATACCAACATGTCTTTTACATAATAAATCTTTAATTAATTTTACTCATTAGTTGATAAAACTATGAAAAATATATTGTATAAACAGTTGAGAAATTTTCTTCTCTCTCTCTCTCTCTCTCTCTCTCTCTCTCTCTTCTACTTTGTATTCAATTAGTTACGACTAGCTGTTAGCTTTTAAAGTGTTACTGTAAACAAATTGAGAATAATTGTTTTTAACGTCGTTCATTTAAAAATAGAAGTTTATTAGATATTCAATGTTACATGGATAGAAGAGAGGATACGCTCTAGTTGCCTACTAAAACAAATCAAGTGAGGGATGTTTTTTTGGCTGTGAATTAGTTTGAAAAACCTTTACGCTATTTTGAAGTATTTATATGCACAAGAAAAAAAAAGTACTTTATCATTGAGATATAATTTCATTTTATACCAAAGTGATTTATTTAAAAGTTCTCTTAATTATTTTTGATAGAAATAGTTATATTAATAGAATTTTATAAATCAAAATTTCATTTTCATTTTATATTCTCTTACAAAATCAACAATTTGTCTTAAATAAAAATAGTGGTACACAGTGATACTAAACTAATAATTCTTATTAAAATATATGTCATGACGATAAAATAAATAATAATTCATAAAATGAAACAATGTAGATATTATTAAATAAAAAAGCATCGCGTGAATACAATAAATTTCGATATTATTATAGTTGTTAAAGCCATAGACCTCATAAAACAACATGTGCTTATTAATGAATAAACACGAAATGGGATCTTCAAAATTGATGACAATTTTTACCAGAATGTTAATGTAGCCACATGAAAAAGCGTGAAAATACTGTCAAGTATGCAATTTGCGTGACTATTCATGTTTATGACGTCAGAAACATGCAAAATTTAGTATGAAAATGTTGTGTGGGTTGCACAAATTGAAATTTCTGATCACTGCTACGGAGCTACAGTTTGGTTTTGAGACAAAAGAAAGTTATTTATGTAAGTCCCATCAAGTGTTTTGTGATATAAATGCTTATGTTTTTCTCTGGTCTATTCCTTTAATGTATTTTCTTTAAATATATAGAAATATAACTTCTTGTTCGTGTATTAATACATTAGTATAATATCAATTTACATAAATATTTTATTAAAATTTTTTTTTTTAAAGTAATTATAAATTTTATTATATGACTTTTTCTTTCTTTTTCTATATACATAGTAATTGCTCGTTCGATGTTTTGAGAGTGGATAGACGGAGCGATGATGCAAGTACAAGCTGGTACAAGCCTCCACACCCCCTACCCCTTACTCCAATGCCAATATGCAAACATGAAGACCCCTTGTCACGATTACAAGATCGTCAGTTAAAAATATGAATATTTCATTGCATCAAGTACAATACTTGAACTAAGTATACTCAGATAATATTATAATAAAGTATTTTCCAAGTAGTACTATATATATATATATATATATATATATATATATATATATATATATATATATATATATATATATATATATATATAATATATATATATATATATATTATTTGTAAATTAAATATTTCCTCCCTCTGTCTTCTATTTACTCTACTGTATAGTATGTAATTATAGTACCTAATAAATATTAAACAAAAACAAATATATTTACTTATAATTAGATTTGTATTTACAAATTTTATATATATATATTCGAAATATAGATTCAGGCAATTTGAAAATAAACAGATGTTTTATAATATATTTTAATTAAATACTATATATACCTAGGTATTTATTTGATAGTTAAAACATTGATTGATATATTCACTTCATTTAAATAAATAAAAATGAAATTTTTATTTAATCTGTATAATTAACTGGTTATGAACAAATTTTATTCACCCCCATATATATATTAAAATTTTAAATAATAAATATATATATTTTAAAATTTATGTTATTAAAATAAAATTAAAATTGTCACGTGTATCAGCTTTAAAGTTAAAAATAGTTTAAAGTTTTATTCTGTTATGGGCATTTAGCCAAAAAATTGAAAGACAGAATGAAAGATTGCCAAAAAAAATAATATATATAATAAAAAATATATATATCACGTAATATAGTAAAGTAAAACTGTAAAAAAAGGGTTATATATGAAATATTTCAGTATTACTTGTAATATAAATATTTATTCTATATATAGTTTATAGAAATATAGATATTTTTATAAAAATTTATTTGACCACACGAGAAAGAAATATAAATAACAATTTTTTTTCAATATAATAAAAAAAGGTAAAAATGATCTCTCTCTCTCTCTCTCTCTCTATCAGAGAAAGATAGATTTTGTTTTTCTTCACTCATACGATGATATTGGTTTCTCCAAATCTATCAAATAAAATCAATAAAAATTGTATGATTTTTCTTTTTCTTTGAATGATACAACAAAGATGTGAAGTTACGTATCATATGTGTCAATATCATTCAAGCTGTCACATTTTGTACCTGCAAGGAATACTAAATTGAACATTTCCACACACCTTACTCCCTTATTTTATCATATTTCAGATATTGAAATCTTATAAGCGTAAAATATTATAATAAAAACATTTTGATATATATATATATATATATATATATATTTAAATATATTATTCAATTTTCAAATATTCTCTCACTTTAGTTAAATTGTTCTTTATTAAATTTTGATGATATTACTTTATTCACACAAGTATTATAATACTATATAGCTTGATGCTTTTTTTATATACATATAATACCAATAATGACCTAATATAACTTTACCACAAATGTATTTGATCTCATACATTATATTCTTTTTCTACAGTTATATTATTGCAACGCAAGCACAATCATTATATATTATGAACATTATTATATGATTCAGCGAAAAAAAAAAGAAGTAAAATATACGCTTTATTTTTCAAAAAAAGAAAGAAAAAATGCATCAGAATGAATACATTTCTACGATATTGATGTTAGCTTTAATGACTTTTATTTTATAACGTATCCTGGTTTTCCTTTGTATTTGTATTTTATTTCTCTGACGTCATTTTGTAAGTACAATGCAACAAGATTTAATGATACTGATAATACTAAACGGTATTAGTTTAAACCCCAAGTAAAGCTTCTGTTATACTGTAAATTTTACATTCTACTATATAATACTGTATATATGTGTATACACATATAAAATATATATTTCTAAATTGAATTTACTTTAGGATTTGGTCAGGTCATCAAAAAATAATCACAAGAAAATTTTATATACTTAACAATTATTCCTGTTAATATAGAAAGTATAACATTAAAGGAATAGACCAGAAGAAAACATAAGCATATATATCACAAAACACTTGATGGGACTTACATAAATAACTTTAGTTTATCTCAAACCCCAACTGTAGCTCCGTAGCAGTGATCCAAAAATTTTCGATTTATGCAACCCGAACAACATTTTCATACTAAATTTTGCATGTTTCTGACGTCATAAACATGAATAGTCACGCAAATTGCATACTCTACAGTATTTACACGCTCTCTCGTGGGGCTACATAAACATTCTGGTAAAAATTGTCATCAGTTTTCCATTTCGTGTTTATTCATTAAAAAGCACATGTTGTTTTATGTGGTCTATGGTTTTAACATTAGACCCCAGGGTCGGACTGGCCATAAGAGCAAGTCCGCAATTGCGGACGTGGCCCCCCCTGTTTGGAGGCCCCTAAGGCCCAAAAAGGGGCGTAACTAGGGTGTTACGCCCCCTTTGTGGCCCCTAAAGAGGGTGTTACACCCCTTTTGCGGACGAGGCCCCTTGATTGCCAGTCCGACCCTGTTAGACCCTTCACAAGATGTTACAAATAAACTAAAATGTATTAACGTTTGCATTGTTCCAGTAAAATGAAACTATATAGGTATGTTCTTACTTTACGAACCTACTGTATTTTTGCTATACAATATATAAATCTAGTAAACTTCTATTTAAAAGTTTTCAAAGAAAGGTTATAGGTATATACAACAAAATAATGTTTTATAACAATAAATTTAGCAAAGGAATTATAAAGTTCTCTAACGTAATGTCCTTTACTATAATATAATCAAATCAGTACAGGGTATAAATTTCTTGCCCTCAATATCATTAAAAGCTATTTTACTATACAGTATAGGTAAAAAGTTATCTAACAAGACTGAAATTACATACTTTTTGGACTTACATTTTATTGTTCTGAATTGAATGTAAATTTAACACAGAAACCACAGGAAAATTAAAAAAATATAATTTGTTGAAAGTGTTTAGAAAAATTACAGTAAGAAAACCTAAATTTATACTTTGCCATTATATAAAGCTCTAGAATCACGTATAGGATGAAGAGATTTATGTTATTATAGTTTATCTTAGAACGAAAGAAGAAAAAAAAAAGAAAAAAAAATTAAAAAAAAAAAAAAAAGAGAGAAAGAAAGAAAGACAAAAAGTTACTTCCCATTGCTATTATTTTAAAAATAATAAAATTTAGAATATTCTGTATAAATTTTTATAATTTTACCATAATATTTTAAAATATTAGCATAGAAATAAGTGTTATATGAGAAAAAAAAATCAGATATCACATGGAAAAATAGATAGGTATGATAATTTTTTTTAAGAATATTATAATGTGATCACAATTTTTTTTTTTATATATTCGATCTGAATTGCTTTTCAAATGACAATAGTTTTGAATCATATTGAACACTTTAAGTTTGACAGCAGATTGCGTTGCACCATGCTGAACTTTTTTTTCTCTCTCTCAAACAATTTTTATTCAACGTGATATGATCATTGTCAACTAATGTTATACACAAAAAATTGCTATTACTCTTGCGTTCACGGGGAAAAAAATGAATTGCTGATGCCTACGAATAATAATCATTTCAACTTTCCTTTTTTTACATGTAATATAACGATTACTACAGCATTTTTCATTTTTCGTATAAAATTTTTTATTAAAAAATGATGTTAAAATTTTTAATATAAAGATTATAATATATATATATTGCAATATCAACAAATTTTAATATATTAATGAAAAAGTTGAATTTTTAAAGACTACCGCATTGACCTAAAGGCGTAGAACACCTTGAGCAAAAAACATATATGTCTAATATCCTAACATACCTAAATATCAACGTTGATTTGGCCACAGTCACGCTTGCCGTTCACAAAATGACAGCTGCGGATTTGTGACGTCACAGATTGCCTGTTTTCGCGGACATGGACTAGTGAGCTGTGACGTCACAAACCCGCAGCTACCATTTTGTAAATGGAAAATAAATTAGAAACTAATGACTCCGGCCAAATTAACGTTGATATTTAGGTATGTTACTATATTAGATATTATTTTTGTTCAATGTGTTCTATGCCTTTAACTGGATATTTGAATTTGAAATGTATCTATCCAATTTTAAAATAAAATCAGTTTGAATGTTTGTTTTGTTTTTTTCTATTCCTTCAAATATAAATGTTTTAAAACTGATGATGTATACAGTAAGTTTTTAATTGCATGTAAACTTTACTTGTAAAGTAATAATTAGTACTTCTTCATTAACTTCAATGAAACATATCATTTGAAACTTTTAAACAACTTTATGTTGTAAGAAATAAGAAGAAAGGTGTTTAATTTATATAAAAAAGAATTAAAGTTTACTTTATTGCTTTTTTTTATATCCCAAAAGAATTAACTTAAAAAGTAAAACGCACGTATTCAATATTATCAAGGGGATATATACCTGATCAAGAAAAAAAAAGGTGGCAAATATACGTAGTCGATTTACTTCATTAGTAAGGTCTGTTTTTATATATATTAATAGCTTTTAGCAACTTAATACGTATTGTAGGAACAAACAATAAAAAAGATTTCAGTGTTTATTTTTTAAGTGTTTCATCTCATTAACTTTTTATATCCTTTCTTTTTAACTTCAATAAGTAGATATATATATAATAATGGATGAAAACTTATAACCTAAGAGTTTTAAAAGTAAAGTGAAAAAAATTTGTGTATACACTCTCCTATAGTTATGTGAGTAGAATTTATTTTGCGTGGCACGTTACTATAGGTATATAGTATAGTATACTTTTCTTTCTCATATATATATAGAAATTCTAAAAGAGAGAAAGAGTAAGGTTGAATAGCTTGAATTTAGTACGTAAAAAAGTTTTTTTTTTCTTTCTACCCTTGTAAGCAGACGAGAAAGAAGAGAAGCAAGGGAGAGAAGAGTAAAGTAGACTGACAGTTTCGTTCCCACTATATACAGGCAAGGGAAATCTAAAAGTGTTGTGCTACACTGGTTAGGACCAAGGAAGAAAAAAAAACTCCTTAAATTTAGGCAACTTGCGTGTCCAATTCATAATAATACCGTGTCATGTTTACAATAAGAAGGTTTCTACACGAAACATCTCAATTCGTGGTCGTTTTTTTTAATTGAAAAATATACCCAAACACTTTGTCATAAAATTAAATTTATCTTTCAGAAAAACCGCATATTTTGTAGAATAGAACGGAGTATATATATACTGTATGATACTTCCTTTCCCTATAAGTTACTATTTTGTTTCTGAAAGCACTTATGTTAGTACCTTAAATTAGTAGTAGCATTAATAAGTTTTTTTTTTTTTTTTTTTTTTTTTACTAACAAGTAAGAGCTTCTTATCAAATTCCATGAAATTAATGCATTCTGCGCTTCTTTTAAGATAACTAAAAATTAGCTTTTCTTTTATATAATATATATACACACAGAAACACCTCTTCTTTTTTCTTTAATAATAATTTATGTATTATTATTATTATTTAAATGCATAAAGTAAATCACTTGATTTTTTTTCTGAATAAAATGGTTTAAATTTATACTGGAACAAGCATAAGAAAATTTATTTGCAAACATCTTCAAAGCAACTGTGTGAAGCTTCAACATTAATCACAAAGGAAATAAAGTTTATCTTTTTTAACAACTTTTGTTCCATACTAACAAAGTTGTACGAACGTTACGATCAAAATTGTGACGTATATTATTATTACTATACGACATTTTTGCCAGATTCTTTCATCTTCCTTTTTTTTTTATGACGAATTACACACTTATGAAATGCAATATTCTTTTAGATTACTATTTTTACATCTTATACAATCTTCTAAGTATACTATACTAGTATCAGCTATAATAACTAGAATTATTTGACTTTTTTTTTTTTTTTAATGAAACATCTTACAACCTAGTTGTTTTTTATATTCTCTATATTAACTACCATCATAAAATACGTACAGTAAAAAAATATATTATTTTTTTCTTGTCTCAAAATAAGTTATTAATTTTGTCAAATCATAAATCAAGCTACAAAAAAAAAAAGAAATATATTATATTAAAAAAAAAAAAAAAAAAAAAAAAGAGTTTCTAGACATCTGAATTTTCTACTAACGGTGTGCTGAAATTGTAAGTAGTATTGTTCATTTCTCCCCCCTTTTCATCTTCCAATATGAAGTTGTATATAACTGAAATAAACATTTTAATGTCCATCTTATATTTTTATCTTTCTCACAACTATAATAAACAAGTTTCAAAAATTAAGTAAAAATTATTTTACTATCATACTGAAGACTTTTTTTTTTTTCGTGTTAAAAATGAAATTATATGGTATTAAAAGGATTTTAAATGAAGTAATATTTAATAATAATAATGAAAGAATAAGTTTGATATTTTAAAAAATATCTATTTATAAAAATTCATCTTGTAAAGTATAACTTCAAAAAAAAAAAAAGTTGTAACCCTCTTTTTATTTATTTGGTGTGTCCAACGTGCTAAAGTTTTGTCATGTTAAAAAGCATAAGCTTTGTGGATATTATATGTAATGCGTTGAAGCGTTATTGTAGTTATGTGTGCCAAGATCAAAATTGAGCAGCGTGTTAAAAACAACTTCCACAGCTGTTTGGTGCTCTTCAATAAAAAAAAAACAAAAAAAAACTTCTATTGTTTTTCAGAACAAACCATGAAATACATCTAATCCGTAGTGAATGCTTTTTTTATGTACAATTATTGCAGAGATAAAAAAGAATATCCAGAAAAAAAAATTATATGGAGATTTAAGTCTTTAAAGCAATAAAATCACAGTACCAGCTAAATGTTTATCTAAATTTTAATGTAAAGAATCTGGGATTATTCACTAACATTTTAGCTCACATAGTAACTAACATTTTAAGGTCTATACATATTTATAGGGGTAAAAAACACTCTATTTGTTTTTCAATGAAATTGAATGATTGAAAATGCCATCATTTATTGTATTCTGTCGATTTTTCTACCAATTGATGGAAATTGAGAAGGGTTGAATCCCCAATGGTTAAACTTTTCCATTAATCTTTAACTATCGCTTTTTTTTCTTTTTCTCTTTTTGTTGTTAGCAAATATAAATAATCAATAGTATTAAAAAGTAAGACTAAATACATTAATATATATATATATATATATATATATAATATATAATATATACACATTCAATTACCCTATATAAGTTGGATGCTAAAGGAGAATTATATCATTAAGAGTAACAAAAATAGGAACTTCAGTTCTTTTTATAACTATTTTTTGTAGTAATTCTTATTTTTAATTAAAATTATTTAAATGGTTAATATCTAAGTTATTTTCCATGAAACTAATTAGTTTCTTTTTATTATTTAGAATGTAAGATTTTTTTTTGTATAACCATTATCTTAATAAACCATTATCATTTACTTTTAGACTGTTAATCAAAATTCAAATTCAAAAGTTCTTTATTTCTCTCTTTCCTTCAATCGTATATACAATAGTATCTGCCAAAGATAATTAACAAAATGACAATAAAATAAATATAAATAATAAATAAAGAATAAATATATAATATAAAATGACAATTAATTTCGTACTAGTTACATAAACTACCTATGAGTTATGCTACCTTTACATAAGAAATTTTATTGACCCAAGCAGTTCATAGTATCATAACATTGTTACAACAAGCGTTTGTCTAGTCATTCTTTACAATTAATATAATAATAATAAATATATATATTTATAACTACATTAATAAAAATTTCTTCACAGTTTTATCTTTTTACAACCATAACAATGTTTTATGCAAAACGTGATAAATTAGTCAGTAAAATGTTCCAAATTTGAGTGTTGGTAAACATAAGTACCGAAACGAAATGAATAACTTTCAATTTTAGTAATGCATTTCAGTGTATAGTTGTGAAATTTTATGATTTCGTTGCGGTACATCAATTTCATCTATTTTTAAGTTAGGGCCAAAGTATTCAGATAAAGTATAATAATAATATACTGTATATATTAACAAAAAATTCAATAGGATTTTAAATAATGTTCCATTATATAAATTTTGAAGTGTTGATAGTAGGCTATCATATATCTTTCCTCTGTAATGTAATATGGGCTTCTTTCGTATAATTTATATTTTGTAACCGCGACCTTCATAGAATTCCGTGTGTTATAAGATACTGTTAACAGTTTTAGTTTAAAAAATTTACCTCTACAAGAGAAGAATCTAAATATTTCCAGTTAGGCGAAGTTCTTACTGCTTTCTTTTGATACTCTAAGGAATAGAACACCTTGAACAAAAAACATGTCTCATATAATATCCTAACTTACTTAAATATCAACGTTGATTTGGAGGTAATCATTTATTTCTAATTTATTTTCCGTTCATAAAATGGTAGTTGTTGGTTTATGACGTGACAGCTCACTAATCCAAGCGCATGGAAACAGGCGAGCTGTGACGTCATAAACCCGCAACTGCCATTTCGTGAATGGAAAATAAATTATAAATCAATGACTCCGGCCAAATCAACGTTGATATTTAGGTATATGTTAGGATATTGGAGATGTTTTTTTGTTCAAGGTGTTCTACGCCTTTAAGTATAATTTCAAGTTTCTTTCTTCTGTTCTACATTCATATTTATATTATTATCATATATCATTATTATCAGAACAATAAAAAATATAAATAACTGTGAGCACTCTCTAGGGCCCGGACGTTGTCAGGTTTTTATATATTTTGTTTTTGTTGTAATTTAGAAACATAAACATATTTAGAAAACTCTTGTACAAGAGTACAAGATTTTACGTGCGCTGTAAAATCAGTTATTTATTAAAAATATAATTTTAATTCATTGATTAAAATGTTTGAACAATTTCGTTTCTTAGAACTCAATAAAATTTTAATATATGCTATGTAAATACTGCATTCATTTTTATAAATAAAAAAAATATACATATTTTGCATTTTTTTTTTCAAATATACTAAAATCAATCATACCTTTTCCTTTTTATATAATTTTTATAATATTATTATGAGTTTTATGTAATAAACGATTATCATTTATCAATATTTTTGCCAAATAAACTTGTAAATAAATTATAAAATATGTTAAAAAATACATTACAAAAGTTTTTACATTTTCAAAAAACAAGAATATTTTGTTCATTTCTCTCTCTCTCTCTCTCTCTCTCTCTCTCTCTCTCTCTTCTCTTTTCCTCCCTCTCTAAACTCTTGTCACGCATGGTTGTTAGTCTCTTGCTGGCCGCAATTTTGTGTCAAAGCCAGAACGTGAGAGTTTCATTGTTGTGACATATCAACCAGTTCAAAGACTTTCAAAAAAAAAAAAAAAAAAAAAAAAAAACTCTTACGACTTGAATGGTAAAAACAACAACCGTGCATTAAATTTTTGTATTCACATTTCTGCCTCCAGCAAACAAATAGAAATTTGTCTTCTTTTTTGACGACCTGGAAAATATTATTATATGTATTATTTTTATTTTTTATTTTTTTGGTTTGAAACTAAACATTGCTGTTGAATACGCAATGGATTTTTTTTCTCTCCCTCTCTTATTATTATTTAGCTTTGAACAAGTCTAAAACAAGTTTACCGACAAACGAAGTTAAAAAATATAGAATTTTATGTTATAGATATACTATATTTTTTTATACGCCCATACCATACTATGGAGGTATACTTTTTATTTGTTATGTATACAATCAACATTTTGTAGCTAGAGGCACAATCATATGAAATTATTGGAGTGTACTGAAATTGGTAGAACGTAACGTTTACAAATAAAAGAGAATCTTTGAAATTTAGGGTTTTTAACATTTTATTGTATAAATATAGTTATAAAAATGTACAAGCTTAAAGAATCAAAGAAAGTCTTGTAATAAAAGTATTCTCGAATCATTCAAGTAAAAAATCATAATTTTTTGCTTCACGTATTGAAAAATAAATTATCAAAGTTATTTTTGGCGTTTTTTTTTCTCTCTCTTTCTCCTGTAGAAAAAGAAAAAAATCATTATGGATGCAACACATCTTGGAAAACTTTACATCCAACTTTCTTCCTTATTAATTTTCCTTAGGCAAAATAAGATACCCCGATTTAAAGGTTCAAGAACATTATCTTCAGTATAAGCTTCTAGTATAGAGTATAAAATGCATGTAAAACATTTTATTTTTATTGGGCGTGTGCTTTGTGCAAAATAATGTTGAATAAAAAAAGTTGTGCGCTTAAAAAAAAAATCATACATTATTAAATTTTATTAATTTTTATTATGCTTTAGAAGTGTATTACTTTTAAAAGTTATATTTACTCATCAAAATGTTAATATCATAAATTGCTTGTACAATATTATAAATTATTAAATGTAATTACTTTTTTTTTTTCTTTAATATATTATATAATTAATAGTTAATCATAACAAAAGTTTTCTAGCGTACTATAATCATAAAATAATAATAAGACTAGACTAATATTTTTTTTCTTCTTCTTCTTATATTACATAAAAAAACATCTTGGAAATAGAAATCAATGATACTATGAAAACACATTCTCACTATGAAAAAGAAAGAATGGAGGATTTGTACCGATTGTGATTGATCCATTTCTCTTTCACCAATAGACTCACAAAACTTAAAACACATATTTTTTTCTCCCTACTATTTTTATTACAATATGTTTTCTCTATGAGCCAGGAAAAAAAAAATAGTAAACGTAAATCTTCTTCTGTCAGCAAACCATAATATCATAGAACTTTTTATCTTATTCTATGCGTGTAGAAATCCTTGAGACGAATATTCTTATTATTCAAAGTCTTCAGATGAATAACAGACAAATTTTTCTATTCATAAAATAAAATATATCATTGTTGAGTATTTCTTATAAATCGTATAGTCTTAACTATCATTATTATTAAAAGTTTGATGATAATATTAAGGCGGGAAATCAGGTACTGTGGGATTTGACTAAAAAGTTGTAAAGAAAGAAAAATCTGAAATTTTGCAGTGATAAATTAGGATTATAGGCATCTTTAAAAATGCAAAAAAAAAAAAAAAAAAAAAAAATGGGGAGTCACCATGCTAGATTTTAAATTATGATTTTTTGAAGTATTAGTCCCATAAGAGCCCATATTAATTTCAATAATTATTTTCTCTCTTATCTGATAGTCAAGACTTCTGAAAATTTTATCATGTTTCAATTAACTTTCAAATGGCGTCATAAAGTTTCGAATTTTTTTTTTTTTTTTTTTAAATTTTGAGATACAAGTCATCTATATATACAACCCTTTTGTGGGTACAACCCTTTTTAAAAATAACATTAAAAAAATCGACAGAAAAAAAAAAAAAAAAAAAAGGATTTATATCTTTATTATTCACTCTCAAACTGTATATATAATAAAAATTAATCTTCATAATTTGATCAACTTTTGTTCATGATTGATTGAATAGAAACCTTTAACTATATATTGTTGTTTACTCTCATATAATAAGCTCTTGCTTATACATTGGCTACATTTTTTGTATGGTACGTAAATATATTTTGTTTTCAATATAGATTTATTCACGATTATTTTATTATGAATTGTTCGTAAATGAAATTAATAACAAGAGACCATTGTTTTATTTAAAAAAGAAATTGTATACTTTATAAAATATAGCTACCAAAAAATTCAGTATGTGTACTGCCAATATTTTATCATACATTTTATCATCATTTATTTTTATATACATAAACAAATCAGATCGTAAAATCAATTTCCTATGACCATTTTATTTTAACTAAATTATCTTTCAACTGTATTTATATATTTACTTTTTATATTATATAAAAAAATATAAAACTTAATAACTTTATTCAAGCTTGTTGTTAAAATTGATTTTGTATCAAATTTACCTATACCGAGGCTTTTATGTAGCTTTTTTCCACTTTTACTGTTGATAAGCTAAATACAACTTCAATTTAAGAGTACAATGGTGAATTGTGTGTATGTACTTAAACTGTGGAAATATATAGTAATATTACGTGGTAAAAAAAAAAAACAACAACACACAAAACAAACAAACTTGTGTTTACATAACATCTGTGTGGAATTTAAGTGGCTTGAGGATGTATAATTATTATTTTTTTTATTTGCATATGAAAACCATTTTTAAATTATGATGTGTAAGGAGGGAGAAAAAGAGAGAGCTACAGAGAGAGAGAGAGAGAGAGAGAGAGAGAGAGAGAGAGAGAGAGAGAGAGAGAGAGAGAGAGAGAGAGAGAGAGAGAGAGAGAGACAGAGAAACAAAGAGACAGACAGAGAGAGAGAGAAATGCATTTATGCAGAAAAATATAATTAATATTAATAATGCAATAAATAGTAATGGCTATGTCATGTCAGTAACTGCATGATGCAAAAATGCATTGTTACAAAAAGACTGGTGCCTTCCAGTCACGTGTACAGGTTAGGATATAAAACCCGACCTGGTATTGATGGGCTTGTCCGAAGTAAGCTGTTATTGGATGTACAGGCTGCCAAACGATGGGATAGCTTGAGTCCGATAGTGGTTGATCAGAGTCCACTGTGTTGGCAGTATGAATTAGCCTTCATATTCACAATGTGATGGCTGAGAGAAACCAAGCCGATAATAATAATAATGTGTTTTACACGGGAAAAAAATAACAAGTACATATATCCCGTATATTGCAATAGGTACCAGAAGGAATTGAAAAACTTGCACAGCAATGGGAGTAAATGCCAACATTTCAATGCATTCTTTGCCACCCACCGCACCCGCTCTATAACTTTGCCTTTGTAATCTACATGACAATGTTGCCATATTTAAGATTTTTCCCTAATGTTTTGCAAGATTTTATTTTGGTAACATACTAATACTGGAATAGGTATCGATATACTATAATATAATATCTGATGCAGGTAAACTATTCTACAGGCGTGTCTCACCTAGATTTAGTCACGTAGATTATATAAGATTATAGTATATCAGTACGCAGTTCCAGGTCAGTATTTACCTGTTGCAATTTGCAGTATTTGTGTAGCTGCCATTAGTAGGATTTTTTTTTCTGTGTAGACATTGTACAGAAAATTAATTACCATTGGCACTACAGTTCAAATTGCATGCATATTTCATGTTTTTACTAGCATTCCAAAGTCATTATAGCAGTAAGCTATAATAATCTTGCCTGAATTCTAAAAAAATGATGTTATTATACAACTGCTGCATTAATTTCTGATGTATAAATATTCTGAAAGTAGGAAAAACATCAGATTTAAAAAAAAAAAAAAAAAAAAAAAAAAAAACTCTTTGCCCCATATTTTTATTTTATACAACAATCTTGAAAATGGTAGATTAGAAAAAAATTAATTTTTAATGATTTAAAATATACTTGAATATCACTAATTATTAAAATATGTAAATAACATATGATAACAATTAAGTCTAAAAATATACACACTAGTAATTAAAATCTACAAGTTAAAATTTATTTATTTATATCACTTACATCACCTTCAAACTTTATAAAAATATTATAAATTTAAAGTTAAATATACCTGTGCGGAAACATTAAACTAGGGACTTCCTAAAATACATATCTAATAATCATCAAAGTTAGCATCACGTCATAACATTAACGTGTAAAAAATATCTAAAAATTTCTACTTCTCTCTCGCTCTCTCGATCTACTATGCTATGCTAGATTATCACTTAAAATTCATCTAGCTTTATTTATATATATATATAATATAATATTTTTAATTTGGAGAGAGAAAAAAAAAAAGGTGAACGTTGTTATAACTACTTAGATCAAGTGTATAAACTCTAGATTTATATAAGATTAGTTTATATGAACGTTATTTTTAAAGGTGTACTTAATGTATATATCTCATTATACACAAAGCACACTAGGGAAAAGTACTCTATTAATAGATAGTAAAAAAAAAAAACTCACTTTCATACATTAGTTAAGCTACATCAAAAAAAGTAGGTGTAAACTAACTCATTCTGGCCCATTAATCTCTACAATTTCTAATTCACACTTTATAAAGTAATGGCTAAATTATGAGTATTTTTTTCTTATTTAAAAGATGAAAGAATACTTTAATTTGACTTCATATTTTTTCATATGTAATTATTATTCATTACTTTATTTCTACAAATGTTTGTGTATTTAATCTTAGGCTATATACGCTCGTACCTCTACAGTTAAAAAAAGTAAATCCTCATTTTTAGTGTCATTGAAATGTTTATGAACTTTATCATCTACCTATACTAAAAATTTCAGAGCAATAAATCTTATTACTTGTAAAATTGATCAGTTCGTAAAAAGTAAAGTCGTGCAAGCTTTGTGATTGGTTGGATGATCTTGGAAAATTGTCTGTACATATAAAATAGTTGAAATTCTATTCCAGAAAGTTAGAATACATATATTATGAATTATTTACTGTTTCCAGATGATACTTATATTGGAAATCTTTTTTACTTGTATAATATTTCTGAAAGATACTTGATATTCACAGTACTCGAAATAGATCAAACACGTAGTAAATTGCTGTACAAGCCTCTTTACCTGAGATAGAGATAAAGAGAGAGAGAGAGAGAGAGAGAGGTAATATGATATTGTTGCTGATGTTACATTATATCATATTGCCAATCAAAATCGATTAATCATAGTTAAACTCCTTTCTTGTTGATTCCTTTTGAAATATAAAACATAACACAAAGTTAAACAAGGTCAACAAGAACATGATTATCGACCTCTTCAAGAACAAAACGCCGTCTCAAAAAAACACGTAATTTATTGCGTAAGGAATTTATATAGCATCTCTCCCTTCATATATACAAAACATTTTTAAACATCCTCATTAAAATGTCATTATCTTCCTTAACTTGTAAAGTAGAAATTGATTTTTGCTTTTTTACATTTTTACTTTTAACTTTTAACTTTTTTTTTTTTTTTTTTTTTTTTTTTTTTGAGAAAAAACGAAACCAATTTATGTTATTTATTTAATGGCATATTTTATATTCCAATATTTGAGAAATTTTTAGATGTCAGAGGAGACTATAGAGTATAATGTTTCTTATATCGTTACTTCATCTAGATAATTGAGGAAGTTTATATTATGTTATAACTTCAACTTTATGTTTTGTAAACTCAAGTCAACCATTGACGTAGATAGCTTTGATTTTATTTTGAATATAAAAAACATGTATACAAATTTTGTAACTCATTTTTATTTCTAAAATTTATAAACTTGAAAAAGATACATAAACAACAACTACCAATGGTGTAATTATCGTTAAATAAAAATAATTGTATTACATAATCATTTAATAACTAGTAAATAAATATTTAAATATTATTAACATGTTTAATGCATTACAACATGAACTGCAATATTACGTAAAGCCAGTCTTGGGGTCGATTATCGAAAACACGATAACTATAAGATAACTATAACTATAGTTCGTTATAGATATAGTATAGATTAACACTTTTGCAAAAACTATCGTTATAGTTATAGATTAACATTTATTTCTACGATTATCGTCCAATTCGATAACGATACTTTTAAAAATTTATTCACTCAAAAAAGCAATAAGGCTAAAAAAAAAAAAAAAAAAAAAAAAAAAAACAAGAAAAAGAGAAAAACCAGATACAGAGTATGATTATGAATAGCAGGTACAGACCAATATCACACCTGCTCACAGACAGTCAAGTAGACAAAACGCACAAAACTGTCTTTCATAAACATATTGTTTGGAAAGTACTAAAAATAGATTTTCTAGGAATCACTTTATATAAAATATAAAACAAATACGGTTACATTTTTATAATCTATGCCGAAATGTATATTAAAAAAAAAAAAAAAAAAAAAAGAAGAAGAAGAAGAAGAAGTTTTTTTTTTTTTTTTTTCATTTTTCAATTGCTTTTATAGTATTTCTCCCCCCTTTTTTTTCAATAATGAGAACTACATTGTTCAAATCAATGAAATTTGCCGCGGCGCCAAGTTGATTGACATTCAGCTACAATGTCCAAAGTATTTTTGTTATATTGTCTGAGTTTAAAGTAAATTTTTTGAATACACTATTGTATATAGTATAAGTGCTGATTTCTAACTGGATTTGCTATTAGATTTATTTGTAATTATTGTACAATAAAATATTTCCTAAAAACAAATTAAAGTAAAATTCTTGAAAATTAGGGGAAATACTGGGGAGAGTACGGGGCAACTTTTCTCCCTCTTCTATAAAATTTTTCACGATCTCACATTATGAAAATTTTGAGTTTCGTATTAGAAGTAATTTTTAAATCATAACATATTGTCTCTCCACACCGATTTTGTATTTATCTATTATAAAGTAGCAAAGTTATTCATATGTGATATAAAATCTAAAATGTACAGTACAACTGATCAGTGCAATTTTATCATTTTATTACTATTCTATCAAAAATTCTATAAAAAAATGATGTTATTAAAAATTTGGAAAATATAGTATCGTTATCGTGAAATTATCGTTATAGTTATAGTATCGTTATAGTTTTCAAAAAATAAAAAGTATCGATATCGTTATAGTTATAGTGTGAGGCTAAAATATAGTATCGTTATCGTTATAGAAATTTTGGGTATCGAACCCAAGACTGCGTAAAGCCAACAAGAATAAGAACATAAAAAAAGGGGTCTCTTTTTACTGGAATGGAAATAAATAAAAGTGTTTAAAAGAAATAGAATAACAGTGTTTAGAAATAGGAAACTCATTGTTATAAACGCTACTCTTTTTTTTTTTTTTTATTTTTTTCCTTTAAGACCATTGATTAAGATTGTATTTTAAACTTAATGAATCAAATGAAGAAAATAAGGTATTGTATTACGTCACATACATTGTGATACAAGAGAGGGTGAAGTGTAGTTTTCTACTTTTTGGCACAAATCCAAAAGTTATAGTTTAGAGTACCTTATATAACAAGAGGGGTAAACTTAACTTATATACACTCTAGTCGACTCTACTCTCTCTATATTCTATCTATAGTATACACAACTCGAAAGATTATATATATATATATATATATATATATATATATATATATATATATATACGAGAAGAAAATTTTTGGACACTAATATTACATAAACTATTTGTTCACGGTATGTTCCTTTAGTGATTTATGATAACATATTTCTATTCCTAGATTAACATGAATACTAATATTAAAAATATTAAAATAAAAAATATTTATGTAATTCATCATATTTTAGTATGATAAATTATTTTATTGTTTACTTTTATGATTAAGTATAAACTTTTTTTCATGTATATGAGATATGAAAAGAACAAAAATGAAAAGAAAAAAAAAACTTTAAATGAATACTTTTTAATTTATAACGTAATTTTGAAGTTAAAAAAGTAAAGAAGCAATTATTTTCAAGTACGCTCGCTGGTGGAAAAAATTGTACGCATTTTAAAATAAAAGACTAGATTCGCATCAGTTTTGTGGTTTGAAGAACACATGAGCAATACACCTACTAGAACGACAAACCTACCACTTTTGGACCGAGGTCAAAACACATTTCTTATTCTTATTACTTTTTTTTTTCTTTTTCTTTCTTTCTTTCTTTTTTTTCTTTTTTTTTTTTTTTTTTTTTTTTTGTCTACCATAATATACATTATGCTTGTCGCAATAGTTTACCTTTGGTGGGGCAAAAAAATAATAAATAAATAAAGAATACGATAACATTATTTTTAATACTGTCTCTTCGTGTCATTATAAATACTAAAAAAAATAGCACTAGTAGCAATACAAAACATTAAAAAAAATTTAAAAAAAAAAAAAAAAAAACAGAAAAAAACAGAAAAAAATATTACATTTGGTACATAAAGTTGTAAATATTAATATCCATAGAGAAAAATTCAAGCAGATAACAAATTTATTTCAATGAAAGAAATTGTTATTACAAACTTATTTATAATAATAATAAGAAAACTTTTAATTTTTCTCTATTTTATCGTGTGTGTTCTTATTAAAAAAGTTTTGCAGTTCTATGCAGTTTTTTTTATAGAGTATACTATAATAGTTACGTGTTTATTTCTTTGATAGAATAAAATGAAATAATATTCTTTTATATATTTATATATATATATATATATATATATATATATATATATATATATATATATATATATATATATATATATATATATATATATAATTGTTTTCTTATATACTTTATGATAGTTTTATAACTATTTTATTTCTTGATATATAAATTATTTTATACTTTCTGTAAATGACACCATTACATTTTTATATTTCAATAGAAGTAAACTTTGAATATAATAAGACTATACGATATTGAAAAATGTGTGCCGTATTACCAATTATATTTATGTAAGAAAATCCCAGCTTTATTTCCAATGTTATTTGTATGAAACACGTGGAAATATAAGCGGTCAAAATTTATGTCATTCAAAGCGAACACGTAGTACGTTCTCAAAAGTGAATGAAAAGAGTGATAGATACATGTCATTTTTTTTTCTTTTAAATTTGGGTGTATCTAATTTTGGCATAAATGTAAGCGGAAATGACTATCATCCAAGTTGATCAAAGAGGGGGAAGAAGTAATTGGACTCATTCCCAAGCATACGACTGCACTTTTATTTTTCCTGCTATATCTGCACCCTTCACAAGTCAATGACTTTTTTTATACATACATATTATGTATACCCTGTTTTAGGCTTTTTTTTTTTTTTTTTTTTTTTTTTAGTATATTGCATAAAAAATGCATTCACTTTCAACTCCAAAGAACTTTGTGATAAATTACTGAAGCATTTTTTTTTTATACCATAATTTATGAAGCTATTTTTTCCATTACTTTTTTTGTAAAAAGGTGTAAATTTATTTTTATGGTATTTTTGTTACACGGATAGTAATATTTCATATTTTAAAGTTAGAAAAGGTAATAATCACTTAAAGAAGCAAGTAATAAAAATATATAAAATTACTTCCCATGTTTTAAAGTAAACATTTATAAAATATGCATTTCAATTACACAAATGTGAACTATTTTTGATTGAAATTTTGTTTACCGTCTCTTTGAACATGCATTTTGTATTTGGAAAAATAAAACAAAAATTTATATGTTAAACGTAATTTCACTGTACAAATATTTCTATTTAATTCCAATATTTTAATTTTATAAATATTTGTCATCGTTTCGCTGTTTTATATAAAATAATAATCAATATTATTTTACAATTGAGTACATGAATAAATATTTAACTAATAAAATGATAAACAAAGAAACTCTCTTCATAACACCTACATCCGATTAAAGTATAATAATGAAAATAATGATTATTATTTTTTTTTAAATTATAGAACACACACATACATAAAAAAAAAGATAACTAATATTAAATTTTCATTTAATATTTACACAAGGGTTTTCAATTTTATTATTATAATAAAAAAAAATTAAAAAACAACAACCATTTTTGTTTCCCCTTATATAAAAGAATTTTCCCAAGTGTAAAGCAACATAATGAATAATAACTTTTTCATATATATATATATATATATATGAAAAGTCACACAAAACACTTGTTAGAACCATATCATAAAAACGGCCTTGGAAAATACTTTATACATGTAAAAACATGTTTCATGTTGGTTAAATATTAAGAGCCCTTTTTTTTTTTTTTTTTTTCTTAAAAAAAGAAAATTTAAAATTTCCCATACAACTTCTCTCTGTCACGTTATAAACAATTTTTTTTTTGAAATTTATTTTATGTTGAAAATAACTCAGTGATATGGTTTTAGTCCACGGTTTATTAGCTATAGCTATACTGTATTATATATCTACTACTTCATAGTATACTTGCCGGTAAGGGAATATTTATATCATGGGAATGAAGGGAAAAAAACACGCCTGGGATATAGGCAGCTGACGTTTTGTGTTCGTAGCTTTACTATACATAGGTACAGGTGTGTAGGTTGAGAAAATATAAAATCTCTCTAAAAAGTAATGTGTCATACTGCATTTGTTTATAATTTATTAGAATTATATCAATTTTTTTTACGTTGAAATTTTTTTTCTGGAAACAATGTAATTTAAAATATTTTCATTTAATATAATGTTTGTAATCTTAAAGTATAATGATATTACGTAAGAGAGAGAGAGAGAGAGAGAGAGAGAGAGAGAGAGAGAGAGAGAGAGAGAGAGAGAGAGAGAGAGAGAAGACATTGCATAATGATCTCTTTAGTTATAAATACAAAATGAGACAGAAAGTCATTAAAATGTTACGTGCATTTTCTTTACGTGCTTTGTACTTTTTTTTATATTCTGTACTCATGACAAGAAAAAATACTATCGTTTACTTTCTTACGCCATAATACTGTTGAACAAAAAAAAAATTGTGACATCCTCTGTACAGTACATGCTTTTAAGACTTACTTGCCATAAAAATACTATATAAATATTATATATATATATATTCTTCTATGATGTAACATATTATGACATGAAGATAGTAACTTTCAATACAAATCTAGAGTACTCTATACAAATCAAGTAATATGTATTTTATCCTGTGAAGTATGCAACCTGGTTGTCATATTTGTATTTCTGGTTGCAGGTGTTGAAGGAATGGAAGAAAAATTACTCTCAATGAATGGTTCAGGTGTTTCTCCTCATTACGTTACACATGTTTCTCGCTCTGGTGGACGTGAAGAACGACGTATGATGGATATAACACGTGACAAACCAATCAAGGTTACAGTTAGAGTTGTCGTCCCTGTACGAGATCATCCAAAAGTAAGTAAACTTGACATATTTTTTTATTATTATTATATAATATAATGATATACTTCATATTATTTCTAATATAAAAATGAAGAAATTTCATTTCTTTTTGTGTCACATAATAGAAGTACGTGTGATATATTATCTTTTTTTATTATTATTTTATTTAACAGGGTAGGTTCACTGTGTTTTGAAACAGAAATACAACATTTTATAGTATTTTTATTCATTTCAATTTTTTTTTTATTATCTTTTAAATGTCAAAATAAAATTATTATACAGTATATTGATTTCTAAATTATTAAAAATTAATTTTAAGTACAACATTCAATTTTACGAAAAATAAAAAATCATTTCAACTATTTTGTTTAAAAGCATGTGATTTTACTATTTTTTTTTCTACAAAGACTGAAAGCGAGTTGATAAAAAAATAATAGAATAATAATAACAAAAAACTTTTAACTTGAACACAAAAACATTATAATTACAATATGTGCGCATACGTATACGCACACACAATTCTAAAGCTTTTTTTTTTTTTTTTTTTTACTACTTGAAACTTTTTTTAGACACACACACACACACACACACACACACACACACACACACACACACATATATATATATATATATATATATATATATATATATATATATATATATATATATATATATATATATATATATATATATATATATATATATATAATATTATGTACTTGCTTTAAGTTATGCTAGAACTTTACTTTATATACTTTATATTAAATAATAATAATATACTTATAGAGAAAAATACTCATTAATAATTTTTATTTATCACTCACAGTGTGTACATAATAAAACATTCAAAACCTCTTGAATGAGTATGGTTATGTTTAAATTTTAATACTTCGCTGAACAATCAAGTATTCTCTTTTCTAAACTGTAAAATCAACCTCCTACTGTTTGATGAATAACGTTTGTTGATGCTTTGCATTAATTAAATATTTATACATAACTTAAAATACATGGCTTTTGTATTAACAGCAAATAATAACAACAATAAAATTTCTTCATTGTTATGCATATTTACTTATTATTCTCTCTGTTATTATTATTATTTTGCATACATAATTAGTGCGTTTTAAATTAAAATGACTCAATTAAAGCATGATATATGTTTAGATTTTTTTTGTATCGGATATCGGGTATACAAAATTTGTGATATATATATGATATACTTTCATATATATCATTGTAAAATATATAAAAACACTCCTTATATTCAATACAATTTCATGGAGTATTAAGATATTATACTTATTTTAATGATATCCAAAATAGTACAAATTATACAAGAATAAAAATACAATGTTACATAATTTAAATATATTGTAAAAAAAGTTTTGTTTAATTTTAGAAAAATAAGATATTTCCTGCTTAGCAGTAATATATAATGTATTTCTATTCTAAAATGTTGTTTACGTGTAAGGAAAAAAAACGTATTTATTATATTGTATGTGTAACAGAATTTTAAAGAAATCTATAAATAGATTTAATCCAGCTTGTTATACAGAAAGTCGCATGATTTTTGTCATGACAATCTTTATATTTTAAAAATAGACTTTACACAATGTTAAGAAGTCTTCAACTTTTGCATGGTTTAACATCAGTTTCAAATTACAAAATATCATTAATTATAATTCTCAATTCAATATATTATTTTTTTTCTTTTTAAATATAAATATAGATTTTTACATTTAGAAATTCTCTCGTCTTTTTTATCACAAAAAAAAAAAATAAATAAAAATCTAAAAATAGTTTCTTAATAACCCTCACTCTAGTTTTCTGTGGTTTCATATAAAAATAATTTAAACGCATCAATCGCGTTTGTAGAACATCTCTCCTTATACCTTACATATACTGTAATATATTATGTTACTTTACTTACCTTATATAGTTTTTTTGTCTACTCATATTTATTTATATATACAGTCTACTACCTTTCTCTAAGAAACATATAAAAAGCAATAGTTAAAAATCAACAAAATAGTTGTAAATCTAGACTAAAAAAATAACCTAAAATTTTGAACAACATTACATACAATGCTATTTAGCTATCTTTATTGGGACAATTTAATGGTGTTGATTTCATTTATTTTCTCAACACCTGTCTCACTTTTTGACCGTTATCTTATTTTTTTCTTCATTGTAGTTTTTTTTATGTTTGAACATTGTATAAAAACGTTTTTATCGTTAGATACAAGTCGACTTTGGATAATAAAACTTTTAATGTTCTGCAACACATCCTATTACTACAGACAAATTTTTTGACGTGCTTGTTTTATTGCACTGCAGTGTTATTAATGCAATTTTTAGATCATTAAATGTATTTAAAAAAAATAACAACAAAAGAATAATATAATTAAGTAATTATGCAGCTAAGTAAGTTATGTATAGTATAATGTATACTGTTTTATTTTCAAAAAAATAAAAATAAATACTAATATAATAAATGCAATAAAATTATCATTGTATCTTAATGATGTTATCATTAACATAACTGTAAATTTTACTGCATTGTATAAAAAAAAGAGAAGCGGAAATATTAATTTCACAATTATCTGGTCGATAGTTGATACTTATTATGTAAAATTTGTAAAGATATGGATTTTTTTTTAAGGTGCCCTAAAAAACTTTCTACAGCTATATTTTAACAAAAAATTAAAAAGTTTTGAAACATAACATTCGATGTTCAACATCAACAACAAGTACACGCTAAAAAAATCTTCGTAATAACCGTTAACTAAAACAAAACAAACAAACAAACTATGCTTGTATTATTTACTCTTTTTTTTTTATCTGTCAATACCTAATCAATAAAAATGTGTTGTGAGTGGGTGTTTGTATAAAAGGTAATGTGAAACATAAGACATATATAAAAAGAAGAAGAATAAGAAGGAAAAAACTTTTTTTTTCTCTCTCCCTGTATCAAGGAGTTTTTGATAGAAAAGTTGCAAAGCCACACTCTCTATATAGCTTGTCAGGATAAATAAGAGAGTTAAGTTAGAGGGATTGCATCAAACTGTATATAACTGTACGTATATATATATATATATATATATATATATATATATATATATATATATATATATATATATATATATAGAGAGAGAGAGAGAGAGAGAGAGAGAGAGAGATACATAGATAGAAATCGTATATTATTCTGGTCACGCTGTTTTCTATTAAGTTAACGTTAGTTACCTACCTGGTAGCTTTTTGCAGCGTTCATTTCCTGATTCCACTAACACGATATGAAATAAAATGAAATGAAATGAATGTCACATATAAAATGCAACCTATTATTCAAGTTAACAATGAACATATGATTCTCATCTCTACGTTTTCTATTATTATTTTGATTATTATTATGCACTTCACTTTAAAATTGTATGGTTGAAAATATTTTATGAAATAAAAGGCATGATACAATTATGTTGAAAAATAGTCTATTGTTAAGTATAAAATAAATATAACAACAATATAAAATGAAATAAATAGCTTTTGATTTGATTTTATAAATACATAGGAGATGGCAGAAATATATTTATGAAAATATGACATTATTTCTTACTGACAAAACTTATAAATAATAATAATAACTCAATAATTATTAAAAACAACAACAACAACAACAACAAAAATTTCCTTTTGCATAAAATATTACATGCATAAGAAATATAATATCTTATGTTTGAAAATAATGTAGACACAATCTGAATGCAAATTAGTTATTTAAAAAGTTTTTTATGTTAACTTAAAAAAAAAAAAAAAAAAAAAAAAAGACGATAAAGAAGAAACAAATCAGTAAGTATTATACTTTCATGAACATAGACTGACAAGCAATTTATCGTTCAAACGATGACATACACACACTAAAAAAATCTACCTACGTAATGTTTGAATCATAAATTTTCAAGCTAAGAACAAGTGATTATTTTTATGTATGTCTAAAAAAAAAAAAAAGTTTAACTTAAGTCTGTAATAAAAATAATGTATAAGAAAAATGCAGATATAAGCACACGTCAATGTAAAGAATTTTTCATTATTCTTGTAAATACTCTTCTTTTTTTTTATTATTTATTCATATTTTATATATGAAAATATGAAGATATTTAAGATTCTCTATCCTTATGAAATGTAAGGTCTACTTCTAAGGTATTTTTTATTTAAACTTTATGAAAATAATGTCCTCAGAATTAGATTACAATGATATATTAGATGACATGTTAGTAATATAGAATATTACAGACTTTCATAATTTCATGGACATTTATTATAAAATAATGTTTATATCTTCAACGGTTACGATGAATTTGTTTAACTGCGAGTAAAAATATAACTTGAAGATTTTTGTTTTGTTGTATTTGCCCATGCGAACCCACAAGTTGTCCACTCATTGGAATGGTACTTATAGGCATAGGCGGAATGAAAAAGTCAAACAGGCTTTTTCAGCCCACAATACCAAGAATTGTACTTGACGAGACCCGTACAGCGGAAAAAAGAATTTGGGAGAAGGTTAAAATTAGGGTACTAGGATTTGGAAGGTAAGCGGCTGTGGCCTAAAATAAAGGGAACTGCCCCGGTATTCACCTGAATTGACGAAGGGAAAACTACAGAAAACCTACGTCATTGGCAGCCGACGAGAGATTTCCAAATTTAATGAAATAACTTTGAACTTAAAAAAATTCAAAGCTTTGAAACTCCTCTCACCTCCCGAATCACAAACCACCTAGTAGCTGCAAATAAGTAGCTGAAATAAGGTATACTGTTACTTACATATATAAATGTTAAAAAAAAAAATAGCCCTCAATACGTTTTCCTATACATTTATAAACCAAACTTAAATATTCAGATAAATAGGAAACTAATGCCTTTTTATCAAAAGTAGATATAACCCACATCCATTATCTCAATCTTTTAAATACCTTTTAAAAGTTAAAAATTTTGTGGTAAACCATTTAACCTAACGTTAGGAATAAAGTATCATTCACATGACGCGTAAATTTGACGCGCGTCGACGCGCGTCGACGGATAAACAAAGTTGCAACAATATAAACAAATGGACCCTTTCACATGGTTTTAAAACTGACGCGTGCTGACGCGTCCTGACGCGCAAAGCTGGCATCTCCCAGCTTTCGACGCGTCAGCGCGCGTCAGGACGCGTCAAAATGACGGATGCATGTGAACGGTCCCATTTGTTTACAATAGCGCAGCTCGACGCGTCAGGACGCGTCAGTTTTCTGCGCATGCGCACGCGCATGCGCAGTACGCTTTCTCATTGCTCTCATGTGAAATAGGCAAATTCTTGAAACCGTCAGCTCGCGTCAGTATCCGTCGACGCGCGTCAACGCGCGTCAAATTTACGCGTCATGTGAATGATACTTTACTCATCAAAATTTATTGATTTCTCTTTAAGTATACTTAAAACAGTTATTTGGTTACACTTTCAATTTAAATCCCTTATTTCCTAATCCTAAAACATTTTACGTATTTTAATGAGGAAATTATTTACTTTAAATATGACTGTTATTTTTTTCATTTTAATTTAAAAAAAACTAACATAAAGATATATTATAAACTTCTTTTTTTTTTTTTAATTAGATTATCTAAAACATTTCTTCATAATAAAGCATTCCATATCTAGAAATGAAAGAGATAACAATGACTAAAAAAAAAGTACTTTGCATGAATAATAATAATAATATAAAATTTAAATAAATTTTCATTGTTAGTAAAATAAATGTAGGAATAGTTAGACACCAGATTGTGTACGTGTATGTATGTATATTTGCTAAAAGTGTGAAGTATTACACATATGCATATTCAGAGAGATGATATCTATTCACATTTTACCCCCTCTTTCTCTTTCAAACTAAATTCTATCTCATTTCCTTATTCTATACTACTATGAGAATATTCATTCCGTATATATATATATACGTATAGTATTAAATATACTGTCTAGCTCTTTTCTCTTTTCATTACACCACTTTAGTTAAAAGGCCAGTGTAGCCAAAGTATTATATAACATCATCTATACATTAAAGTAGGTAGTTTTAGTGGTTTGCTACTTTGACAGTCACTTGGTCAGGATCTTCTTCTTCTTCTCCTTCTTCATCAGAATCCTTGGTACAGTACCTGCTGCTTTTAATTACCTTTTAAGTTGATCCTTCTAAAATTTTATGCACCCCTTTAAAACTTTTCAATGTTTATGAAATAACATTCTAATTAACAATATTTAAATTATAAATTGACCTGAAAAATGAGGTATATATATATTATATATCGCTACCTTTTTTTTATCGTTACTTTACATGGTTAAAATCAATAAATTTACATTTTGTTCATTAATAAAAATTACTTTTGCTCTATAAGGAAAGTTAATAGTTTTGAACGCGAGAGTGTTGAAATTACTTTGCAAATTAGGATGCGAGGTAGGAGCTCTCTCTCTCTCTCTCTCTCTCTCTCGTAGAAGTTTCACATCACGTGACAATTAAGTACGTCACATAATTGTATCACGCTCAGAGTCTAATGTAAAATTTTATTTAATAAAATTTCCTCAAACTTGTTATCGATACATTAATGTTCGTTCATATATGGAGAGAGAGAGAGAGAGAGAGAGAGAGAGAGAGAGAGAGAGAGAGAGAGAGAGAGAGAGAGAGAGAGAGAGAGACGAGAAACTAGGTATCTACTTTAATGCTCTTTTACTTGGAAAGTTAAGTATTTTGCCAGCAGTTAACTTAATTTTTGAAATAGCCTGGAAAAAAGGGTGTTTTTCTCTAATCCAACTATCTTGACGATTAACTTAGATCAGAAACATAAAAAGAAAGTAAGGAAGAAAATCACGACTGTACTATTTAAGGACTTGGTAAAAAAATAGTTTTCTTTTTTTTTATTATTATTTTCTTTTAGTATTAGTTCTTTCTTTTACGTCATTTCTTAGTCTATGTTTATTACAAAATATTTAAATAAGACTAATTTTGGACTGTAATGTTAATCTTTGTTTTCATTACATGTGTTTAGAGCAGTAAAAATTAAAATGTCTGTACTTTTTCTTATTTCTTTTTTTTTCTTTGACAACCACACAAATAAATGTTAATTAGTTTTTAATTATTATTCCGGCTGATAGAGTCTTCCTTATTACTCATCCATTGCATGCTAATATATTACGAAAATAAATAAGTTAAACGTAATAAGGCAAGGCATATATACAAACAAAATTGGTAACGTATATTGGTATAAATAAACCACATTCTGTATAGAAACCCACACGTTTACAATTTTTATAGTAAGAAGAAATTTCAATTTCTATCTCAATTTTGGTAGTATATATTTTTTAAATTGGACTTCCTTATGGAAGAGTGATATCAAAGCATGATGTTTGAAGTTTTATAGGAAAGTTCCCTCTCTTCTCTCTCTCTCTCTATCCCTCTCTGCCTCTCTCTCTCTCTCTCTCCCTCTCTGTCTCTCTCACACATACACTCACCCTTGCATATACTATAGTGATCGAGGGGGGCGCTATATAGGTAGTGTCAACCATCCTCAAGGGGAAACTTTGCAAGGTGTCAAAACGCCCTTAGCATTTCAGCATTTATAATACACGATAGTGAGGCGCAAACATGCAAAGGTAGTGAGAGAGGGAGGAGGATTTCTTTGATACACAAAAACCTGCATTTTTCATCATATAACCCATCATCATTCTCTCTATATGTTATACATTATGCAATATACGTCTCCTTTTTTATTATTATTATTATTTTTTACTGTCCATTTTATGAAAAATGCAAAGTATATCTCCTTGAAAATTAGCTTAAGTGCAGCGTAAATATAAAAGAAAAAGAATATGAAAGGAGGTGAATTAATTATTTATGATAAACTAATGCGTGTTAGTATTTTATGTTGTTTACATTACCTTTTCAATTAAGTTTTAAGTAAATTTTTAATTAATTAAATTTACATCATTAAATTTCTATTACATAATTCTTATCTTACCTTAAAATTGTAAAGGAGTCAGCTTATATAATTTTTTTTTTTTTATGTTTGTTAGAAAAAAAAATGTCAAAAAGTTTTCGTTTTATTATAAATTACTCTCATGTGAATTGGTTAGAACATAGAAATTATTCATCCCTGCATTTCATTGTAAAAGTAAATCTGATTAACTTTTAAATTCATAGTTTTATATTTAAAAAAAAAAGGGAGTAGTTAAAATCAATATGTAAAGCTTCATTAGTGCTTAGAGCTTATTGCAATTTGAAGTATCTTATGATTATTTTGGTGTTAGGAGATCAGAATTGGATGTACTGTACAGTATGTATAGTTTGCTTGCAAGCGTGTTATTGTTATTATTGAACAACAAGTAGGGGTATATATGTGTAAGTGAGAGAGTGTGAGAGAGAGAGAAAGAGAGAGAGAGAGAGTGTGTGTGTGCGAGTGTGTATGTGTGTGTGTGTGTGTGTGTGTGTGTGTGTGTGTGTGTGTGTGTGTGTGTGTGTGTGTGTGTGTGTGTGTGTGTGTGTGTGTGTGTGTGTGTGTGTGTGTGTGTGTGTGTGTGTGTGTGTGTGTGTGTGTGTGTGTGTGAGAGAGAGAGAGAGAGAGAGAGAGAGAGAGAGAGAGGGAGAGAGAGAGAGAGAGAATTGAATTAGACTGGATTACGATGTCAGGGATTAGAGCTGCAATGTCAACTGGAAATTACATTGGATCAGCGCTCACCAACCCTCTACATTCCCTCTCATCTAATCTCTCTCACTTTCTCTCTCTCTCTCTCTCTCTCTCTCTCTCTCTCTCTCTCTACATTTGCCTCTTTTCTCTTATCACATCTATACAAACTAAAATACAATTGTACCAAATTTGAAATTTTTATAACTTTTCTATTCAAAAATCACTTTTTTTTTGTGAATAAAATTGTATTTTTATATTACTCGTACTCTATATATTCATGTTTTTGATATATTTCATGCAATACGTGCGATATTATGCTTTGTCATATTTCTTTTATGATCACGAAAACGTGTTCTTAGCAATAAAAATTGCTGCGTTTTATGATAGTAAAAAGCAACAACAAAACTATAAATATATTTTATTTATATATAAAACTATATTTACGTGCATTGTTTTATATAAATGTAGAAAATCAAAATTGTATAATATTTTGTTTGTATTTATTTAAGCATTTTTTTATTATAGCTTTTATTTCAATTTACCAAACCACACATTTCAATACTTTATAAAATATAAATCAATAAAACTTTATAAATAAAAAAGTAGAATAAATTAGCAGATTATATAGAGTATAACATATTAAATATTTTCAACATAATGTAATATTTAAAATATAAGCTCGGTAGAGTATGACTGTATGCATATATAAATATGTGTGTTATTATATGTATATAGTCAATTTAGAAAGTTAAAATGGTAAAATAAATAATTAAACTGGTGGTTACTTTAGCACTCTAAAGGTATAAAATAGATGAATATGGGGTGTTTAAAGAAGAAGCGGGTTTCACTTTGTGAGTAATGGTAGCACCTCAATTATAATGTTTTATGTGTCCGAAATGGTTTTAGCTCTTTTCCTGTACTTTGTATATATATACACACTGTGTGTGTGTGATGATGGTAGTAGTAACTATAGAAGAGAGATAGAGAAAGAGGAAGATGAGAGAGAGAGAGATACGTTTGCAATAGGAGGTGTAAAGGAAATAGCAAGTTAGAGCGAGAACAAACAAAAGGAGAGAAAGTAGAAAGATAGTATACAAGAAAAGAACATAATGTTCAAACTTAAAACAAAGTTGAAAGAAAAACAAAGAACAGAAAATAATTATAAAATTTTTCGATTCTTTTACATTTTAAAGTATATAAGCAACATTAACTCTATCATATAAGAAAATAACTTTTTTTGGTTAATGAGCACCAAGAAAATAAAGAACATAATTTAAATACCTGAAGTCTAATTAGCTTTGTATCTATGCCAAAATATTTTAACACTTCCTAATTGTTTGTTTTTTTTTATAAATTTATTACTACCTTTTTATAATTTATGTTATAATTATAAATTTTATAAAAAAAAAAAAGTTTAATACAAATTTATTACGGGATTAACTTAACATTATGTTTTAATACGCACATATTATCATATATAATTACAACAATATATATTTTATTTTTAAATGATAGTACTGAACAACGTGTTAAAAATTTGATACTCTTTTAATTTCGTTTCATTATATATAACAAAACACGTAACAAATCCTCTTATATTTTATTTTATTTTATTTTTTTGAATTAAAAAAATTTATTTCAATAAATAACTTGTCAATTATTTAAATTGATTTTTCTTTCATTGTTAAATATTACAAAAAAAAATTGTAACGAAAGAAAAAAAAATTCTATAAATATAAATTTATAATAACTAGTGGGAGAGAAGTAGGTAGTTGAATAGAATGACAGGATGTCATATTTATTGACGAGCCATTTATTCCGTTGCTAGGCAACCAGTGATGCTATACAACACCCATATATTATTATATAACATGATGAGAAATTGTGTGCTCTATTTATCTGTGAGAATACAATAAAAAAAATCAACAACACGTTTCATCTACAGAATAATATTATAAAATTTATTCTAGCAAAAAAAAAAAAAAAAAAAAAATAGTTGCAAACTATTTTTTATAATATATATGTATATATATATATATATATATATATATATATATATATATATATATATATATATATATATATATATATATATATATATATATATATAAAATACTTTGTTACAGATCAAACACATAGTAGAATGGTATTTTGTACCTTTGTTGTCAATACAATTAAAAGTATTATATTTTTTTGCATTGTGATTTGGAAAAAAAAGGTTGAATATTACATATCTGTCAATTCCACTGTTTATCATTGTTTTTATATAATTTTTATGTCGTGTTGATTTAAAATGAAAATTAATGCTTGCGCGCAAATAAATAAAAAAAAAATCAGCAAAAAATAAAAGCAAAAAAGAATCCCTTCAAAAAACCTTTTTCATTTTCCTTTATTACTTGAAACGTTAATTTATATTTTAGAAATTGTTCTTTCTCCACTTTTTTTTTACATTAAATAGAATTTTATACAAAGCTTGTGTAGCACTTAACGATTGTTTTTTTTTAAATAAATATATATATATATATATTATATATATATATATATATATATATATATATACCCGTGATACACAAAAAGTCTGATAAATGATTTATAAAGCATTGATAAATTTTGACTGATAAAGATATTATAAAATATGTATAAAGGTCTGATAAAAGTCTTATATGCGACACTTTTCAAACGTTTATCAGTCAAATTACCATGTATAAGGATAGGACAAATTTTTTCGTTTCTCCTATGCTTATACATGTAAAATTTTACATTGAAATTTGACTTGTAAGCTGATAAAACATTGAATAAAATCTGATAAATGTCTGATAAAAAGCTGATAAATGTCTGATAAAAAGCTGATAAATGTTTGATAAAAAGCTGATAAATGTCTGATAAATAATTATGCGTTTTTCTCTTCCCTTCCCTCCCCCTTCCCCCTCCCTCCCTCCTGTACCCTTCATCCCACATTCCACCCAGCACTACCCACTTCAATGTTTGTCATAACATTGTTGCCAATTTTGCCTTGTATTACAAAATATTCTTATTAATTGATATTCTTCAATTAATAAGAGAAAAAAACTTTATTTTTCAAAGGATGCATCGGATTATAGGAGCGGATGAGTCGCACACATCGGTAATCGTAACAGCTTGAGATCAAGTTGGTTTCCTAGCTGAAACACATGAAATACAATTAATTACAATAAATATTGAAATAATTATTAATGTGAACATGTCACTTACCTATATATTAACATGATGACCACATGAAGCTCCTCTTACAAGTAGGTGAAGCTTCTTGCTGCTTAGTTTTAATTGAAATATGTAAGCGCTAACAAAGTGCGTGCATACTGCTCTGGCTGATTTGTGCTACTGCCTGCTACCTCTGCTCCTGCTGTACACTCCAAAATTTTCTAAGTCCTCAACGGTTTCGTCTACCAAAAGAGGCGCCTCGCGTTCCCCTCCAAATTTATTTCCCGTTAGGTCATCAAACTTTTATCAGACTTTTGAAAAATTTCAAATTTTATTTTTAAGTTTATATATTCATACTTTTATCAGATGTTTGAAATTAAAAAAAAAAAATAATCAAACGTTTATCAGTCATTTATAATTATCAAACTTTTATCAATACTTTATAATATATTTATCATACTTTTTTCAGTTTTTACTCCTAGATTCAAAAAATTCTATCAAACTCTATCAGTCCTTTATCCATGTATTATCAGACAAAAACACTACTATCAAATGTTTATAAGAACTTAATCAAGGCTTTCTCAAACTTTTATCAGCATTTTCGTATGGCTCGGGTATATATATATATATATATATATATATATATATATATATATATATATATATATAAGCATCCCTGTTTCACCTACCTTTTTAGATTAATACATTACATAATTTTTTTCATAAAACAAGAATTGTATATTTTCATAAGGATTAAAGAAGTTTTTCAGCACTTAGTTTTTACGTATAAAAATTTATGTTTAAAATATTTTTGTTAATATTTTGCGTGAAAATTTATCGTATTTTATTGATTTCTGTTTATATAAAATGATGATCATAACGTATTGTTCTATTGTGCCGTCAAATAACAATACAAATCATCTTCAAATCAGTTTTACATTCATATGCAAATTCTTTTCAATTTCAAGTATTTTAGTCAGGGGAAAACTTATGATGAACAATATAAAGTCATTTTTTTTATTTGAAAATGAAGCTATTAGTTTATATCTCTCCGTTGTAAAAACAGTTTAGAGTTATATAAGGGAAAGCTAAAAAGTGATGTATTTTAACCCCTATGAATGCGTCGTCTTTTGGAACGTATAAAACTAAAAGCAAGATATTAAGAGCAGAGAGGTTTAATGAAATATCTTTAATCAACTTCTTGAAAGCTCTTCAAGTCCAACCTAACTTTTTAGAAAAAAATAAAATAAACATAGTAACCCATAGAAATTCAATGCAAATCATTGAAAGTATTTTTCTACTCTCTTGATTTTGAAAATAAAATAAAGTAAACGATAAAGGGGAAGTAAACTTTATTTTATAACTTATTTAAATTTTGATTGATTAATGATTAATTATGTAATATGAATAAGTAAAAGGCACTTTTCAAATTAGTATGAAATGGCAAAATAAAAGAATATTTTAAGTAGCTGAAAGTGAGAATTACTTTTACTTTGTGGTTATGTAAAAATGTTGTAGCAATTAATGTTTTAAAATTATTCTATTCCTAATAAACATAAATTTTTCTGTACACAGATTCCTATAATCATAATATTAAAGATTTTCTTTTCTACATATAATTAGCCAAGTCTTTTTTTTTTTTTTTTTTTTTTTTTTTTTTTTTTTTTTTAATCTCGAATTGCAATGTTTTATCATTTTAGGAAGCATGTAAAATATTTACTTTAAATTTCTTGAAAAACTATAATTAAAGCTACTTTTTAAATTTAAAATTACTAACAAGCAAAAAAACTTAATAATATAAAAAGAATGTTAAAATAAAAACAAATCACACATATATACGTGAGTATGCTGTATATATATCCTGTGTATATATATAATGTGTGTGTAAAATTATAAAAAAATCATGTCAATCTTTATATGAGTGTTCTACACAATGTATATAAAATCATATAATACTGTATAGTATTCCCATTGGTATGAAAAAAAAACTCTACACACTCGTTTTGTAATCCACATGAATTTGAGTTACATTGCGTATTGTACGTATAGTACATGTCACGTATACTTCACAATGACACGTCATGAAAAATTATATATATATATATATATATATATATATATATATATATATTTGTGAGAGATATGTATTTTTTTATTTCAATAATACAGAATAACGTTACATTAAAATGTCTCTTTAGACTTCATTTTATTTTTTTTAGCAACATTGTATCACCCTCCACCCACCACCTCCCCAACCCATTCTGACTTTAAATACAAAGAAAATATCCTGTGTATAGTAAAATCTATTCTATAAATAAGAATTTAATAAACTTTAAAATTTAAACACTAAAAAAAAAATTAAAAAAAAGAAAAGTTGTTGTTCCCCTTTAATTCTGATTAATAATAATATAGTAATGGCTCATTTTTTTATTGTACATTTCCTACATATAAGTTTTTACTATATTGTAGTACACAAAAATGAATATGTACATTTTTTTATTTAAAGGAAAAAAAATTTATATGTATAATGAAAAATGTAATGAAAATTTTTACACTTACATTTTATTTCATTTTTATTACATTTTCCTGTGAGCGGAATAATAAATGTATTTATCAACATAAAAATAAAAATAAATTACTATAACAAGCATAACTACACATTTTTATGTGTGTTTAAAAAAAAATCTGAGGAATAACAGAAATAATTATTAACTTTTATATTAATTACGTAAATTTAATTAAAGTGACTTTAGATATAGAATTCATACAAAATTATATTTCATAACTTAATTATTTGTTATTGAAAATTGTTATGAAAACATTGTTCTCTCGTTAATTAATAAATAATTGGAAATATGAAGCCTTAGGCATATTAATTATTATTTTTACTAACTTTAATGTCAACAATACAACTTCTTACAAATTTTAAATGTCACGTTGTCCAACTTTACAATAACTTATATTTATTTAAATAGTATTGTTTTTATGTTAAAAATCAATACGTATTTAACCAAACTATGCTAAATTGTATAGTATTAAAGGCATAGACAACATGAAAACATTAGCATTTACATCACAAAACACTTGATGGGACGTACAGCTCTGGCCAAAAGTTTGAAAACGATTTGTATAGGCAACCCGCAATCACACTATGTTATCTTTATGAAAAAATGAAGTGGTCACCGCTGCCCCGTTCTTAAACTTTTGGCCAGAGATGTACATAAATAACATTAATTGGTCTCAAAACCCAAATGTAACGCAGTAGCAGTGATCAGAAAATTTCGATTTATGCAACCCGCACAACATTTTTATACTAGTTTTTGCCTATTTCTGACGTCATAAACAGAAATATACACGTAAATTGCATACTTTACAGTTATTTCACGCTCTCTTGTGGCGTCACATTTACATTCTGGTAAAATTATCATCAGTTTTGTAGATCCCATTTTGTGTTTATGATTAAAAAGAACTTGTTGTTTCATGTTTTCTGTACCTTTAAAGGAAAAAAAAACTTCAAGCTTGAATTTCATTAGAGTTTAAAGTATCGGAAAATTTTACTATGTAATATGAAAATTTGTTGGCAATCACACGGTTAATTAAATAATTGGATCATTAGTTTATTTTATGGGTAATATTTCGACATTTAGCAATAATTTCAATAGTATGTAATATGATTTTTTTTATTGTAATTTTCAGTTATGTACTGTACAATAAATAAGTTGTCCAAAATATCATGTAAATAATAAATTACTCGACATTTGTTCAGATGGGATTTCAGAGATAATATTGTTGAATTATTTCATTCCAAGTTTGCAATATAATATGACACAAACAGGATTTGTTTTTATGTTAATATTTTTGTTGCAAAAAAAAAAAAAAAAAAAAAAAAAAAAAAAAAAAAAAAAAAAAAATTGCGCCTGCAAGTTTTGTAAGTAGGCTTTTTGTTCAACAGTTAAACATTTAGAAAAATGAAGTTTAGTTTCTAGTATCACCTGAGACTACAAGTAGAATTAAAGGCTTTATAGGAAACTGACAATAAGCTGCACAGTGGGGCATAAACAAAAACTAACGGTTTCATAGTTTTTGATTGGGTAAATCAATACTGTTTACAAGAGCAACCACTATTTTTTTCAAACAAATAAAATTGTTCACTAAAATATCAGTATATTTGTTAAAGCTTGCAAAACAACGCAGTCAAGTTGATTCTTTTGTTTTGAAGGAAGATTTTGTGTCTAGTGTTCCAGGAAAAAAAGATAAAATTTTTATATAATATTTTATATAAATGGTTATTTTATTCTACCTATAAAATGTTCAAGGTTTCAATTAGTTTTCCAGTCAATAGCTTTGTTGATATTGTTCAACACTATAATTACTTAATTCTAAGAATTTTCTTTCGTCATTAAAATCTCAAGAAACACACAAAAGATGAACGAAAACAAGCAGGTAATTATGGATAACAACACTATAGTGTACCTTTCTTTGTCTAAAAATCTAGACTGTAAGAGCTTATAAACATGGGTTGTATATTTTAGCTACATATTATATACTTTTATACATATTATCTTTATTAACATCGCTTTAGTTTATGAAAATTAGTTTTATCTTAGAAAACAAAAATTCATTAAAAACATTAAATTAGACTTGTTATATACTGGACAAGATTAAAAAAAAAAATAATAAAATAAAAAGAGATTTAAATAGCAGATAAGGTTGAGAATAAAAAAAATCACTGTTTTATTTAAAAAGTGCTTATACTTTAAATGAATTCTAATATATATATATATATATGTATAGTATATATATATATATATATATATATATATATATATATATATATATGTATATATATTAAGCTCGTGTTATAGAAAATGTAAATTTCTATTTCTCAAAATATTCTCTCTCTATTTCCTAAGACATTCTAGACTATTTATTCATATTTTGACTTATATGCGCCCATTGGGCATAATGGTGCTAAAAATATTAAACTAAATTCTCTAGCAAGAACATAAATATAAAAGTATACTGTGGTAAAAATTTAATTTAATTCCAAAATAAAGCAAGAAAAAAATATATGCTGTGATAAAATGCATTGAACAATAGATCCATGTTCCACTATTTTCACATATTCCTGCATACTGTTTGTTTGCCTAAATTACAATCAAATTCTATACACATTTTAAATAGAAGCACTTTGGAGAATAGTTTATTTGAACTACATATCTCTGTTTTAAATATAGCTGAAATAATTTTATTTACAACTATTTTTACAAACATAAATGTAATAAAGCTTCTAAATTGATTAAGTATATTAATATATATTAGTTTCTTTATTAAACAGTGTAAATGAAGTACATTTAAAATTAATATACAAGTAAAAAAAAATTATATTGCATTCAAATATTAAAAACTATTACAATTGCTAATTTTGGCATAGATTGTAAATAAATATACAGATCTAAAAATATAAAATATAATATTGTTTTTAAAATAACTACTGTAATTACATATATAATATTATTTTCACCAGCATGCATAATATATTTTATATAACTGTTGAATACGCATGTATTATAGAATACGGACATATGAACAAAGAAGTAATTTTCTTGTCATATATAGTATTTAAGTATACCATGAATAGCAAGATGGGTAGTTTAAATTATTACTGTAAAACTTCTGTGAAATTAACTATGCTTGAAAATTTTCACACTCTTGACCATTAAAACAAACGAAAATTTAGTTTATGTCTATACCTACGTATCTCTCTCTGTCTCTCTCTGTCTCTCTCTGTCTCTCTCTCTCTTTCTCTCTCTCCATGATATAAACTGTAAAGTATATTATTATATATTACACTGTTTAAAATATTGTATTAAATACCTTAATTTACATGTATTATTCTCTATGTGAATTTTATACAATGAATTTAGAATATAGTATACTTTTAATCTATTAATACCCTTTTAAAATTATATAATTGTTTTAAATTTACATGGTTTTAATTATTATGCTAACTTACTATGCATATTGAATTAACTATCTTAACTCGTACGTGAAAGAATGTTGATTATTCTATTGTGTTGATTTTTGTGCAGATGCTGTGTACTGTGTTAAAAAGAATTTGAATTATAGTTATGATTTTTAATTTTGCAATTTAAATTAAAAAAAAAAAGGCAGCATAAAAAGTGAAACAAAAAATTGTCATTTTTATACCTCATTTTGTTATATTGTCATGGTGTTTAATTTTAAAATATCTACTAACTTATTCACACGGTGCATTATTCTTTAGTGTGTAATAAAATTTATATCATGAATATTAAATTTGTGTGATTGCATGCAATCAAACTTATTGCACATTAAAAATAATGCATTCTATGTATAAGTAGACTATATATTACACTTTCCAGTAAACAGTTCTGTAAGTAAAGTACTTGCCAAGTTCTATTTTAAATTTGGAATATACACACGATTGCGATAATATATTTTACCACTTAACGTAAATGTGCATTTTTCTCAACACATCATCGTAAATTAAGTGCAAAATTTTGAATGGTAAAATATACTGTTGCAATCATGAGTAAAAATGCCCCATATAATAAACTAAAGTCATTCTCGTACCGGTGTACTGCATGTGAATTTCCCATAAAAAAAACTTTCAATTTGACGGACACGTACATTTTATTATAATGATGCATTTCTGGTGCATTTAAAACATGCACTTGTCATTTACATTAAAAGATGCTTACGACAGATGCAAGTACGGTACATTTCCTGTAGTTTTTACAGTAACGTGTGTTTACTGCGCATACGTATTTTGTTTACCATTTTTCTTTTCTTGATTAATAACAATAAAGTTTTATTTTTTTAATGTTTATTGACAAGCCTCTATTCTATTTTACCAAAACAAAGTGATTTATTTTTCATGTCTTTAAGTAATAAATTACTAACATTTAAAAGCATAGATAAATTTAAAAAAATAATAATAATAAAAAAAAAATTCAAAGCTTTTTATTACTGTCATAATTTTATAAACTGAATAAAATAGAAAATGAATATTGATAATAAAAAAAGTACATCACATACATCAAGTACAAAATATAAAAAAATGAAACTCAATTTTTTAATTCATTAAAGAATATTGTTCATAAAAAATATTTTATAGTTTTTTATTTAAAAAATTTAATTAAAATATAAATATAATGAATTTTTTATTATTATTATTATTTGCAAGAGATTGTCATCTCGTATTTCTAGATAGACACTATAATTTAATAAATGTCTGAGCAGTGAATTGTGTCAGAATGAATTTGACAATTATAATGAAAATATTATTACATTTTTGTATTGAATTAACAAGACATTTTAAATATTAGTTGAAAAATGAATTGATTGACGTTGTTTAATTAGAAAGTTGATTAAGGAAAAAAAATGGTAAAGAGAAGTTTGTAATTTCAAAGCTGCTGTGTTTTAATTTTGTTCACCAAAATATTATTATTATTATTATTTTTTTTTTTTTTCCGAGTTATTTTTGCTTACGAAGCACTTTAGTTTATATTACTTTCTGTTCGTTTAATATTAAACAAAAAACATTTCTATAAACATTCTATAATATCCGTTGCTTAATTTTTGTAAATTAGGCACAGCGCACTTTTTTTGTTGTTGTTGTTGTTGTTGTTGTTGTTGTTGTTGTTGTTGTTGTTGTTGTTGTTGTTGTTGTTGTTGTTGTTGTTGTTGAAGTGGAGTGAACGTACTTGTGCTACGTAAAAACTAAAAATAATAAAAATATACATAAAATGTAGCGCTATTTTGAGTCACCAGACAGCAAAATATTTTTAAATGCAATTTACAAGAATAAAAAAAAAAGTTTTATTATAAAACAATATACACAGTTTTTTTTTTTTACTTATTTAGATTATTTTAAAAATTACGTAATAATAATACACATATTTACGCGAATATATTTGTGAAAGTAAAAAATATAAGCATACAATTTTATTTTGCTCTCATGCATTAAATAATAATACCATTTACATTAACCTTTTTAAAAATAATAATACTAGAATTCAATTAAAACACCAAAACACCTTATGACGCCAAAATTGTTACTTTCAAAACAGCTGTTTATGTATACACCGCATTACTAAAAAAAATAAAAAAAAAAAATAAATAAAATGTAAACATGCCTACTTAAACATGATTTTTAGCTGATTTTTTAATTCAAATATTATTAAATTATTAATTTGAATATTAAGCACACATCGTGGTACCTACAGCTAATTAATTAAATTATAGATTCACTATACAATACCTAATAAACAATAACATATAATTAACCTTTGCAATCTGAACAATATATGATTACTATATAGAACATTTGAACTACACTATACACCAGATAAAATACTTTAAATAATTATCAGTAATAAAAAATATGAATAAAATATCAATTTTTTTTTAAAAAAAAATCGACGATGTAATAAAAAAAATGTCAACAGCTATAAAAAAAAAATAATATTCAATGAATCTTGTTAAATAATTAAAAAGTGATAAGTTTCAATTTGATGTAACAATTTTTATTCATTCATTATTTCTTTTTAATCTTATATTATTGAGAAAAAAAATCAATTAAAGGTTACATAATGAAAAAAAAAAAGTAATGATTACATGGTTTTAAATTTTTCAATCTATAAAAACTTTTTATATCATATAATTTGCCTGGATCTGCGAGTAATTTTTTTTTATATTATAATATATAGATTTGAATTACATGCTGGATGATCTTTCAATATATTTTATGCTGATATTATTTACTGATTAAATTACTTTAGCTTTGTAATGTCAGCATGAATTTATGATACTTGTTAATATGACATATTGACAATGCAATTCTATCCTATAAAGTTACTTTAAACATGCTGCATTTTAATTACTATATATCAGCTTATATATTATTATACTTAATGAAATTTTAATTTATATTATAGCAGACCTATATAATGTAAATTAAAAATATACCATATATATAAATTTTAAATTACTATTAATTTATATATATATTTTTTTAATACATCAATAAAAAAGGAAACTAAATTAAATATAGTGTTTTTAATATAAATAAAATATTAATTAAAATGGATATAGCCATACATATATAATCATATGTATATGGTATAATATACATATATGTTATTAAAATAATAAAAACAAACATGTTTTTGAATGTAACTGTAATGCATGGATGTTATAAAGAATTGAATTTTATTTGGTGTCTATATTTATAGTATTTTGTTATAAACTTTTCATTAGGGAGGAAATTGTTTACAATAATATACAAACTTATTTGGATTTTATACATTATAATAAAATCCGTTCAAAATACATAATAAAATAATATTACTTATTTACATCATCAATTTCCTTTATTTTAAACTGTAAAAATATTATTAATTACACAGTATATTAATCAAATAAATTTTTATTTTATTTAATTGCATGTCTTTCATATAAATTAATGTACTTTTTTATTAATATTATATTTAAAAACAAAAAAATGTCGAATACAATGCATGGAATACTATGAAAGTATATAATTTAAGTTTTGGTGTGGTAGGTAATAATCATAATTCTACCAAGTTCTAAAATTGGACAGAAATTTCGATAGTAAATGAAATATGGTAGTTTGTGTGGAAGGAGAGAGAGAGAGAGAGAGAGAGAGAGAGAGAGAGAGAGAGAGAGAGAGAGAGAGAGAGAGAGAGAGAGAGAGAGATGGTGCTATTAGCTTACGCCACGGGAGCACCTGCTAGTAACTGGGATTACGCCGTCTGTCTTACCGTCCTTGATTCATATCCTCTTCTCTCTTCTTTCCCTACCTGAAAATTGATTAGGAAATAAAAATAAAATATGATATTAAATTTTCAATATTTTCTACAGAAATTATATTAATTAATAGCCTTTTTTTTTTTTTTTTTTTTTTTTTTTAAGAACTCGTAAATTCTTATATTTTTATCTGTGACTGATTTTTTTAAAGTAATAAATTCAATCTCAGCTGCGCTAGAGGTGTGTATTAATATAGAATATTTTATGTAATAAACTTTTTATGCAGATTTTTATAATAAAATTTAATTTATAATATGCAAGTTGCAATGAAATAAAATATCGTAGAGATAAAAAAAAAAAAAAAAAAGTTAGGGGAAAGCTTAAAAAAAATCCAGTTGCATTTCAAAACAATTTTTTTTTTTTTTTTTTTTTTTTTGACGTTTTACTTTTTACCGTTTATTGTTACAATACTTTACTTTTCAAAGACTTAAATTTACCAAATGCAAAAACAACATACAATATCGATTGACAAAACCACGTTTCATGACTGAATATTTATATAGCTTTAGTTTTTGACTTGTATAAAGTTGTTTTTTATCATATATTTGTAGTGGTTCCAATGATTCTGGTTGGTTAGATTACATTGTATGCAGTTTACAAGTCGTAACATGCGACCGGCAAGCTGTAAAACGTATCACAGGAAACTATAAAACACACACTACGTTCCATATATACCAATATAACAGTATAAAAAAAACTCTCTGATACCCCTAAGTAGTTTGCTTCACTTTTTTTCCATTTTATTTTCTACTCTGTGTATAACTTTTTTTTTTTTTTTCAATTTAATCATTGAATAGTATGGTTTTGATAATGCTCTTCAAAGAGAAAAACAGCAGCATGTATTTTGTCATTAAAAAGAAATGAATGAAAGAGATGGGAAAAAAAGGGGGGGACAAGTTTTCTACGATACTAACTTTAACAAGGCTATATTCTAGAAATTCAATTTGTTTTTGCTCGTGAAAAATGGAGAAAGAGAGAGAGAGAGAGAGAGAGAGATTATAGAAATAACTGTATTATAATACAAGTCGATTTTATGCACATAAATGTGAAGTTTTAGGATATTGCATTTTTATTTGTATAACGTTTAAATTTAAAATATATCATGTTGTTACAAGTAGAGTAGAAATTAACAGCAAAAGCATTCGTGATTACAGTAATGTACGTAAGTAGTAAAAATGTCGTACTTCTTTTTTACTGCATTTCTTGTGAGAAAAAAAATTTTGCATCCTGTATTACTTTGGCAATTTTTATTACTAATTTGACTGTATTGCATTAAACTTTACAGATGTTGTGATCTGAAACGAATTTTTCAGCAGCATTAAGTCACAGTAGCATTGTGTCTACAGAAATGTCATTTACTTTTGAAAACCAAAATTAAAGGTCTAAAATTATGCAAAGGAATGTGATGATATTGCATACCTGTATTTCGAAGACATAGCAAATTCCTTTTTTAATTCCAATAACAACAATTATTTATATTTGAAATTTTTAATTACACATCCTAAATTTTTACACATTAAAGTTTTTCTTTTTAAACTGTAAGAGAGAGAGAGAGAGAGAGAGAGAGAGAGAGAGAGAGAGAGAGAGAGAGAGAAAGAGGCACATATTCAGATTTACGTGACAGTAACGTTTTGAGTGTCTGTCCTCTTTTACTGAGTGATTATTCTCTTTCACGCTCTAGACTCGATGGTTTTAGCCAATAATTATTCATATAACATTCATTTTTATTATTAATATTTTACATTTTTTACTATTTATTAAAATTTTATGATAAAAATCTGACAAAATTAAAAATTTGTCATCTCTCCAAAATTTATCATCATATTTTTGCGAATTTTTTTCACGTAATAAGTCTTTTGATAAATTTTTATTACATTACACTTTGAAGTTTTTATATCCATATTACTTTATATGAGTATACGTAATGTAACAAGTGGTTGAAATCTTTTTTCTATATATATATACATACAATAAGAATGTTTAACCCATTGTCAGTCAGGTTTTCTTACTTTAATATGTATGTTTGTCTCTGTGGGGACATTTATAAATATATATATATATATATATATATATATATATATATATATATTTTTATATATGTATATATATATATATATATATATATATATATATATATATATATATATATATATATATAATAGAAAAAACTAAAAGCAAAAGGTGTGAACACAAAGTATAAAGTTAAAGCTATAACTTCTACGTAAGTACTAGGATTCTAGGATTCTTCTTTCTCTTTTTCCCCCTCTTTATGTTTCTTATTCTTTGTACAATATCTAGTATAAAAACCGTTAAATTTCCCAAGCGTCTTGAATTAAAAAGGTAAAAAGTAAAAAGGTAAAAAAAAAAAAAAAAAAAAAAAAAAAAAAAAAAGAAGAAGAAGAAGAAGAAGAAGAAGAAGAAAAGACATCGTGGAAAAAACGAAAGAAAAAAGTTTGCACACCAAGAATTTTTTTTTATTTTCTCTCTCTCTCTCTCTCTCTCTCTCTCTCTCTCTCTCTCTCTCTCTCTCTCTCTCTCATTTCTTTGTCTTTTTTTTAAAGGTAGATTTTACATTCAAAGGTAAGAAGAGAGAGAGAGAGAGAGAGAGAGAGAGAGAGAGAGAGAGAGAGAGAGAGAGAGAGAGAGAGAGAGAGAGAGAGAGAGAGAGAGAGAGAGAGAGAGAGAGAGAGAGAGAGAGAGACCAAAAAGCATTAGTGCAGGATTACTGCTACCGGTATAAACTCGTCATACACTAAGCAAGTGTAAATATTTAATGAGATGACACGTACCTACATACGTACATACCCATACACACATACGTATACATAATATACACGGTGTGTGTGTATGTTACAACCTACAAAGTAAACTTTGACCTCTTTTTTTTTTTTTTATTCACTTAAATAAATAAAAATAATAATTTAAACGTTTCTTGTACACAAACTTTATACTATATGAATACATAATATATTTTAAATGTGTATTCTACCGCTTAATGTTTTTCTACTGTGTTAATGAAATGTAAAGCTAAACATAAAAAAATATATTAATATTCTCTGTATATTTCATAATAAAAAAACTAAAAAAAAAAAAAAAAAAAAAAAAACTGTGTAATAATGTAGACGTAAAAACTAATTAATTAATGTGTAGCTTATATGCTAAAACCTTTACAAAATGAAAATTATATCAACCTCTAATACAACATGTAAAATTAAAAAATAATAACATACATACATATCATGACGCCATAGTCCCTTTCGGGGTAGGCCAGGACGAATCCTTTCTAGTAAGAGGGCTTGCAATGATCTGTGGCTTACCAGACCACAGGATCTACAGGATCTACCCTTAATACCACACTCATCTGGTCTCCTAATACCAGACCTGTGCAGCTCGGACCACCAAACCTTACGACGGCAGCACTCGCCATTATGGACGAGAGGTGGTCAAACTGCCTGGCCAACCAAACCACGCATTGCAGCTTGCAGCGGAAACGTACACATTGGAACACACTGAAACTAATAAATAATAAACTGTAAATAATAATAATAATAATAATAATATATATATATATTATTATTATATATATATATATATATATATATATATATATATATATATATATATATATATATATATATATATATTAAAATTATTACAAAACACTGAAAAGAGCAATTATTTAGATTTGTTATATAAATTTAGCATTAAATCCAAATATTATCTAAATAATTACAATACATAATTTGAATAATTACACAATTATTTACGTATGCTGCACTTAAAATTTCTAAAGAGACTGTTGAACCAGATAAAAATTGTATTAAATTATTTATTAAGTTTTTTTAAAAACACAAAAACAAAATTGCTTTTATTTTTCTCCGTGAAATCAGGTTTACATTTTATCTTTTTGACGTTTAAGTAAATCCACATTTATTAATAAAAACTGCCATTTTTTTAGTGTTATGTCACGAAAAAAAAAAAAATGTTAAAACGATGATAAATTAAATACAGTCTTTTGTGTAAGTTAAAACGTGTGAGATAAGACAATTTGGATGTAATTAATTCATTATATATTAAAACAAGAAGTTTATATTATAAAGATAGCAAATATTATATAAAGAGGTTTTAACGTTGAGTTAATTGTACATTATTATATTTCTCATCATACTTTTTAAACTAATTTTTTAAGTTTTTAATTTCAATGATTATTTATCCTTACAAAATGTAACAATATTTAAGAAATTTTTTTTTTATTATTTTTTTATTAATATAAATAGCTTTTTTTATGAAAATAAGCGTAATTTGTATTTTCTAACTTATTTATAATTGCGAAAAAGATAAAAATAAGTGAAGCCATATATATATAAATATATATATATTTTATATAATTCATCAAGTTTTATTATAAGCATTGAAACTCACAGTTCATAAAAAAATTATTAGTTTTAATAAAAAATATTTTTATTACATGATTTGTTCGGCATTTAATTTTAAAAGAAATTGCATTATATTATAGAATTTGCTGTAATTATTCTTTGAGTATTTTTATGGTTGATAATGAAAAATAATATAAAATTTTATATTTTAATTAAGTATAAAGCTTTATTATATATATATTTTTTATTATTATTTAATGTTCACTTTTTTACATTATAATAATTAAATAAAGTACACTCCCCCTGAATAAATCTGACCGGTCGCGTTAAAGTTTCCTCATAGATTTAACATTTGGAGACATGAACGCTGCGGTCAGATTTATTCGGGGGGAGTGTACATATATCAGAAAATATAATGACCGAGAAACTTTGCAAACTTTTACTACTACAGTTTAACTCCAATGCTAATTTCATTTATTCCCCTTTACCTATCATACAATGTTCATCGAAATAGCGTGCAGGTGACCGCGGCCTTGTAAATTTAGTTAATTTTTGACGTATCTTGCTTCGTTACAGTGAAATTTTATATTAAGAAAAAAAATGTAATTTTTTTCCTATTGATATAATTTTTACTATAGATTAACCCATGCATTTAATGTTCGTTTACTTTGAACTTAATGGATGTTACCGGTAAAGAGCGTGATAGTCGCGGTATAGGAGAAGATACCCCTAATTTCTTATCCTTTAGCATGCGAGAACATATTATAACGCTTTCTGTGAGAAAACTATTTTACTATAAGGTCGGAATATTTTAAATAAAGGATATTATGTATAGTAGAAACACTCTTACGTGTTTGAAACTAATACATTTTTAAATTTCATTACTAGTAACTTCCATTGAAAATTTGCAAATTTTATTATGTGGTCAAAATTACATTTTAATAAGAAAACCCACGAGTAAACAACTTTATCACTATAAGTTTACAACAAGAATGAAACATTATATAATGTATGTAAGTTACAGACTTGATCACGTTACTGATTATTTGTAACTTCATTACGTTACTCACTACTTCAAGAAAAAGAAATAACACTACGTTACTCGTTACAGTTTTTTTAAAGAGTAATGACACTACGTTACTACTCTTAAAAGTAGTGAAGTTACTTCGTTACTTTACGTTATTTACTTTCAATATTTTCTTAAAAAATAAAACGATTTTCAAAAATATGTTAAAAATATTATTATTGTTTTCCGATAAATTATAAATAGACAGATTTAAATAAAAATCAGAACAGTAATTTTGAATTACTACAGTATATAATGATGAAAGTATATTTATTTACCTATAGATTTTAAAGCCTTTTTTTTTCAGTGGTTGAAATTTTAGAAAGTAGTGTCGTTACATGGCAAAAATTACTTGAAAAAGTAACGCGTTACCGTTACTCGTTACAGCTACCAAAATGTAATGACGTTACGATATTTTTAACAATAAGTAGTGAAATTACGTAACGTCGTTACTGCCCAAGTCTGGTAAGTTGTTAAAGGCGTAGAACACCTTGAACAAAAAAGTTGCATAATATCCTAACAAACCAAAAAATCAACGTTGATTTGTCCGGAGTCATTGATTTCTAATTTATTTTCCATTCACAAAATGACACTGGCGGTCACTGACGTCACAACTTGCCCGGTTTATGCGTGCGTGGACCAGGCGAGCTGTGACGTCAATGACTGCTAGTGGCATTTTGTGAATGGAAAATAAAGTAGAAATCAGTGACTTTGGCCAAATCAACGTTGATTTTCAGGTTTGTTAGGATATTATACAACTTTTTTATTCAAGGTGTTCTACGCCTTTAATAATTCTTGGTATAGATAAATTCCCAAACGTTATTATAAATTGTATATAAATATATATGATGTTGTGTTATGTAATACATTGAAGTAATATCAAATTCTCTAAATCATCAACAAACATAATTTAACATGATATCAATTAATCTTGTCATGTCTCGAATGTCATTTGACTTCATATTATATTGATTTCAATATATGATTGACAGCCTTCTCTCACCCTCTATCATTTGTCAATTTGCGTATTAGATATACTAATTACTCTTACAACAGGATTGTATGTATTAGTATTATATGGAACTATATTATATAATACAACTTGTATTCTTAAGTGATTAAACTATAGTTAAGAAACACTTCACTTAAGTTGTGTGTATCAAAGTTACCTAGATTTACTTAAATTTAGTTAAAGCCATAGACCACATAAAACAACATGTGCTTTTTAATGAATACACACGAAATGGGATCTTCAAAACTAATGACAATTATTACCAGAATGTCAATGTAGCCCCACGAGAGGGCCTAAAAAAACTGTAAAGCATGCGATTTGCGTGAAAATTCATGTTTATGACGTCAGAAACATGTCAATATTAGTATAAAAATGTTGTGCGGGTTGCATAAATTGAATTTTCTGATCACCGCTACGGGGCTGCTGTTGGGTTTTGAGACAAACTAATGTTATTTATGTAAGTCCCATCAAGTGTTTTGTGATATAAATGCTTATGTTTTTCTCTGGTCTGTTACTTAAAAGGTTTATAATAGTTTTAAGTTTATTTTGGTTTGTAGGTATAGCAGACGTGTTTTCTATAATATAGTAATATATGTATGCATGTCTGATGAGGACATTGACATTGTCCCGGTCGAGCCGAATTCCTTTTCAATGTCAGTTTACTGCTTATATAACACGGTGTAACACGAAAGCTAAACCCTGACATTGACATTGTTAAAAAGTCGTGCGAAAATTTAGAATAACGTGAATAAATTAATTAAAAACAGAATAATAATAGTACTATTATTTAACCTTTTTGTCAAACTTTTCGTACTATACGTTGTCTTTAATGTCTTGGTTCAGAGGTAGGACATGTTACCCTGACTGCACTTATTGCATATCTCTTTTACAATAAAAATGTTAATTATTTTTATTTCAATAATAACAACGTATTTAATAACAATGCTGAAATCTTGTTTGTAGTATAATCACTTTAAAATATTGCATAAATTATGATGCTATGCATTAGTGTTGCTGCATTGTGTTATCGTAATTTTTATGTATTTATTTATGTCCGTTCACATTTTTTTTCCAATTTCCTTTAAAACAGATTTCTTTTTCTTCACTTAGACATTTTTTTAAAGATACAAATATAATCTAAATTCATTTTTCATAACCTTTCTTTGCATATCAATCGTTCTTATAAAAATATTGTAGTTTTTCTTTAAGATAATCCTTAAACGTAAAGATGCATAGGAAGTAAAAAATTTCAATTCATTTCTTTGTCATGCTGCTTAGATTTTTTTTTCTAAATCCTAACAAAGCTATATGCTTTAGTGAAGGGAATAGAGACGAAAAAATTTCTGATTTGAAAAAAATTTATTCCTATGAGATTATACTTCAATTTTAGTTCAACATCTTTGCAAGATACAATTGATTTTTTTTATACGTATGTTCTTGACTCCAGTACACATTTTTTTTCTTCTTTCTTGGAAATTGAATGTGGCTTACATTTGTGAGAGAGAGTTTTCAAGAATGAATTTTCTATAATGTTGTCGTATGAGATTGTAATGCTTTAACCAGTGTACGTATAAGTTTGCTAGATTACATATTCATTGCTTAAATTTTAGTACATTTGTCGGTATGTGATTGACATATGCGTACGTACGTAGGAGGGAGAGAGAGAGAGAGAGAGAGAGAGAGAGAGCAAGTGAAGGGTTTCATTTTTAGACGCAAAACTTTGAATATAACTGTCAAAATCATACCTTACAGTGTTGAAAGTGCGGTGCAATGACATATATATATATATATATATATATATATATATATATATATATATAATATATGTATTATTTTTTCCTACTTCATTTTTATAGGGTAAAAAGAAATGACAGCCAAAAGTTATATGTATTATAAAAGCATATTTTATCTAGTGAAAAAAAATTTAAAATTGTGGTTTTTACTTGATAATATTATTATAGTAAAATAAAAAAGCTATATAACTGTACCTACGTTATACAAGATCACAATGTAATACCATACAGTAATAATAAAAACTTAAATTCTCTTATCTACTAACTTTGAAATGAAGTCGTTGATTATAGTAAAAAGTTCAAAACTACCTTAGTTAAAACTACATTCATTGTTCATTTGAAGTAAATTGTTATTTTTTTTTTAAACATGATACAAAAAACTTTACCTTGTAATTCTCCGTTTGTAAAACTCATATGTTTCTATCATCATCATTATTTTTGTTTTAATCTACTGAAACAAAACTATTATTACATTTTATACAATTCTCTTTGATAATTTACATTAGTATCTACTATAAGTGTAGAAACTTAGCTATATAGTTCACAAAAACAATAACATTGAATTCATATTCATTTGTTCTATTATATGCTAATATAGCTCATAAATTTAATCACTATGTAAGCTTTTAACAGAATATAATATAATAAATTATTTATTTTAAATTAAATTAAAATATATTAACTTTTTCAACAAGATTTATAAATAAAATTTAAAAGTAGTAAGTCTTACTCTTTTTTTTTAATATAAAATATTCAATCCATCAATTAAGTAATGACAAGTTAAATCTAATTCATTTGAAATTGATTGATTAATTATTCTATATATTTTATTTTTAAATTAAAGACCTAAAATATAAATAAGATACAACATAAATGAAATATAGTGTAGAAATTAAATAAAAGTCTAAAAAAAAAAGTAATAAAAATGATAGTAAAGTTTTGTGTATATTATGGTAAATAGAAGTTTACTTGATGAAGAAAGAGGTTACAAACTTTAGAATATATACATAAGAGAAGTGTAAGAAAATGAAGTAATAGAGAAGAGGTTTGTTTGTTTTAAGGAAAGGGTTAGTAATGCATTAAGATGAGAAATCCCCTTGAGGTTTAAAACTATAGAAGTTAGTATAACTGCTGATAGACTAAACGAAACCTTAATCCTTCACAATACAAATGAGTAAAGCAAGTAATTATACCTGATATAACAACTGGTACCATCTTTATTTGTTATAAAACTAACCACAAACAACAACATAAAAACTATTACATTCGGTCTTTCTTATTGTATAATTTAGATAATATTTTTTAACTTTTTTTATATAAAAATTATATGAAGTTTTTACAATATGTTACGTAGTCTAAATTAAAACTTATAGTTATAAATTTACATACAAAGTAATACTAATAAGAAAAAATATATAAATTGTATAATCAAAAAAGTCTTTTAAATCACATGTCGTGATTCTTCTTTTAATATATTCATTAGTCGTATACTTTAATTGCACTCTGTAAGATGTGTAGTAAAAGATCAGAAAAGTTCATGTTAGATCAAAAGTTTTCAAAAGTAAAAATTTACATGCATAAAATAGGGGAGGAAAAAAGTTTGTATAACACGTTACAAAAACTATACCTAGAATTGTATAACTTGATCGATAATCAATTTAAAATCGATTATCATAACAGAGGGTAGAAATCCTAGAAACTATATAGGTAATGGCGTGATATATATATAAAAATAAAAATAATAATAAAAAAGGATATTGGCTACTTTTGTGAAGAATGGAATGGTCCATTTGGATAAAACTTTTTCTTTATCTTTTATCTGGTCAGCAGTATACATTGTCTTTTCGTTACAAATTTATTCTATACGCTTTATATCTTTCTTGCTGTAACATAAATGTAATATATTATAGTAAAAACTGAAATATAAACTTAAATAAGTATAATAGTTACTTTTTAATATTCATTATATTTAATCGAAATTTTATAAAATAAATTCCATTTTGTTTTAACCAGCCTATATGTTATATTATTTAAATTAAAATGGTCCCATGTGACAATATCCCAGTACGGAACAAAATGTTAGCATATAGTATTGTTAGTCTCTGCATTAAAACAAAATAATAGTTTTTTTATAAATAAAAAATAAAAACTTTATAATTTAATATGTAAATATCAGACTAAAACATACTTTGTCTAATAGTCATTGAACTGTATGTACGATATATGCATACTAATGAAATTTCATTATATGAAAAAATTATTTCATCTTCTGATAATTAACATAACAATTTATTCTGAGTATTTTTTTTTTTTTTTTTTTTTTGCTATAATATTATTAGCATTTAAGTTGAAACTCTCCTGTGACTTAATAAAAAAAAAAGCTTGAAAGCACTATTTAGTTTCTTATGAACTTTATTCTTTGTTAATTATCAACTTGTAGTGTATAAATTTACATGTTTATTACTATTTAAAACATTAATTATAATAACAAATTTACAATATAATAATTGAGGTTTACTTATACACCAATGTAGGTGTTTTTATAGTTTATTTTCTTATCTATAACCCCTATAAGATTACATTTATGATATTACTTTTGATGATTCGACGTTTAAAGCAAGAAAGTAAGTTACTATTATATATATATATATATATATATATATATATATATATATATATATATATATATATATATATATATATATATATATATATATATATATATATATATTATATATATATATATATATATATATATATATATATATATATATATATATATATATATATATATATATATATATATCTTATAAAGGTTTTCTTCACTTTCAATTTTCTACCCTAAACCACTTGCCACTTAGTTTTATTACACTTTTAACTTTTTCTCTCAATTTACTATTTAAGATTTATATGAAAATAAAACTAAAAAGATTTTTTAACATAAAAAAATATATAATATATAAACAACCTTACATATTTTTTATAGCATTTTAAAAAACTTATACAAGTAAGCAAAATAACAAGTATATATAGTGATAAATTTTGTTTATGTCAAAGTTTTTTTTAAATAATTTATTACAGTGTAATATTTTATAAGATATTTGGTATAATAGCGATAGTATACTAAACTGTCATCATATAGTATTTGCAATTTATTTGAAACTGTAACTCAATACAACTGTATTAATTTAATGATCTGTTTAATAGCTCTCTATAACTGTATAGTACATACACACACAACAGATATATTTTAGACTGCGTAATGAGTTTGTATCATCATCGTACACACATATTAAATATATTAATGTTATTAATTTGTTTACTTGAAAAAAAAATTTAATAAAAAAAAAAGCAACATGGTAAGATAATTGTTTCAAAAGAATAAATTTCTCCATTTTCACACTCTCCGTTTCATTCCATTTTTTTTTCTTTATTTTTTAAGCTTCAATGCGTACGTCGATATATAAAGGGGCTCAAACAATTGTCCTCTCTGCATCTCTGTTATAGTTGCACACATTATGTGCAGGCTGGCCAGTGTGTGCGATTTCATAGTTCCTGTCGATAAGACTCTATGTCTTTGACAAGGACACAGTAAGAGTTACATACGATAACTCAAACCAATTCTTAAAGGCGTAGAACATGTTAAAAAACTTATATAATATATCCCAACGTACCTGAAAATCAACGTTGATTTGGCTGAAGTCATTGGTTTCTAATTTATTTTCCATTTACAAAACGGCAGAAGCAGACTCTGACGTCACAGCTTCCTTGTTTTATGCGCACTTGGACACGTGGATTATTATTACTATGTTTTTATTTTTCTTGATGAAAACATGAATATTGATATTATTTTTATGCAGAACCAATGTGGTATAAAATTAAAAACGTTAGTTTTCTTGTGTACTGCTTTATATTTACACTATAAAATTGATTAGTGATTACTATGGCTGATGATAGGCTATGGCTATAACATGTGTTTAAACGGAGCAATGCGTGAAATGAAAACTCTATCTGAATGCATTCCACTGCATAAGCCAATAGAAATCAAAAGAATAAATACTGTACGTCATTTTCCCCCCGAAGTATTTTGTAATGAAAAGAAATTACAAAGCTGCGTTTTTTTTTTATTAAATTAATCTGCTTAAAATAAATTAAAAACCTTTTAATTGGTTTGATCACCTTATATACGATTGAAAACAAAATAGTCTACATAACACAGTCATGTTGGCTCTATACTTCGGACAAGTTTGTTAATGCGTTGAAATGTTATATGTTTGATTTTCTTAGTAGAAATAATTAAAATAAAATATTCAAAAAAAAAGCATATAAGACAAGTCGATGTTGATTGTAAATAATGACTAGACCAACGCTTATTGTAACAATCTTAATGTTACTATGAACTGCCTGGGTAAATAAAATTCCTTATTCTTATTTCTTATTTCAACATTTTACTGTAATAAATACACCTCACATGTGGGAATACATGTGAAAATACATGTAAGAATCATATGAGAAAATTCCACATATTTACCACATTGTAACCCAAAGTTGTGGTTTTCCAAAAAAATTATTCATAGAATAATAATAATATATGAGTAATTTACATACTTTTGTTTTGTGATACACTCAACAACAACAACAACAACAAAGAAAGTTTATTGTTATTCCAGAGTTAATATTTTAGTCTAAAATTCAAAATGATGTTTTATTTTATTTTTTATGAATATGTATTATATATATATATATATATATATATATATATATATATATATATATATATATATATACATAATTTTTGTATTTTTTATTTAATTGTTATTTTATATTTTGACGTGTATAACAAAAACACAAATACACACATATAATAATACAAAAAATCTCTTCCAGCAAGTAACAGCTAACAGCAGCGAATAAAAGTTAAAAAAAAAAAATGAATGAATGACAGCGAGTTGATCCTCGTTGAGGCATAAATTTCCCTCATGCGTTGCTTTTGCCTGCTGTGTTACTGCTTGCTATATAGCTTGTGTATTTGAACTGAATGTACAGTACTCTGCTTGCTCACTGTCCATGAACCCTAAAAAAAAACTTTTCCACACACTCTCCAAACTTTATTTCGAATATATAGAGAGCGGGAGGGAAAGCGAGAGGGAGAGATGTGATTTTCACTTTCATTCACTTTCCTGCTCTTATATCTTCCCATTCTCTTCTACTTCTAAGTCAAGTCATGTGAACAAAGTTTACAAGTGTTATTGCAATCTATCAATGTACAAATACAAAATATTGATTATTATTATTCTGAATAATATTAAATATAATTTAATAAAAAAAATATAATAAAATTTATAAAATATATAAAATTACATTATTTAATTTTATAATATATGTATATTATTATTTTAATTGATTTATTTCAAATTTTATTAATAGTAATATATTATTAATTTAATACTTAAAATGTTGTATAATATGATGGTGTCATGAAATAAATATAATTATATTAGTTGTTGCGTGTACATAATTGAGTGTAAATCCAAAAATGTTAATCATGTATTTTTAATGTACGAGTACAAATTATAACTGTAACTAGTAATATAATTTTATTCTATAGCTTTATGAAAATGCCATGCATACAGTACTATGCATAGTATTTATATGCAAAGTTTTAGAATTGTGCTGAAAATCGGTGTTCTTCCCATAAAGCAATATTATTAAGATTTTTTTTAAACAATACCTGTTATGTACAGTATAAATGTCACAAATTGTTTAGTTACAAAGATGTAACTCTTTAGTACAAACTCAAACTAGTATCTCAATTGAAAAGAGTTTGAACAGTAACTTGTTATTTTTTTCATTGTTTCTTCAGAGGTAAACAGTTAGCTCTTTACATATTAAAAAAAAAACTTTGTATCTAACTAATTGATCATAAAAAAAGTATAAATAGTGAATATTTAGTTACTTTCTTCCGTGACATCAAATCTTCAGTGAATTATGTTTAGATCAAGATGTATATATAAAAGTGGTATAATTTACCCTTTTATTGTCGTCAGAACTCGGTTTCCTTCGTAAAACTTCGAATTTTGACATACGTCATAGGAGGTGACTGTAAACAGAATCACGTGGTCTCTCAGGTACAATGCATTATGTACCTGAAAAAGGAGGAGGGACACAAAATTTCCCCTCTTTTGGCGCTAAATTTCCCCTCTTGTTTTGATTCACCTCCTGTGACGTTTCATCCCTTCCTTTACCTAGGCAAACTACACCACCTTATATATATACATCTTGGTTTAGATGAATTAATAAAAGTATTTGCGTTATCTGTCTGTTTCCAAAATGTGTTGTTCAAATCTTGCAAGTTAATCCCCAATTTTTTAAAGTTTTTTTTGAAATTGTCGTGTTCTTTATTATATTTGGGCACAAACTCAGAATTTTCTGTCTTTGCTACTTTTATGTTTAAATTATTTCAGTATATCAATTTCCGTCTTAAAAATAAAAATATTAATAATTTTAAACAAAACAGGTCTAAGCTCAAATTTTTATTGAGCAGCCTTAACGACATGCTATTACAACCACGGATATACATAATTTTAATAAAAATGAATAATCCTTTTCGTTTAAATTAGTAAATTTCCCGTTAATCTCGATAATTAAGTAAAAAAAAAAAACTTAATTATCCAGTTTTTAATTATTATTTATATATTCTCATTAATTTATATTTTAATTTTACTATAGGGGAGAGAACTTTAATAAATATTCTTTAATTTTTCATTATAATTTTAAATTTAAAATTATTACATGTAAAATTTAAATTTTAAAACCGCATAGTGTGTTTAACATTTTTCTGCATTTCAGTATTAATAAATAATTCTTTGACTTTGCAACGAAAATCTAACTTTATCCTAAAAAGCATTGACTTGAATGCAAAGAGATAAACCTTTAACAAAATAGTATGGGTTTTATGTCATGTCAAGAGGATTACTGATTTCTTTTTATAAACACTACGATATTTCTCTTTTACACTACTCTACTTGTAAAAAAAAAAAAAAAAAAAAAAAAAAAAACTTAAAATATATGTGTTTGGAATTAAATCAATATACCTAGAAAACGCACTCATAATACTTTGATACACTAATGTTTCTTTCTTCTTTTTTACTTGAAAAGAATTTATACTTTTTGTTTCATTTTCATTATTAACTTATATTACTGAACAGTGTTTTCTCATTCAAAATTATTGAATGTTTGAGTTTTTATTATAATTTTTTTTGTGGGGTTCGTTGTTTAGTTAATGATTTTAAACTTTATACATTATATTATTATTGAATATTTTGGTGAAAAATCTGTTTTTTTTTCTTACTTATTGTTACTGTGCTGTTTGAAATTATTTATTCAATAAATAAAACACTATAAATTGCCATAAATAATTACACATATTCAAATCCTTTAAGATGATATGATTTATAATTTATAAGTATGGCTAAAATGTAAGTAAATTAATATTTCAATAATATTATTTATTATCTATACCAAATATCAATTTAATTAATACTTTCTATGATATTATAATGGTAATTTATTCAAAATAATAAATAACATAAATCATAAAATAAGAAAATACGTAATATAAATTTTAAGTCTTTAATATATCTCAATTTGACAATAATTTTAAAATAAAAAAATATCAACCACAAAACTAAAAGCTTTCATTTGTCTAAAAGAGTTTATTTTTAAATAATATTATTTTAAGTTTATTTATTTATTTATTTTTTTTATTGTTTTAAATTTAGTGAAAGACTGTTTGTGACAGACTAAATTTTGCATGATAAATTTTGCGATACTTCTTTCTGTCACTGAATAAAATAATATATAAATAAAACAAACCAGAATAATAATAACTTGAAGCTTTTAACATTTAAAGTGTCACAAAATAAATCACGCACTTTTTAGAATTAATAATATAATTAATTTTCAACGTGTTGTGAAGAGAAGAAAACAAAATTAATTATAAGGGATTTTTGATACTGCGCCGCAATACATTAATACCCAAACAGTTGCATAAGCTTAAGGTGCTATAGCTGTGACGTCATCGTACACCTGCTATAGTAATTTCTGATTTATCAAGTTTTTTTTTTTACATTACAACGCTTGTTTTTTTTTATTTACTTTAACAACTTTAGTACTTTACTCTAACTTTTACTCTTTTTTACATGTGTGTGTGTGTGTGTGTCCCAACGCGTTCGGGCTATTACGTACGCATTGGAAGTGAATTTGTGTGTGGAAGCTAACACACACAGATATTATATATATATATATATATATATATATATATATATATATATATATATATATATATATATATATATATATATATATATATATATATATATATATATATATATATATATATATATATATATATATATATATATATATATATATATATATATATATATATATACCAACCCATACAAAACAAATTGTGTTTTATCTGTTCACGTAGTTTCTGTCATCACAATGAATTTTGAGATTTTTATTTAATAATATGATATAAGATAAGAAGCCTAACATCAGTATTGTACTACTTTCATTTATGTTTGGGTCTTTTATGAAAAGAGAGAGCTTTAGTCCCGGCAATGTCTAGTCCACCTAATCCATAAGTCACCTAACTTTGTAATCCCTTTTTCATCAATCTGAGTTCTTGCCTTACGTTCTACTAATTTGGTTATTAATATGTCGTCTTTATTGCATGACCAAGTTTCAAGTAAAGTTATTACGTACTCAACCCGTTTTTTATTTTATTCGATACTTTAACGCTTCTGATGGAACGCTTCTTAATTCACTTGTGCTTAATTTACTTGAAACATTTTAAAGCAATAGAAACAAAAGAATATTAAAATAATAATCTATTCTTATATAATATCTGGTATTTGTATATAAAATAGAAACCTATTTTTAGGTCTTTACACATAAAATACATTCACATAATAAAGTGATAATAGAAATTGCAATTGATTATTTATCTATTGATCTTTTTATGTTTCTTATCATCTCTTAAAGCCCACATAATATACTCACACGATATCTTAAACAGAACAATCAAGTTGCATTGTTCAAACTTAGGAAACGGAAGACGAAATAAAGGGGGAACAGAATTTAAGCAGGCAGGTTGCAACTTAAAACCTCGAGTTTATATTATATAGATTGAATGTGTGTGTGTGTAGAGCAGGGAAAAATAAAAAAAAGAAGAAGAGTGTTGCCATAGCAACAGTAAAGTAGCAATGTAAGAGAAAAAATATAAGAATGAAAAAAGGATACTCAATATGAGATCAAAATGAAAAGAAAAAAACAGTGAGATATACAATCATCATAAATGGCTACTTCTACAAAATAGAACTGTCTTTATTGTTGTAAGATTATTGATATTTATAAATGTTACTGTGAATTTCAAGAAAAAATTGTCTGGTTTCATGTTATTCTAACATATATTATTATACTATAAAATAAGTATCACAGAAAAGAGTTTTGTTCGGGCAGTTATTTTTATTTATTTTTTTACAAGCATTTGAATTGTGTTTGTTGTTTTATGTTTTTTACATTAGATGTGCGTTTATAAAGAAATATTGCATACAATATGAAGCAAAAATTATAGTTTTCGTCAGTTAAAAGATATCGATAAATATTATAAAAATTTGGATACTCTTCTAATTTAAATTACAGGTTATTTTGAATTAAATTTGTATGATGTCATTAGTTTTTGTTTTTTATTTAGCATAAAGTGTGAGATTATTATGCTAAAAGCTTAAAAAAAAACACCAAAACGATTAAATTAAGAAAGTCAGTATCAAAAGTTTTTTAAAGTAACCTCTATTGAAGTTAATATAATTTTAAAAGCTTGTGCCTATACTAAAAATTTTAAAGTGCGTGATCATCAGGAGAGAAATAAAAATCAATAAATTTACATAAAGCCTTATGAGATTAAATTCTCAAAGGCCTCTGTAATCCAAAATTCTACCTTTTAACCCCAAATTTTACATAGTTATTATATGTATATGTCTTATGCAAAAGTATTACTACATGTTATTCTCTCTCTCTCTCTCTCTCTCTCTCTCTCTCTCTCTCTCTCTTTCCAATTTTAAATCAGCGGACGATAGTAACTGAAATTTAACGTGGAATTAACATACTGTAAAGTTTTTGTCTGTTAATGAAAAAAAAAGTAGCATTCATCCAAATTTTATCCACAATTTCCATTTTATATTCAAAAAAATCTGTTTCATAGAAAAAAATTCATAATAAACCATCAGTCCAATATGTATAAAAAAATTAATTTTTTTATTTTAAATAACATACTGAACCATTATTTTGACAATAAAAAATATGTAATACCACAATTTACCGATCCTAATGAACATTACCTAAAACCAGAATATCATTATATTGTAATATGAATATTTTAGTATTAAAATGTAAGTATAAATACTGTATTATAAAAAAATCAATACATTGTGACAAGAGCTTTATTATTATGAAAGCAACTTTATTATATAATTGAAATTGTTAACATAACTTTGCATAGTATTTTGCATTCCCCGCCTCTAGTAATTAAAAGTTACATCATATTGAATAAATTTTATCGATAATTAAGTTTATAAATTACTTTGAGACAAACTAATAATAATAATAATAATAATAAAGTAACAGCTTTATCTTGTATTTTTATTACGGAATGCTATAATGTGTGTTTTTTTTATGAAATTTTATAATAAAAACCATCCGTTGTATATAATGTGATATCTCATGCAAGAAAAGATTATTATGAGATTAACAATTTTATTGCCATTTACTTTAGTTTACAACCGATATAAATAATAATATTAAAGTAGTATTTTATATGCGTCGTATATTATGATGTTTCGTATATTAAACATGAAAGAATAAGCCAAGAAAAATCTATCTTGTCACAAGCAATTTTTTTTTCTCTCTAAAGTGATGTCATTTTGAAAAATTAATATACATAAGTGAAGATGTATTCACATATGATTTCTTAATAACTTTTTGCATAACAAAATTTAACAATAAAAAAATGTATTGGTGTATTTTGTTATGCAAAGTGTTATGCAAAAAATTATGCAAAAATTAGAATATGTGAACACTGCTTACTAGTTTGCGGAACACGTAATTATTATAGAAGGATGTTTGCATATATTTGTAACTATATACATAGTTATAATTTTTGTATTGACGTAATAGTATGTAATCATTTTATCAACAAGTTTATTTATTTATTCATGTATCAATTTCAACATTATTAATTAATTTCTTTCACGTATATCCATAATAAAATAAATGGATCAACTTAGCTAATTGCTTTATTAAGTAATTAGAAAATTATAGTAAAATTAATATTTATATATATTTTTTATTTATTTATTCCACCAAATATAATTACATACAAAATATATAGTCAAATATATAAAAAAATATATAAAACATTAAATGTATGGAACAACATAAATGGTGGAAATAATGCAAGTAAGGTATTAAAAATACCACTAACAATAATAGCTTATTATTATGTGTGTGTATCACGCATTATACATAATTACATTATACTTACTTATGTTTCATACAATAAATTATGTTCCTAGATATAAAACTGATGCTCTGTTTTATTTTATCTATACGAATGCCATTTTTAACACTATAACAAATAACCATGATATTTTACTGCATTGCTATGCTCTCGCTTTCTAAACCCTAAATTGTTTTCTCCTCCTCTATCTTTACGACTTCAATTTCTAAATACATGTCGTTTCTCTATTTGTTACAGTTCAACTTTGTGGGCAAATTGTTGGGTCCTAAAGGCAACTCACTGAAGCGACTCCAGGAAGAGACAATGACAAAGATGGCGATTCTTGGTCGTGGTTCCATGAGGGATAAGCAAAAGGTGGGTCTTTTTTTTTTTTTTTGCCCTTCAGCTTTTAAGTTTACACAAATATTTGCCTACACCCCCCCCCCTCTCTCTCTCTCTCTCTACCCACAATCCATATAACAAAGAAACAATCCTTATTCCCTAGAGCCAAAACCCTTAAATACGAAATATATACGGTACGCTTCGTAATATTTCAAGTATTTGCAAAGAGGACACTTGATGTACACTTCAGTTATCATACCATGATTCTAATATTTTTCTACAATTACATCAACATTTCCAAACTCAAGTATGCTAACTCACAATACTATTTGGTTTATTAAATTTAAAAATAAAATTTACCTATATATAAATTTTCTTTGTACTTAAAGGAGAATAAAATTACCTTTATTTGTGTGAAAAAGATTTCGATTTGAAAAAAAAAAAAAAAAAAAAAAAAAACAAGAAATAAAATACAAAATTTGCAATTTCGTGATGTGTTATAATTGTAAGACGCACGGAAATCATGATGCGTGAGAGCGTGTGTTTTGTTATTGTTGTGCTTTTTACCTCAGAGATTCTTGTAAAAATAAATAAACGTAATGCTCCATTAAATCTTCCTGTATTAAGCTGCTTTATTTACAACTTTCGTAAATAATGATGGTGATGATTTTATACGTTAGTTAAAATGTCTTGGTAAATTTACAAGCTTCCCCCCCCCCCCCCATTAAACTCAATAATTTCTTTTCAATTATATCATTATGTATATGAAAGTAGTTTTAAGTTTTAAGAGTGTACTCTCTATGTATTTAATTTTAACTACTATAAAATAACGATACATTTTTTTGTTTGACAGTTACATTAATATTTATTAATGCACTGATAGAATAAATTTAAAGTAGGTTTTCCGAGTCATAAAATAAAAACATAAAAACATGGATATTTATTTTATACAATACTGTAATACGACGATATTTAAATGTATATTATAATAAAACTGTGGTTTTTGTTTAAAAACCAAAATATAAACAATTTAGTTAAACTATTTTATTTTAATCGATATAATATTTACCTCTTTATTACTGAGAAATATAGGAATTTATATAGAGAGCTATAGGGGGTAAATAGTTGAATGATATATATAATAAAATAAGATAGTAAATTAGGTAAACTATTTACAGAATTTTCAATGGAAATTTATATAGTTCATTTAAATGATAGTAACGCTGCAAGGTCTATTTATACATGGACCTTGGTAACGCTGTATTATTATATAATTTTACTTTTTTTTTTTTTTTTTTTTTTTTTTTTTTTTTTTTTATATTACAATATATTACAAAATCCAACCAAGGCAAAGCCTTATCGGTCGGTTCACATTATATTATTATACCATATGTCTATTATACTTATTTTTTACATCAATGAAATAATAAAACAAATAAAACAAAAAGGAAATTGTTATTTTATATAATATTATCAACATTTTTTTTTTTTTTTTTAATATTTTTATATTTTTCATATTATTTTTATTTGTGAAATTTTTTAATTTAGATGAAACTTGATTCCATAGTTTACGTAGTAAATAATTTTTAGATCTTTCAGTGAATCTATTTATAATTTTGGGAAAAAACAAAGGATTGGTTTCAGCAATTCTAGTATTATAAATATGACTTCTTGGTGTACCATGAACTGTTACAAAATAATTTACAAAAATGAATACATATTTAAAAGTTTCTTCTAATGGTTATATATTAAAATATTTAAATTACTTGACATTACTATTAAATTTTTAACATTTTTTTAAAAATTTAAAAATTCTAATTTACATTTTTTTCAATGAGGAAGACTAATGATTTTTGGGACAGTATTTGAGCACATTTTTAGAAAGAGTATAATTAGTAGATTCTATTGACATCAATATTTTCCCCTAATAATTAAATTTCAGCAATTAATTCATGATTTAAAAGTGGCAGCCACGCCCCCAAGAAGCCTGTGCCGTTAGTCATTTGTTTGAATTTGCAGCGCAGTCTGATCTTCTTCTGCAAATTTTGATACGAAAATTTTAAAATTCGCGTAAATTTTAAAATCTCGTATCCAAATTTGCAGAAGATCAGACTGCGCTGCAAATTCAAACAAATGACTAACGGCACAGGCTTCTTGGGGGCGTGGCTGCCACTTTTAAATCATGAATTAATTGCTGAAATTTAAGTAATAAAGGTAAATATTGACGTCAATAGAATTTACTAATTATACTCTTTCTAAAAATGTGCTCAAATACTGTCCCAAAAATCATTAGTCTTCGTCATTGCCATAATTTACCAGATTTGGTACAACCATAAAAGATAGCAACCCATACAAAATATGAGAGTGCACAAATGAAAAATATAATTCTCTCATAGTCTTTTCACTAACTAATGGTTTAACAGTTTTTAATTTAAATATAACCATCACGATATAAATATATATATATATATATATATATATATATATATATATATATATATATATATATATATATATATATATCGAGGGTGCTCCGCTATAATGTCCTAAGTCCATTTGACCTTGAAAAATATTTTTTGCTGCAAATGACCTGAAATGGATAAATCCAAAATTTGGGGTTGATCCGACGATTTTTTATTTTTCAAGGTCAAGTGGACTTAGGACATTATAGCGGAGCACCCTCGATATATATATATATATATATATATATATATATATATTTTATATATATATATATATATATATATATATATATATATCGGTGTGTTACGATATATTTTTACGATACGGTGTTTAAAATAAAAATCTATTTGATCATGTGTGGTTAACTATATGTTGTGTTTTTTTTATATGCAGTATTAATGGGTATTGTGGCTGGTTAGTTTATAGTTAAATGTTAAATGTATTTCATATAGAATTACAATACAATGCATGCCATATATATTTTACAAAAGAGGGGGGGGGGGGGAAGAAAAGAGAATGAGAAAAATTTTGGTATGTGACATCAAATATCATACAATACAATAGAAAACTTTTTGACCAACAAATAGATTGAATATCCACAACGGATATATTGTGTGTAAACCTCTGTCAAATATATATAGACTATACTACTACTATTGCATATATATGTATTTATTTTATATATATTTTTGTTGTTGTTATTCTCTCACGCAGAAGGAAATAAAAATGATTCGCATAGTTTACATTCTGTATATAGGTATAAAGTGTAAAAAAATTTCAATCTATATAACATATATTTTTTTTCCTTTTTTTTTTATCTGAAAAGTTATATTGATAAAAAAATATATATAATACAAAATATATTTGCAGTGATAAATTTTTTCCGTAATACTAGGATGATTTTGTTTCTATTTGTGTTTGTGCACATACCTTGTCTTCAATTGTATTTACTGTAAGCATAGAGAGAGAGAGAGAGAGAGAGAGAGAGAGAGAGAGAGAGAGAAGAGTAGCTGAAATAAAATATAAAATTATTGCTTACTTATTTTGAAATAAAAAATCTTATTTTTCAAATTCTGTGTATAACAAAAAAAAAGTGTAAATATTATGTAATTTTTTACAAGAAAAAAAATCATTTTATATATATTTAAATAAATGATGGACATATAACAAGCTTTCCATCTGTCTTTTTGACATGCACATTTCATGTAATATTATGTTAAGAAAATTTCGTAATTTTATATGACATGAATTTTTGTTATGTTCTCTCTTTTTTCTTTTTTTTTTTTTTTTTTTATATTACCATTTTTTTTTCCGTCTCCTATCCTCTATTTCTTTTTTACATTATCTTGTCTCTGTCTTAATAGACGTTATATTTTTTCATTTTCTCTTTTGTTATTCTTTTCGTTAAAATTTACTTAAGTGAAAAAATGTAAATTTGTTTTATATAAAAACAAAAACTTTGTTTACTTGTTGGTTTATGTATATATATTTTTTAACAAAAAGTCTTTATTTTAAAAGATAGTGAAAAGAACTGTTTCATTATTTCTAATTTTATTACGTTTTAATCGACAGTATATCGATGGTGTTGCGGCTAAACCACGTTTCTACTTTTAGCGTATTTCCTTACTTTCACGCATCTACGTTTATCGTGATAGCCTTAAAAACGCGTATCTACATTTATCGCGACAACTGGTAAAAACATTTCTACACCTGTTTTCCTATGTAGATATGTTTTTACCTGTTGTCGCGATAAATGTAGATACGCGTTTTTAAGGCTATCACGATAAACGTAGATGCGTGAAAGTAAGGAAATACGCTAAAAGTAGAAGCGTGGTTTAGCCGCAACAGCATCGATATATGTGTGTGTGTGTGTGTGTCAATTAGCTGATGCTTTAGGAAAGCATCTTTACTAATCTTATTTAATGGTGCAATTACTTTGGAATTAAGAGTATTTTAGATTTAGGGTCTTTTAGTTTTAGAAAAGTAATCAAGTTTCGTATAAATTGATGTCTGTGTATTCTATTTTTTAAAGTTAGAGAAATTAAATAGAGAAAGTGATTTGCTTGTTGCTATAACAGTTTTATTTGAAAATAAGTGAAATAATAATAAAACGTAACTAATACTTTTAAACTGTTTGTTATACATTTCGTCATTGAGTGTATATTTAAAGCCATAGACCACATAATACAACATGTGCTTTTTAATGAATAAACATGATATGGGATAATGGGATCTTCAAAACTGTTGACAATTTTTACCAGTGAAAATACTGTAAAGTATGCAATTTCCGTGACTATTCATGACGATACTTAACATCCGTGAAAATATGATTGTCAATTTAGAGCAAAATCAAATTCAGGGTGCTTTTAGGTTGGATCGTAACAAAGGATATTTCTGACATCAGAAACATGCAAAAATTAGTAAAAAAATGTTGTGCGGGTTGCATAAATCGAAATTTTCTGATCACTGCTACAGAGCTGTTTTGAGACAAACTAAAGTTATTTATGGAAGTCCCATCAAGTGTTTTGTGATATAAATGCTTATATTTTCTTCTGGTCTATTGCTTTAAAGAGAAACCCAAGAAAAAAATAATCTTGCATACAACATTTTACGACTAAAGTACTCACTTTCTCAAACAATCTGTCTGTTGAATTTGAGTCTAGAAAATTTAATAATTAGACAATTTTATTTAACTACGTCTCGTCACTTGTATAATTTAACTATTAAAAATTATAAATACTGTTATATTTATAATATAATAGTTGGTATTTTTATTATTTTAGGCATCATATTTCATTAAGTACACGCGTATAACAAAAAGATAATATTTTATTAAAAGTTTGTGACGAAAGTTTTAAAATGTATAAAAAAAAACTTTTTATATATAAAATTTCATATTTTTGTCGTTTTATTAAACATAGAAAATTAAACCCGACAACAGAATATTTATATAATACTATAGAATTACTTTTTTTTTTGTCAGTGAAACAAAACAAAATTGTATGTAAAATATTTTTTCAATGTCATACTTTGTCATGTTATTGTTAAATTTAATTATTTTATTATAAACTTTTTCTTGTGTATATATTTTGTACAGAAATACAATATTTACTTTTATATACAGTTCTCTGTTTCTTTTGTTATTTAATATTATATAAGTTTTCTTGAATATAGTAAATTGTTTCTTAGAGAGAGACAGATATATATATATATATATATATATACACATAGAGAGAGAGAGAGAGAGAGAGAGAGAGAGAGAGAGAGAGAGAGAGAGAGAGAGAGAGAGAGAGAGAGAGAGAGAGAGAGAGAGAGAGAGAGAGAGAGAGAGAGAGAGAGAGAGAGAGAGAGAGAGAGAGAGAGAGAGAGAGAGAGAGAGTACTATATAGGGTTGAATTATGTCATTTCTATACGTTACAAAATGTCAGAAAGTTGAGAGCAAGAGGGGGGAGGGGTTGTAAGGGTTGACGATGGGGTGGAGGTTTTGAACAAGAAGACTTATATATCACACTTTCAGCAAGTTTTGATAAGCAAGAAATTCTAGAAACACTTGTCACTAATGTACGACTAAAAAAAAATAATACAGTACAATAGAGAGAAGAAAAAAAATCATACAAGTATAAGTTAAAATTGAAAGTTAGTTATAAAATATTTATCTTGTTCGTGGGGTTGTAATTTTCTTATAATAATATGAATAAATGTTAAAATGCAAGCATTTATTATAATAAATTGTATAGAAACTTTGAAAACTTTATAATGTATGCATTTACATGATTAGTATGTTAATGTATATGTTATATATGCAATAAAATTAGTTTTGACGTGCTTTTTTTCTCATACTCGTCATTTAATTAAAAACGTTATGCTGTTTTAGTTATAAAATTGCATTCAATTAAAAAAAAACATGAATAATATACACGGTGGAAAAAGAGGAAATTCAAATCTTAAATTAAATGTTATATCAGAATTACTTGTATAACAAGTATGTTTGAAATAGTAAGGATGAATGACAGTATAATATGCATACGGAACTGTTCTCTCTGACTGTAAACGTACTTAATTTTATTTCACATATGTACTAAATGTGTGTAAATTATAGTTTGTTGCAAATTCACAAAAGTTTGTCAAATCTCTACTTTTTTTATTATCATTAATTTATTTTTAACAATGAGCTGTGTAAAATAAAAGTGGAAAAAAATATTGGCGTGTAATTTAATTTAAAATGTGATTCTATTCACTTATAATAAAATAAAATCCACTTGTTTATATTTGCCTAGTCAACAAAATTATTTGTATAATTGGGAGTCTGGGATTATTTTTTTATTCTATTCTGAAAAAAGAGAGAAAAAAAAAGAGTTTGCACACATGCGAGTTTTTTTTTTTTTTTTTAACTACAATAATTTTTAATTGATTTTTTTTTAAACTATTCTCATCACGAATTTGTACAATCTATTATTCATTAGAGACACACTTGTAGTTAATGACGTGACATTATGTTTCCAAAGTAATTAGAACCATGTTTCTGCAATGTTCTAGGAGGAAGAACTACGAGGTTCAAATGACCCTAAATTTTCACACCTGAGTGATGATTTACATGTGGAAGTGACTGCTTTTGCTCCACCTGCTGAGGCACATGCGCGGATTGCCTACGCCTTGGCAGAAATTCGACGATTTCTTGTTCCCGTAAGTAAATGTTTTTTTCCCCTTCATATTCTGTTTTTCCACCTTCTATTCATTGTCTAACTGAAAACTTTTTTTTTCAATGTTTTGAAAGCTCTCTAGAGTCTCTTCGATTACAATTCTCGGTAAATTCGATCCTCTTGGTATAGAAAATAATATCTGACAGATATGAGAGCTCTGGAGAGTGAAATAAACCCCAAGAGACTAAAACATATTTTGATGTCCATAAAAAAAAAATTCCAACCGTCATCAAATTGATGTATCACTTCACTTCATATACTTTTTTTTTTTTTTTTTTCCATTTCACATACACTAATATTAATGGGTATTTAGCCCATAGGCTTCACAATGATGGTTCTATTGTTTCTGGATACGCATTTAAAATACACCACTTGTTTTGATTTAAAAAAAAAATCAAAGAAACTCGTATTTAATTAACATTTTGACGTACATGGGTATAATTTTTTTAACTATTAAAACTATAAATAAGCTAGTCGTAAATGGTTAAGTACGCCCTGCTTGTTATGGCTCTATAAAGTAACCATATGTTACTTGATACGATAAATTAAAGAATACTTATATGACTGTGGTACACATAAAAACACGAATATCAATCGCACTTGCAGTTTGTATTTCAAAAAACTATATTTTTTTTTCTTCTTTAATTAAAATAATGCTTTTATGAGATAGAAAAAAAATACCAAGAAGATATTTTCGATATAAAATATATATTACAAAACATATAACTTTTTATTATTTATAGAATATCTCATTTTTAATATTAATTTATATAAACATAAAAAAGGAATAAAAATAAAAGACATAGTTGAGATATTGGATTTATTTCTTACATACATATATATCTTCAAGAACCAAACTTAAGATCTAAATTGAATATTAAATCTATAGATAAGAATATATAGAAGATTGAATATTGTTTACTTTTATATTTTATTACATGAAAACAATGTCAATATTGTTCACATAATAATGTAAGAAAAAACATATTTTCATTTTTTTTTCTCCTCAAAACATGAATATAGTCCAACTATCATCAAAGTGCATTCTTTACATTTGTAAATACATATTCAATGACATATAAAAAAGTATTTACAGACTTTTACAATGTTTCTTATATCAACAAAGCGAGATACATATAAACACATTAAAATAAATCAGCAAAAACAGCTCTTTTTGATCGAATATTTCTTTAGTTTTGGTATAAACGATACGCTAGTTAGACTTTATACATATGAGGAAGAAAAAAAGAAGAAGTCGCCACATATAAAGCTTTTATATTGCCTGTAGGGAGACAACAAAAATGGGTACCAATATCATATCTTAACCCTACATGTCATGCTTATATTAAACTCTTGAAATTTAAAAAAAAAATGTATTTTCTCTCTCTCTCTTCTGCGTTTTTTTTTTTAAACGTGTATTTTATATTACGTATAATATCATAGATAGTTTCTGACACTTTATAGTCCAACACTCAAGGGAACTTAAGCACCAAGTTTTCCATGTTGTTGCTTTTTTTTTCTCTCTATAAAATATTTTACACAACATTTTTAAGTCTACAAAATTGTGTTTGCTCTACACAGGATTTTGTTTGTCGCATGATAAAAAGTCATTATTTTTAACGATATGATACATATTAATTAAAAGTGTTTAAAGAAATTAAAAATAATAATAATAAAAATAGGATTGTTCTATGTTATAGGTATTACTTTATATATAAAATCTAATGTTTGTCTCGTTTTAAATAAAACTAGTTTACCTTTAGAATTTCATGATTTTGTTTTTCTATTTCATAAAAATAACCAACTATTTAAAGTTTTAAAGCTTCAAAATTTGACGTTTTTTTTTTTTTTTTTTTACAGATTAAATAACTTGAAAAAGTTTTTTCATTGCAATAAAAAGTAATTAAAACTTTTTTACACAGTGCTAATTACTTTGCTGATGGCTGTCATAAGGCCACACGCAGGAAAAAAAAGTTTTCTTTCTTTTACATAACAAAATTATATAAGTAAAATAATTAAAAGTTTTAAAATATAAATTCTATTTCTTGATATATGAAGTTATAAATTATAACTTTTCATCATTTGATAAATAATATATATATATATATTATATATATATATATATATATATATATATATAAAACTCTAATCCCTTTTGCATTATACTTCATTATTCATATTAAAACCATTAATAATTCATTTTACAATATGATAAAGAACTTTATTATTTATTATTATTATTATTTCGATGTTTAATGATTATTATTGTACTGTTTACTTTGATATTCAACTGTTATGTGGTTACTTACTAACTGTTAAAAGCACACAAAGTTATGCATAGCTTGAAGGCATTTAGTGTATGTACAGTATATTATATATATGGTGAGTTATATATATATATATATATAAACGTAAAGAGTATTTCTACATACACTGTTGTATGTTCAGTACTGTACTGTTCACATACAGTAGTAAGGAACAAGAAGAATATATATATATATATATATATATATAAAAGGTAACTTCTTCCATACAAATCTTGCCTTTGCTTCTTAAAGTATAAAATCTCACAGGTTTAGAGAAATGAAGTGGTTACAAGCAACGCTGTTCTCTCTACGTTAAGGATTAAACTTGAAGAATAAAGACTGTAAAATGAGGGAGTGGTGTTGGAAAAAAAAATATATATATATATTAAAAAGAAAAAAATGAGAGAGAAAAATATATTTCTATATAAAATAAAAGGCTTTCTACTGGAAACCGTAATATTATTTATATAAAATAAAACAGCTTAAAAAAATCTTTTTGCTGTTTTTTTTTTCCTACCATTTTTTTTTTTTTTTATCTAAAGTTATATAAGAGTTTAAAAGTTAAAATAAAATTGTTACAAGCGTCCACATTTTTTTTTGTAGGGTTAAAGTTAAAAAGGAAGCATGTAAAGAGTATTAAATAAAAATTATGCAGATTGATTTTTACAATTTTTATTTAAAAAAAAAACAACAACAACATAATATTACATTTTAGTTATTTATATTTTAGAGCACACGCACAGGTGTATGGATTTAATTTGTATATTTAACCTAATGTCAGAATACTATACACAATTCTATTTTGCTCATATCTATTCAAATTGAAACCAATTTATGATGTATTAGCTATAGAATAAAGATTTTTTTTTTCAAAAATTTGTATATTTTTTTTATCTATGCATTTTTTTTAATAAAGACGATTATTTATTTATTTTTTGAGGAAGCAGAAAATGAAGAAGAAAAAAAATAAATAGTGGTGCGCAGATTCTTTTCTTCTTCTTTGTTTTTTTTTTTTTGTTTTTTTTTTTTTTTTATTAAAAATATTTCCCTCATTGCTTATCTAAACCCACACACAATTTTGAAATAAACTTTTGTTCAACAAGATAATATGCTCTATTATTACAACTGCCATTTTTTTTTAAATATTATTCAAATTTATGTAATTAATTTTGTTTCTCTTGTTTTAGTAATTCATAACGTTAAAAACAAAAGGTCTAAAATTTAAATTTATAACAATAGATCATTTTTCCGCAGAATAGTTTTCCTCGTGAACTTCTTTTATTTGAAGATTAATAATAATATCAATTATCACTGTTACAATTAGAAGTCTGGTATGTTTAAAACAAAAAGTATTATTCTTTTGTAAATATAACAGGTTTTACAATGTATTTAGTAACATAATGTGTGTGTTTTTTTATCTAGTATACAGAAATGTATGTGTAGTATAATTTTATGTAACGAATATTATATGTAATACAAAATATATTTGTCAAAATCTTTAACACACGTAGAATCTCTTGGCTTTTCTCTTCTCTTTCACTTTACATTCACATCGTATATATACAGTACTATGTGTATGTATATATATATATATATAAAGTTAAGAGTTTCCACTTCACACGAGTAGAGTGAGATAAAGAGGAAGAGGAAGAGAGAGAGAGAGAGAGAGAGAGAGAGAGAGAGAGAGAGAGAGAGAGAGAGAGAGAGAGAGAGAGAGAGAGAGAGAGAGAGAGAGAGAGAGCAATAACATACTACAATGCTTTGCTGTACGTTAGTACAGTACATGAAGTACTGTACTGCTCTCTCTCTCTCTCTCTCTCTCTCTCTCTCTCTCTCTCTCTCTCTCTCTCTCTCTCTCTCTCTCTCTCTCTCTCTCTCTCTCTCTCTCTCTCTCTCTCTGGTTAAGCAAGCACACAGTATGTACCGTACTATATAGGTACAGTGAACTTTTAGTGCACAGTACAGAACATATCTAATCCAGTACGTAACATATAACGTGCTATATTGCAATACCATCTCTCTCTCTCTCTCTCTGATTTATACCTCACAAGAGAACAAGGTACTATAACAAGAAGAACACACGACTCTTGCAACTATATTACGTCACAATATTATATTTTACACTACTTTTTCTACTGTGGTACTTGATTCATTCTGCCTTGCATATAATATTTGTTTCTCTTTTTTTATACAAATATACTTCACTTCATACTATAAATATATATATATATATATATATATATATATATATATATATACTGTATATATATATATAGCGTATTTTTTGGCATAATTAAACTTCATAATAATACAGAATTTTTTTAATACGAAGCTTCTAATAATAAAAAGTAACACCATGTTGTTTTTTTATGTAAAAATATAACTGCGTAATACATGTACATTTTTACAACGGTTTATTATTATCACATATACATAGTAATATTGTGCTTGAATATTGTGGTTGTATCACAAAATTTAAGCAAATTATATAAGTTTTTAGTGGTGTAAATATAACATGCTGTTTTTTGGTTTTATATTTTTTAAACATTTTTTTCTCTACCTGAGGTTATAATAAAAAATATATGCAGAAACCAAGTATAAAATTGAGGAAAGTAAAAAAAAAAAAAAAAAAAAAAAAAGCACTGGCCCGGTAATAGCTTGTTATGTGGTTGACTTAAAGCATTATTAATATTATTTACTTTTTTAGCGCTATTTTGTTTTATATATTTTAAGCTTATAAAATAATAGCTGCCTTGATTAAAACCAACAAGGCAAGAATTCCAATACAGAGGGAAAAAAATACTTTTGGAAAACCTTCAAGGCCTGATTCTATTGTAAAAGAAATTCCTAATAATAAAAAAAAAAAGTCTCAAACCCCGCAAAGAAAAACTTTCATTTATAGTAAAAAGGGAATCTAATAATTTTTTCCTTTTAGAAAGTTTTTACTTTGAGTCTAACCTTCTGAAGTTTATTTTCATACTTCAACTTTTCAATTCATTTTTTATTTATAGACATTCTTTTTTAAGGTCAGAAACATATTTCCTTACATTGCATGTGATTACGTATATACAACAATATGTTTGATTTTCTGAGTTTGAATGTTGATTTCTTTTATATTATTTTATTGTTATTATTATTCAATTATATACTATGTGATGATAAATTTGTTTGATAATCTAACAAACACTCACAGCATCAAGAACTGCATACGTTAATTATGATGCCAACCCGGGTCGTACTGGTTCGAAAAGGCCCACTCAGGAAGAGACCAGAGAGGGCCCACTGGAGGGGTCTGGGGGGGCGCAGCCCCCCCAGCAAAAGGGGGGTCCGGGGGGCGAAGCCCCCCGGAAAATTTCAAGACACGCCCCTTTTTTGAGGAAAAAATCACTTAAAAAGGGTGCTTTTATTAAATCGCTTTGTTTTGCAAAAAAAAAAAAAAAAAAAAAAAAAAAAATCAGTTTTTTTAGTAAAGAAATAAGTTAAACAATGAAAGAGTGAAAAACAAACAAAAAATATATAAGAACGAAATACTATCTATTAATTTAGTGAATGTCATATATTTTACTTAAATTTACATAAAATTGTAACGTAATATTTTATTTTATTAATCAACATAAATTCAAATGTGTGCAACTTTTATTTTTGAAATAATTATAGTATCACATGCAAAGCTTATAGCAAAGATATTTTATGATACTTTGAAATTTGTTTGGATCCATGCAGCTTAATCTTTAAATATAAACCATATAACTTTATTTATTTATATTTAAATTATAGCCAGCATCAATAAGGAATTCGAATCTAAAAAAAAAAATATATATATTCTAAAAGAGAACATTGTCCTGAATTTTAGAAAATTGAAAAATGACGTTATGTTTTATAACTTTAAATTGTCTGGGCATAGGAAAAAGCTGACTATCACTGTGAGGTCATTGCGTCTTTTAAAAATTAATTAAAAATACTAAATGAATTAAAAATTAAAAAATTCACATATTTATCGATTTAGGACATTGTGTTCTGTTTTATATATAATGTTTTTATGAAAACTACCCATTAAAATTTCTTGGTATTCCTCTTTGTTCTGTAATAGTTAACAGCTTAATATTTTTTCTTCCACTATATAATCTCTCTCTCTCTTTTCTTTTCTTTTCTTTTCTTTTCTTTTCTTTTCTTTTCTTTTCTTTTCTTTTCTTTTCTTTTCTTTTCTTTTCTTTTCTTTTCTTTTCTTTCTTTCTTTTTCTTCTTTTTTTTTTTTTTTTTGCGACACGATCGTTAATATTTTTTAGTATATGAATAAAATATTTCAGTCAATTTTGCATAATTATACTTTGTAATGACTCGTAGATAAAAAAAAAAAAAAAAAAAATCTTAATAGCTGAATACTGGAAAATAAATTAACCTAGGTTTCTGAAGGTGTTTGATATAAGAGAATAGTTCATAATATAGTTCTTGTGCAATGAAATAAGTAAATATAATAAATAATAAATCGTAATTACACCATTCACGTATTATTGATGAGCGCTTTAATTTAAGATGTGAAACAAATAATAATTATGTGTGTAATTTGATGGAATTTTTATTATTATTTTTTTTTTAACTCTTTTCCTTTCAACTTTCTTCTTCTTCTTCTTCTCCTTTTTTTTTTTTTTTCATTTTTGTTTATTAGCGAGCAAAGGGGCCCCATACCAGGGGGGCCCGGTCAGGAATTCCTGACCAACTTAAATGACCAGTCCGACCCTGATTTGCCAACTGTCTTTGTTTAAATTTGCAGGCAACGTACTTCTTTAGGCTTTAGCAGGAATGTGCATACTACTATTCTTATCTGATTTGATTTTTGAAAAAGTCTATTGCCTATACGATAAGCCTCATTGACATAAGCCATAAAAATATATCTACATAAAAAATTAACATTAAAATTTATTTCATGTCATATTTGTGTAATGATAATTTGTTATATTGTATGTACGTATTAGGTTCACTTTAATAATAATAATAGTATTACTTTAGTTATAGTATACATGGTACGAGTACATGGCTTTTTCAACCGTATTATATGTAGTCTTTTTAATAAAAAAAATTGATTTCTGTCAGCCAGGGTTGGACTCTGGCACTCAAGGGGCCACGTCCGTGAAAGGGGTGTAACACCCTCTAGGGGGGCCACAAAAGGGGGTGTAACACCCTGGTTACATCCCTTTTAGGGCCTTAGGGGCCTGCAGTGTCAGCATAATGGAAATAACATGTCGCTGGCCGCGCGTCTAAATGGGGAAAAAGCAATTTTCATGAACCGCGCGAGTGGTGAATATACACCTTTCACGGCCGCCGCGAGTGGCGAATAAGCTATGCTCACGGCACATGACATTCGCCACTCGCGACGGCCGTGAAAGGTGTATATTCACCACTCGCGCGGTTCATGAAAATTGCTTTTTCCCTATTTAGACGCGAGGCCAGCGATGTATTTAAATGGAGTTTTGCGCCAACTGAAATCTCCATCTGATTGCATTGTATGGCGATAAGCCAATAGAAATCAAATTTTAAATAAAAGAAAGACTGTACCTGGATATAAGTTTTAAATATAAGTCACAACAATTTTATTTTTGAAAATAATTATATTGCAAAAATCATATAGAAGACGCTATTTACCAAAATATTACAATACCAAGACACTGTTCTTAACACGTAATTAACACAAACACTTGTATTCAATAAATCCGAATAAGGCTTTACATTTTTTTTAATTCTTAAAACTTACATTAATGTTATTAACACAAAAATAACCACAACTGCTATCAAAAATTTTGCTGAAGACAGTGCAACAATAACAAACGTTCTACCGTGTAATGGTTCTACTTTATTTTAGATTAAGTAGGGTGTTTTGTCGGTTGTGTCCTTGATGGTTAAGCTTTAAAGTTACAGTTAGATTCAGTTTGGATCAAAATTTCGTTTGGTAAATTATACTGATTACAAAAATAATGTTTACACGTAAAATTTACGTTTGATATTCGAATATTGAAACATTTATAACATTTTTTTTTAAATAAATATACAATTACATATATTAATTCATTTATTTCATATTTATTTTATTTTATGATTTCATATAATTTTGTTTTAGCTACAATATTTTTATGATGCTCTTGTCATACATATAATTATTTTTATTATACTATGATAATAAAAACATTGAAAAGGTTTGGCTTTCATGTTACACCGTGTTATATAAGCAGTAAACTGACATTGAAAAGGAATTCGGCTCGACCGGGACTCGAACCCGGATCTTTGGTTTCCCAGACCACTGCGTTAACCATTACGCTACCGAGACTCCTCCCTCTCCAACATCATTCACTGCTGATATATAGTCAGTGGTCTGGGAAACCAAAGATCCGAGTTCGAGTCCCGGTCGAGCTGAATTCCTTTTCAATGTCAGTTTACTGCTTATATAACACGGTGTAACACGAAAGCCAAACCCTTTCATTAAAACTTCCCGTGTAAAATAGGCGTTAAATTACAAACTCTCAATAAAAACATTAATATAATATTGTTTTTATTTTCATATTATTTATTTTGAAGGACTTTAGTAATTTAATATTTCCAATATATATTATAATTACTCTTAATATTTTTATTTAAAATTCTATTGAGATTTTAATAAAAAAAAATTTATTTATAAGTAAAGTATAGAATAATTAAATAAATGAAATATATACTGCAGCTTTTGTTCTGATTTTGTTCAAATCCCACGTGAATTTCATTTTCATCTAGAGAGATAATAAATGTTGCATTGCATTTTTAATATGAATTGATTTCACAAAATCTTAATGAAAATTCTCGAGATATAAAGATAAGTAAAAAAAAAAAAAAAAAAAAATTTGAAGACTCTTGAAAATATTGAACGAACATATAAGTACAATCTTCAAGTCTTTGTAAAACTTTCTCCACACTTCAATGACAAAAGTTTTTCTCTTCAAAAAAAAAGAAAAAAAAATTCATTATTATTATTTTGATACTGCTGAATATTGGAAAAAAGAAGAAGTTATTTATTATAAATTATTGATAAAGTTTTATTTTAATTTAAAAGACAAAACAGAAGCGATGATCAATAATTCTCTCTCTCTCTCTCTCTCTCTCTGATTATATATATATATATATATATATATATATATATATATATATATATATATATATATATATATATATATATATATATATATATATATACACATATATATATATATATATAATATAATGACTAGACCAACGCTTGTTATAACTGTTAATTGTTACTTAACTGTCAAGGTAAACAAAGTTTCTTATTTCTTCCTATTTTCCTACTTCAATTAAACTGAATAATGATTCAAGATAAATATGAATCCATGCCTCAGTTAAAATGTATTTAATTACCAAAAACTCTTTTTTTTTTTTTTTTTTTTTTACATTATTATTATTATTTTTTTTTTTAATTTCTGCGTTTCATATTCAGTGATGGTTAAACTGGAAAAAATAATAAAAAAACATCTGCCTTGTAAACAACACAAAAATGCCTTAAAGGTAAATTTCAATTTTTATAAGAGATTTTTAACATAAAACTTTTGCATTGAATAGTATCAAAAGTAAATTTAGTGTTTATCTACTTTTTGTTTGAAAGAAAATAATTTTTCGATATAAAAACAATATAAAAATAACAAGAAATATATTGCATATTTTGTCAACAAAGAAGAGGAAAGAAATAACAACAACCTATATTCCGGTATTAAAAATCAATTATTTGACACTCTAAAAGAAGAAAAAATTACCAAGCTTTATATTATACTCTTCATCAATAATGAAATTAAACTCACTTTTTTCCTTGTATACTGGTGCCAGACTTTATCTTATTAAAAAATTTTAATTAAGAAATAAAATTGTTAATTCAATTAGAAAGAATAAAAATTAATTTTTTTTTTATAATTAAAATGATGTAATGAGTGTTTGAGTTTTAAAATAAATCAAGAAATTTAGAAATAAGAAAATAATTTTGAAAGCTGAAAATCTCGAATATTTTTTATTTAATAATAAAAAAAAAAAAAAAAAAAAATGACGTTCTATAAAATAATATAAATTTTAATGTAAATTTTTATCTCCTTCTTGCAGGTGCCCAATACAGATATCGTGAATACCATTACAGAATATGATTGTATTGTATATAAATCAAGTGATAAATGAAAATATCGGGTTTTAGTTTTACTGAAAGTAAATATTTTATAGCTTTAGAATAAAGTAATTATTCAATGCAGCATAAATAATGTAATTTAAATTTTCCATTTACAATTGATTTTTTATGTTGAACGATATATTGAATCCAAATAAATTGGTATAAATACTATAAAAATATAATGTATTTGCATTTTTTTTTTCATACAAAAAAATATTTTTTGAGTAAGAAATTAAATTACGTATCTTTTAAAAGAAAAACTTTTTTTAAAGAAAATCGATGAGATAGTACGTGATGATTGAGACACATTTTGAGGAGAGAGAGAGAGAGAGAGAGAGAGAGAGAGAGAGAGAAAGCGAACAAAATTTGCGTCGTCAGCGTTTGCAATGCCAGTCAGAGGTGGTAGGTTTAACTTGTGATCGAGGTAGTATGTAAATTTGTGATGCCATTAGTCATCACACAACCAAGGAATGAAGACCCCATAGCACAAAAGCGGCGTAACCATGGAAACAGACTCTGTTATGTCTGAACTTTCATATAAATATCCCCCTTTTTTTTTTCTTTGTGTTTTCCTTGTATACTAATTATTAGTTTTTCTAAGTTAAACTGTAGTAATAAGTTAAATATAACATTATTTGATGTGGCATAGTTATATATATTTGTGATTGTAGATACTTATTTGGTGACAAACCTTTCTATAATTGTATAGTACATTATTTAAAGTTATTAATAATGATGTTCATAACTCATTTTTTATTTCAGAATACGATAAATTTTGATTAAATATAAGATATATCAATCCTGTCTTATTATAACATTTTTATATGACTTATTCTGAAAGCTTTTGATTTTTTATTCATTGGATTTGTTACAGAATTTTGGAGCAATAAAAGTATTTTTAATTATTTTTTATTGTTGCCATGGGAATAATAATAAACGCCCTCTAATTAGAATTTCCTTTAGGATATGCATGCTTCTAAAACACATATTAATGATAGTTCCAATGCACCATATAAAAAAAATATTGGAAAATTCTTTCTAATAGACTTGATTTGGGGGGGAAAAAAAATCTAAAAAACGATAACGATAAATAGAGCTTTTTCAGAATATGAAATTAAAGTATTTATTTATAGATCCTAATTTGACAACGAACTGTATTTTGTTTTTCTCAAAAAAAAAAAATATAATAATAATAATAATAATAATAATAATAAAAATACACAGCTTATGGTCTTCAGCTTATGGGGGGTATGAGTATTCAAGACTTAGGCGTTGAAGATAGTTATAAGTACTTAGGACTTCAGCAGCTTCTAGGTATTGGTGATGTGGAGGTTAGGAAGCAAGTCGAGAAGAAAGTACTATCCAGAGTGTTAAAGATCTGCCGATCCATGTTGAGCTCGAGGAACAAGATAACGGCTATCAACTCTTGGGCGGTTCCGGTTGCAACGTACACGTTTGGAGTTATCAAGTGGTCTGACACGTCATTGCAAGCATTTGACAGGAAGATTCGCACAACGCTCACCAAACACAGAATTCATCACCCTCGCAGTTCCACCGAGAGGCTTTATTTGTCTCGGTGTTCAGGTGGTAGGGGACTGCTGAGTGTGGAGGTGATGTGTCGCTCTAAGGAGAAGAAGCTGAGGCAATATTTTGTGTCACGTGAGAGTGAGATGCATAGAGCTGTCTGCGAGCAGGATCGTGGGTACACACCGCTTCAGTTGCAAGAAGGGAATGTGGAATTTAACGTCAAGATGCCTGCTGAGAGAATGGAAGTGTGGAAATCCAAGCCTCTTCATGGGAGGTTTGTTGCTGCTTTAACAAGTGAGCACATCGACGTTATGTCCTCGACGGAATGGATCAGAACAGCGGGTCTCTTTGCAGAGACTGAGGGGTTCTTGTTTGCCATTCAGGACCAGGTGGTGCGCACAAAAAATTATGAGCGGTATATTCTTAAAGCTAGAATCGATGATCGTTGCCGTCTCTGCAAGACTACAAGTGAGTCTATCCAGCATATCACAGGTGGATGCCCTGTACTTGCGCCCAAGGAGTACTTGGAGCGGCACAATGCAGTGGCTAAGGTGTTGCACCAAGCGCTGGCCAAGAGATTCGGTCTTGTGGAGAAGGAGCTTCCATATTACAACTGCAAGCCCGAGCAAGTGCTGCGTAACCGGGACGCTAAGTTATTGTGGGACTCCGTTATTGTAACAGACAGAGCAGTAGAGGCAAACAGGCCAGATTTGGTTTTGTTTGACAGACAAGCTCAAACAGCGATAATCATTGATGTTGCTGTTCCTCTGGCCAATCATGTAGTTACTACAGTTGCTGAGAAGAAGAGGAAGTATCAGCCCCTTTCCATTGAGTTGAAGGACATGTATCGACTGAGAAGTGTTGAAATTGTCCCTGTTGTGGTTTCTGTGAATGGTCTGTTTAGCAAAGATTGGTTAAAAGCAAGAGAAAAGTTAAACCTTGAGCACAGGCATTTACGTGTCATGCAGAAAGCTGCAGTTCTTGGTACAGCTAACATCGTGCGCAAAGTGCTTAGTTTGTGACCCCTCTATATACCACCTGCAGTTTCTAACATAGTTGGTACTGGATTATTCTCACTTTCACCTTGAATCAAGTAGGATTCCGGTGTTAGTGTTACAGAGGAAGAAAGACAAGAACTCTATAATAAAAATATAAAATATACATATAATATGAAAAAAAAAAAAAAACTTATCTAATATCCTAACATAACTGAAAATCGACGTTGATTTGGCGAGAATCATTGACTTCTTATTTATTTTCCATTCACAAATGTGCGTGCGGAGTCAAACGGCACAGCTTGCTTGTTTTTAGCGCGCGTGGATCAGGCGAGCTGTGACGTCAGAATCCGCACGAACCATTATGTGAATGAAAAATAAATTAGAATTCAATTACTCCAACCAAATCAACGTTAAGATATTATACACGTTTTTTGTTCAAGGCATTCTACGCCTTAAATGATATTCAGTATTTATTTAATATTATGTTGTTAATCTATATATATCAATTTACTAATTAATAATGTTATTGCAATACACATAAGCTAAAATATATTATATTACGTATGAAGTATATTAATATTTTTGAACAAACACTACTTGGTTAGAGTTAATAATTACTCTTGTGCTCATCAACTAATTACGAGTTTATTACAAAATTAATTATTTCATGTTTACGCATCTACACACTTACGCACAAAATCCCAACTCTAAATCCCACTAGTAATTTGAGTTCATACATGTTCATATTTGTATATAACCTGTATATATAATAAAAACAAACTTTTGTTGTTTATTATTTATATATGTACATGTAGCATTATAAAGAAGTGATGCGAAGAAATGAAACAATATATAATACGATAGGATTATTTGATATAGTAATTATTTGAACATATAGCAACTACTATCTCGTTCTTCCCTAACTTGTTTATATTTTAATTGGTTTTTTATTACAGTAATCAAAATAAATTTACAAATCGTATATTTAACAAAGAATGAATTTCTCATAATTATTTGCAATGAGTATTATATAGAAGCTTATAAGCATAGAAAGCAAAACGAGTGTCAAAATTAATGGTACCTATAGCAATTAAAAATTCGTTTAAACATATTTTACATAACGTATATACCAAGTTTTTATATAAGTACAATATTTCAAATTTCAATTAAAACTTATACTTGTAAAGTTTTCTAAAAGTTTTTTACGCTAATTGAAAATGTTCTTTTATATATATATATATATATATATATATATATATATATATATATATATATATATATATATATATATATATATATATATATATAGAATATTGGATGAAATTTATATGAAATTGACTTAATGACAGTTCTAATCAAGGTTGATTATTAAATTACTTATGTTAATTAAAGTAAAAGTGTATAGATATACATACTTCAAATGATCCAAACTTATAGGAAATATATTCGGTGTATTTTAGAAATGATTTGACAAACAGCTCTGAAACTTGGGAAGATGATGCCAAGTCTCTCTCTCTCTCTCTCTCTCTCTCTCTCTCTCTCTCTCTCTCTCTCTCTCTCTCTCTCTCTCTCTCTCTCTCTCTCTCTCTCTCTCTCTCTCTCTCTCCTTTCCAATCCATCCAGTTAATTTATACGTACCAGTAAATCTTGACGTAAATTCAGTCAAAACCTCTTTCTCTATAATTGTAACATGACATATACAGACTTAAATGAGTAATTCTGTTATATTATATTCTTACACTGAAAAAAAAATAGGGATTTTTGATTAACACTATTCATTTAGCTTAAAATAAATTCATGATTAATATTTTACTTTTTGTATACTGTAAAATACTGATGATGATATTTTTACATTAATTGCATTCGTCTGTATGACAGCTTAATTGTTTCAAATGTACATGGAGATTGCATGCAATTAAATTTATTACCTTTTGAAAGTATTGCTCTATATCAACAAGAATTGAGATAATCAAAAAATAATTCAATCATTAACGTAAAAAAAAAAAAAAATAAGAATATAAAAAAAAAATACTTGCGTTATAATAATAAGCATAGAAAATGTAGGAGATGATTTATTTAATGATATTTACTTGAAATAGTTCTCAGAATATATCTTAATTAAATTTCATTAAATTGTGCAAATAACAGTTTCAGGAAAAGATAACTATATACTTGCAAAGGGAAATTTTATTTATATAAAAATTATTTAGTTCATCGTCCTCAAATTTCTACTAATGTTACAGTCATACATTACACTAATATTATATTATTTCTAACAGTGTAGTTCAATAACCTTCATTCATTAATTAGCAAAAGATAATATAATAGTATTATCTCACAGACTTTATATATATATATATAATAATGTATATAATATTTTACAAGTAACATAAATTATACAATTTAAGCACTAAATTTTAATTAAAACTATCAATTTATCAATGAATTAAATATTCATTTAAAACTCCATAAAGATAAGAATAGTAATTTTATATTAGTGATATGCTTGTATTATTATAATCATTTATTACTAGGTGTTTATTTAATGAATTAGTTTTAAGTTATATTATAATCTATTTAAATGATAACCTATATATATGTATAATGTTTGCAATGCTAATAGACTATTAATAGTATTAGTTTATATTAATGATAATTATCTAACACGATGATAATAATTTACACTAGAGATGAGAATGTTTTATTAATATTTAATTACTAGTTTAATAGTAAATGAGGTCACTTTATTTTTTAAAGAATGGACCACTTGCAATTAACGAACTTTTTAAAATAATTTGAAATTTTTTCAAGGCATTCTTATAGAAAAATCATATTCACTTCACGTTGCAGCAATTAACAACATTTCATTGCAAGTGGTCTACTAAAATTCATAATAAAGTAGCATGGATGTAAACAAGTTTAATTTTATGATATTTTTGGTTAAGTGGTATAAATATCAGTTAAATGATGGGTAACGATTGAAGGAAGGAATAAAATAAAGAATATTTGAAGTTTAAAAATGTTCCTTGGTGGGTACCTCTCCATTATCTATATACTATCTTTCCACGTGTTAAATGGTTCACATAAAAAAATCGTATAGCGAAGGTAATATGTTTTGCCATGACATAAAAAGCATAGCGCAGGTCTTAATATTTCATCGGTATATCCAAAAATTGATACGCAATTCTTTCAAGAGACTCCGTAGTTGGTTGATATTTTCAATTTGCAATTAAAAAAATAATAATAATAATAATCGATCCTGGGTCACTGATAGAACAACCGATAGACCCATCAGCTGAAAAAAGTGGCTAAATGTCTTCTAAGCCAATCAGCGGAACCGTTCAATATTTTTTATAATGTGTCATTATTAATTTTAAAATAATCCATCAATTAATTAAGCTTAAAAATAATGCATTTAATTTTGTATATCTCAGACAACAATATTATACCAAGATTAAAAGAGATTATTTAATCCCTTTTTTCATTTTTAAATATTCCAAAAAATCAGAAGAAAAAAAGAAAATAAAAAAAATCAATGCTCGTTTTTATTTAAGTTGTATTTGTTTACATAATGCAATAAAAACAAATAGCACTTGATCCATCTTTTCTCAGATTAATTATTAATTAGATTATTGAAAATTCCATTTAATCCACAAAAATCTTGGTTATCAATCTTTTCGTTATACATAAAAATAATACAAATATCAATTAGTCATTGTTATTGACGTAAAATACTTTCAAAAAACATTAATGGCCTATTGCCAGTTTATAATTGAAGTAGTTCGTTAAAGCAGAACTTCGCATTAAGACTTCTTATTGTTTTAATAATAATATTTATATATATATATATATATATATATATATATATATATATATATATATATATATATATATATATATATATATATATATATATATATATATATATATATATATATATATATATATATATATATATATATATATATATATATATATATATAAGTTTTGAAAATTAATGAGCATTGACGACTCTACTCGACTTTCACGTAAAAAGTAACATTTATATAACGTCATTCTTGCATTTGTTTTTTTATTATTATTTTCATTTTATTCCTTCTTTTGTTTATTCATACAATCATTAATTTTATACTTAAGGAAATGCTCGAATAAAGGAAATGTATATTTTTTTTCTTCTGTCTTATTCCTTGAAGATAAATAATACACGTTTCATGATATATTAATTTCTGTTACTCATTTACAACTCTGCACTCTACATATATCTCACGATAAGTAAGTTCAACTCGTTGACTTTTTCCATATAAACTAATAATAATAAAAACGTATTTCTTTCATAAATAATTTTTATTTATATGTGCATTTTTTGTATATTATATTTGAAATAAATAAATTCCTACTTCTGTATACTCATATTTTTACTACATAAAGAAATATGATATAAAAACGTAAACTTTATATTATGAAGTAATATTTAATATGCAAACTATGTTTACTGAATATATACACACTGAAGTACTATATAGTCAAGTATTAATAAAATGTCGTTCAAAAATAAAAAAATAAAAAATTGTTCATTCTTCAAATATAAAATATATGTATACTGGTAAATTTATATATAATGCAAACAATTTAATATTATAGAATTCTCTTCTGAGACTTGTTCGCTGATAAACATAATAACATTTCTTGTACAATATGACTCTGAGTAGGTAGGTATTGTATGTTGCATTTATTTTATATATGTACATTTCAGCGATCAAAGTTTTTTTTTTTCTTTTTCATATACAGTTACACATTTTGCATATACTTTTTTATAGTTAACTTTTTGCAGTAGTTTTACAAACTCTTTTTTCTCCGTACTTTTTATTTTCTTTCTTTTTTTTTTAATAGCAAAAAAATAAAAATAATAATAATAATGATAAACTTTAGTCATTTTTTTTTTTTTTTCAAGGAAAGGAAAAAAAGACGCATAATTGCTAGCTTAATTTTTTCAACATAAATTTTATTCATAAATACCTGATATAAACTATATTTATATATTAATTGTTATGTTGCACATTATATAATATATATATTTTACAGTTTTTTTTTTACTAATAAAAAATATTTCTATTGGCTTATGGCCATGACGCAAAATTCCGTTTAAAGTCATAGACCATATAAAACAACATGTGCTTTTTAATGAATAAACACAAAATGGGATCTTCAAAACTAATGGCAATTTTTACCAGAATGTTAATGCAGCCCTACGAGAGAGCGTGAAAATATTGTAATTACTGTAAAGTATGTTGTACGGGTTGCATATAAATCAAAATTTTCTGATTACTGCTACGGAGCTACAATTGGGTTTTGAGCTAACTAAAGTTATTTATGTAAGTCCCATCAAGTTTTTTGTGATACAAATGCTTATATTTTCTTATGGTCTATTCCTTTAAATACATGTTGTTTTCATATGCCAATAGAAATAAATAATTTTTTTAGTAAAAAGACTGTACAATACAATTCTTCTAAAATAGGAACATGCACGCATTGTGTCATAAATGCAGTATAAATTACGTAACTTCCATGATGTAATCTTAAATTGAAAAACCATTAAATTGTTATGTAATGTATAAGTAATTTTCATACATTTCAACTTATATATCTTATTATGAACAGAAAGCTAAAACAAAAATAGCTTTCAATTAAATTTACCATAAGCCAAAAAAGTTTATACAAGATTAATATTTTAATTAATATGAATGTATGTTTACGGATGGTACGTTAAAAATAAAACATTTTATATTTAATTCATAATAACATTTAATTAATTTGATATTCATTAATATTTAAAACAATTCAATTGTAAATACTCAAATATCAATTTAAATTTAGATTTATTACATTTTTGTAAATTAATTCTATTTATATTAATAAATTATTGTTTAACGCATCACTAAATCAACTAAGCATGAATTGTTTGACAAGTTATGCATATTGTCTGCGCGTATTATTTTTTTTATTTTTCTCGAACGAAAAATGTTTTTTAACGTAAATGTTTATACATATATGTACACACACTTTTTAAATTGAAATGATGATAATGAAATAAAAAAATGCTTGTGTATACATACATAATATATATATATATATATATATATATATATATATATATATATATATATATATATATATATATATATATATATATATATATATGTATGTATATTTATGTGTATGTATAAACTGTTAAGCAAATTAACATTTTTGATAAAAAAATATTGAAATTTTTAATTGAAATTTAAAACAACAAATATAATATTTATTATGACATTTATTAATTTCTAATTAATTAAAACATTTTTTTAATGAATTTATAATTATTATAATATATATATTTTTACTATAAAATTTGACATTTATCAGCTTTTTTCTATTATATATATAGGAAAACAAACATAATATTTAATTAATTTGATCACAATATTCAAATAATTTTACTGACATAAAATATTATTTGTCACAGTATTTCATATTATTTTTTATACATAATTAATCAAACATTAAAATTATTATCTTTATTTAACGCCATGGTAGTTGAAAATTTTTTGCAAAAAAAAAAAAAAAAAAAAAAAAGAGAGAGAGAGAGAAAAAAGAGAGAGAGAAAAAAAAAAGCGAAAAAGCGAAAAGAATAAATTGTTGACACTGTTAGATATCATATCCGCAAACAATTATAGTGGCAATGCTTCTTTACTTATATAAAGTCGCATATACACAGCTATACCATTACCCCTGAACGAAAATAATTTTATAGTATATTTTGTCTACCCAATAAGATGTCTTAAGCTTTATGGTTGTGTTTAATGATTGCCAACATGTAGCATGTCGGAATAAAAACACAAACAATATGCTGAGAGAGATTTTATATACATATTTTTTTAATAAAACTTTGCTCTTTATAATAATATCTTTTTTTCATTTTGTTTAAATGTGTACTGTATTATAATTTACATTCAAATGGTCTATTTTGCTCATATATTTTCATGTGTTGATTCGGTTAGGTGTAATAGCGGTATTTAGTTAGGCGTATAAACTTTGCCTTTAATTTATATATTATTATTATAATGTTAATTATGTTTTTTTATTTACCCATGACATATTTTAATCTACTGATAAAGCAATATGACGAAATCATAAATGACATCATAATTATGTAACTTTTGTAAATTTGCAAGTCTTATTTAGAATTGTAATTTATACTCATTGAGTATTTAGCCATATGAGTGAATATAACTTATACATTGAATGGTTAAATTTATATTATCATGTTTAACAAAATGAACACAATATGACATGTTGATTTCACACCATGTGACTTTTGATTGACGTCTTTACTTCATATATGACATTTGTTACTTTTCACAAAAGTAAATTATTTAAGAAACTACGTAAATATATATTCTCTAGCCTATATATCTAAGATATACTACACTATAAAGAGAAATGTATTTTTATATAAAAATTCTATATATTAAAAAAAAATCAAAATGTCTAAGGAATTCTGTATAACTCACCTTATTTTTTTACATTCCACGGAGATTTTAAGAAAGCAAGATGGGATGTATATTTTAATGTTTTAAAAATAATAAAATCCATAATATTGATTTTCATTAGTGTAAAATACAAAATATATATGCGTGGCAATTTTTTTTTAATAACGTAAATATGGAATTAGTGTAAAAAAAAAGTGCTCACCGAAATTATTTCTTTTGTTATTATTATACATCAAGCATTCAGTTTAATATTTTCATGTATTACATAATATTCCATAGGGATTATTTTAAAGATTATAAAACAGTAAAACAAGCATATTTTTCATCATCACATGAATATCCATCTACAGAGTGAAAATATTTTATTATATATATTGAACGGTAATTCTCTGGTGCATTGGGAGTTGTAGATTATGTATAAAAAAAAGTGAAGGAAAGAAGGTTGGAAAACTCTCTCTCTAAAGTAATACCCACTATTTCTTGAACGATATGAAACCCAATACGACCATCAAATATTTATTCGTTTTAACTTAACTTGAGAGAGAGAGAGAGAGAGAGAGAGAGTCAAAATTTATTGTTAAAAAATACAATAAAATATTCAAAGGTTTTTACTTTCTAATCATTATAGGTATTAAACTTTGTATGTAAAAAAGTAATTTATATACATTTGAAAACAAGAAGGAAAATAATTGTTTCATAAATTTTTTGTTATATTTTAACGAGACCTTTGAAAAGAAAAAAAATTTTATTTGTGAATGTTAAAACAAATTTTTTTTACCATCATTAAACTCGCTAATAGAACTTTGACCTCTGAACTTATTGCGAAAAAAAAAAAAAAAAAAAAAGATGAAATACAGACTCTTGATAAAGAAATGCTGTGTTGGAATAAATTGAGTTATGTTTGTGTCTTATCTTTGTTATCAGGACTACAATGATGAAATTCGCCAGGAGCAAATGTGGGAGATGCAGCTCTTGAAGAATAAACAGCGTCGTTCCGGAGGCTCTGAGAGTGGCACAGGTGCCGAGGGTGAATGTGGAAGTAGCAGTGAGGTATCCAGTAATGGAAGTCCATCCCCTACACCACCAGCAGTGGACTCAAGTTCACCAAACTCAGGCAAGGGTAGTCCTCAACAACACCCTGCAATGAGAGGTGTATCTGCTCGATCACAACAGCAATTACTGCTCGCAGGCATTCCTGCTCTTGTACCAGGATCGCCATCCGTTGCAACTGCCGTCGTTACAGGTTAGGGATCATCCACTTTAGAAGTTATTAAATCTGAGGTTTTAATATCATCGTAATAAAAAATATATCTATATAGTAACTTTTTAATATTGCCTTTTATATTTTAGCACTTTGACACACGCACATACACACACAAAATTTTACAACCCTTTTTTTTTTTTATGAACTATTGATCATACCGTGATTTTTATTATCTGGTTTTATAACAGTTTAATAAAAAAATATATTAGAAATACTTAAATGACGTTCAGATTGTAATTATAAGTTAATTGGGTTGAAATATTGGTATTTAATTAAATTCTTTTATTTTTTATTACAAGCATTATTGGATTTATATGAGATGTAATAAGTGAGTTAAATTTGTGTGTGTAGGTTCTGGTGCACCGCCACTGTTGGGTCGCAAGAGACCTTTACTCTCAGGGGGTGCACGTCTTACAATGTCACCCACCAAGCGCACTGTGCTCTCCATCCTGACACGTGCACGTGCAGCACAGGCTAAGGACGCTGCTGGACCTGGCGCACTTACAGATTATGACCTCACCAGCTGCGCATCCAACGGGTACGTTCGTTTTTTTATTATTTTATAAAATCTTTCTTTAAGGGAGTGGGTGACCGACTAATATCTCGCAAACTAGACGGTCGCGAAGTATAATATTAACACAAAGTAAAGAATAAATGGTACTTAAAAGTTTAGCTTTGTTAAACATGTGAAAACACGATCAAATATTTAAGTTATTCCGCGTTAAAGATTACATGCAAATGTGGAAATTCAAATTTTAGCCGCATATTTTAGTCAAATTATTAACTTTTTTTTAAATTAACAATAATATTAAAAAACTTATTTCGGAATAAAGATAATTAAAGTAAATTATAGATAATTATAGTAAAGATAATTTACTTGATTTCATTTGAAAATTAAAGTTTTTTTTTTTTTTTTTTTTTTTTTTTTTTTTGTTGTTGTTGTTGCTGGAAATAAAGAATTTACAAAGATGAATTATTGTGAAAATATAGTTCCTCTTTTAACAATTTCCGGTCCAAGTTGGTCACCCTCTTCGTTAATTTTATTATTAGTATAAATATTAGAAAATTATTTCTCTATATTGTATTATTATATACAACTGATTTTTTTTTTTAGAAAATCTAGATAAAATGTGAAATAAAATAAATAAAATTGCAATCTCAAAGTTATTAATCCATATCAATGGACCACTTGCAATGAAATGTTTTTAATTGTAACATGTAAAAAAAGATTTTTTCATAAGCATTAAGAATATTCAAATTTATTTAAAGTAGTTTCTTCATTGCAAAAGTGATCCATTAAAAAACAAACAAAAATTTCATGCAATCATTAGAAAAATAAATAAATATGATTGTGGAATGAATATTTGAAATGCATGATAAATTTTAGCAATTCAAACAACAATAATATTGAGGTTACAATTGAGGGTGGTATTGAGGCTTTATACAAAACAACCACGTAACTTTACTAAACGTTAGAAACTTTCTGGTCATTTTGTGAGCTTCATTTGTATGATTATATTCTAATTAACCATATAACTTTTAGTTAAGTTTAATACATATACCAACAACTTTTGCTTAAAGGAATAGACCAGAAGAAAACATATTAAAGTATTTATATCACAAAACACTTGATGGGACTTACATAAATAACTTTAGTTTGTCTCAAAACCTAACTGTAGCTCCGTAGCAGTGATTAGAAAATTTTGATTTATACAACCCGTACAACATTTTATTTACTAACTTTTGCATGTTTCTGACGTCATAAACATGAATAGTCACACAAATTGCATAATTTATAGTATTTTTACGCTCTCTCGTGGGGCTACATTAACATTCTGGTAAAAACTGTCATCAGTTTTGAAGATCCCATTTCGTGTTTATTCATTAAAAAGCACAATGTTGTTTTATGTGGTCTATGGCTTTAAATGTACAATGTACCTACTACTACTATTATTATTATTATTATTATATAATCTTTCGGAATATTATAGAGGTTATCAACCCTTTATATGAAATATGAATCCTTATAGGTGTTGCACTGCTCTTTTTTTTTTCTTTTTTTTTTTGTTAAATGTTAAAACATGTTACAACATTATACAAATAAAAAAAGCTGTTGGTATAAAGTACAAATCTCCTAGGTCAGAACCACATCAAAGAGTTGTAGAGTGGTTTAATTTACTGTGCTTCGTGCAATCTTTTTTTTTTTTTTTTTTTTTTTATGCAATACAATTCTTGCATCAGTTAGTAAATGCAACTGAGAAAGGTTTAAAAAAAATACATTTTGCTGTTTTTTGATGTGAAACCTACTTTAAAAGGACTTTGACGAAAAATTATATTCAAATTGTTGTTTGTAGAATGAAAACGCTCTTTTTTTAATGGTATTACAATTTTAAGAATAAAAATACTTAAATTTCAAACTATATGAAAGAAAATTTATTTGCAACATAACATTAACTATAATGTAATATAAAAAAATATATAAAAATCTTTTCAGTGCAAATATATGTCCTTTCAAATTTTGGAATTTTCAAAATTGGAAGAAAAAATCACATACTTGTAGTTATGAAATTATGAATATTAGTACGCATTTATGCATTGAATTTATGCTTTTATGCATTAATAATATGTACAAAAAAACTCATAGCGTTTTTATTTATGCTTTCTAACTTAATAATTGTGATTTTAAGTTGTATTTTCAAAAACGAATAAAAATATACGTAACAATTATATTATGCTAATTTAATTTCAGCAACCAGAATGGCAGCATAATTCATGCTATAATATTTTTATTTATTGTACTATAGCATAACACCTATGGTATACAGCATATTTATTTATTTAAAAGAAACATTATATTTATATTATATTTCGTAGTTAATGTACTGCAGCATAAGTAAGTAATTTCATTCTAAAAATTAATTTTATTTTAGTATTTATTTTTTACACTTTTACAATAAATTATAGTTAGAAACAACCTAAAACATAATAGAAAGAGCCTTTAAAAAAAATGATACTCTTTTGGTAAGAACTTATATATTTTTTTTAAACTATGGCAAAGAAGACAAAAATATATCTAAATAAAATTAAAGCGTTCTATTCATACGTATAAAGTACTTTCATTTTGAAGGCATTTAAAATTCAACATAATTCAACTTAAAATTTAGTCTCTCTCTCTCTCTCTCTCTCTCTCTCTCTCTCTCTCTGACATAAAGTTACATAAACACACACACACACACACACACACACACACACACACACACACACACACACACACACACACACACACACACACACACACACACACACACACACACACACACACACACACACACACAAACAGAAGAAGCAGAATAAAGTACTATTAAGCTACTTAATTATCGTGTACGATATATAAGCCTATTTAACACATTTTTTTTCTTCAAGAGTCTTTATATTCAAATCTTCTTACTTTATACGACATCCTCTTATTATTATCGTTGTTCTCTCTGGTTAGAAACTTTATAGGCTTGATTAAAACTCTAGTATGGGTGTCAACAAAAGCAGCCTTATTAAATTCTAAGAAATTACTCAAAAGCTAATTGTGATATAATAATAAAAAGAATAACCTCAATCTATTTTTAGGTTACAAAATTGAAATGTTTAATAATATTACTATTATTATTGAACAAAGATATATTTAATTAATGTTAACTCAATGGTTTTTATATCAAAATAAGTTGTTGAAACTTTGACATTTCAAAATATTTGACAAATAATTCAAAGTAAAAAGATATTTAATTATAATTTTAATAATATATTATTGCCTTTTCAATTAGTTATAAACATTTTTATGGTTTTTCATCAAGTTTCACTAAAATTAATTTATTTTATTTGTGGCTTCTTTATATATATTTTCAATAAAAAAAGCAATTAATTTATGATTTGATTTTTCAATATGTTATTTGATCTTGTTTTTAAAAGGTTTGAAATGTACCACAAAAAAAATTCTATTGTTAATATAAATTATTAGTAAGTTTATTAAGAAGCATTCAATAGCTATATTACATGTTCTTGACCAGAATACTATAGTAAATGTTAACAGTAAATTACTAACACTATTACAGTAACAAAATAATTAATAATTGAGGTAACGTTATAAGAAATCGTACATATAACTACCTAAAAAAATAAATAAACATAATTCAGATTATATTATGTCATTTTTACAAGTTTTTTGCTGATCCTATTTTTCTTATTTTTTACCTTGCATTATTAGATTGAAAAGTTTACTTGTGAACAAGTTTTGCCTAGTTTTTGTCACTTCAACTCCTTTAAACAGCTTCAATTTGTGCTAAAGTTACAAACAACAAATACTGTATATTATATGTATAATATACACACACACACACACACACACACACACACACACACACACACACACACACATATATATATAAATATATATAAATATATATATATATATATATATATATATATATATATATATATATATATATATATATATATATATATATATAATATATATATATATATATATATAGTTAAAAGTCAACAAGAATTGATCTGAAAAGAAGTGTTAAATAATGTTATCTTCACTACACATATAATTTTAACGTCATTCCATCATAATATACTTTTAGGATTCAATACCAGCAAAACTTGATGTACTACACGTACTATTTTTTATCAAAAGAAAATGATATTGAAACAGTGAAATTCAATATCCAATCCAGTTATTGTTTACTTTTATAGAAACAATAGTTGAAATTGGCATTGTTCTCAGTAAGTTAATTCAAGTATACTAAAGTCAATTTGAGGGTGTATAATATATAATAATAGTAGCATTTCTGTATACTCTCTCTCTCTGTTCTGTATGCCAGTAAAGGGAAAGGTGCGATGAACAATGCGCACTTTAGCGTTTCGTTCTCACCGCTACTATAAGGGAGAACCCAGCAAGTAAGTTGGCAGGAGGAGGAGGTCAAGGGTCATTGTACAAGAGACAGAGAGAGAGAGAGAGAGAGAGAGAGAGAGAGAGAGAAGAGAGAGAGAGAGAGAGAGAGAGAGAGAAGAGAGAGAGAAGTGAGCTTAGTAGCGTTCACTTGCAACTGAAGCTAAGAATAAGAGAAGAAAAAAAAAGTCAAAAAGTTCAAGCATGGAGACCCACTTCACCTTTATACAATCTATATTATGCTTTTTTTTTTTTTTTTCATTTTCAAATATCTGTTTTGCTTTTTTTGTTTTTCTTGTCATATTTTAAATCTCTCTCTCTCTCTCTCTCTCTCTCTCTCTCTCTCTCTCTCTCTCTCTCTCTCTCTCTCTCTCTCTCTCTCTCTCTCTCCCTCTCACTGATTTAGTTTGAAGTTCAATTTAATAAAAAATTTTGAAAAAAAATTTTGAAATCTATACGTAGTAGCTCCTTATATATTATCAAGATAATTTCCTATATAATATTATTCAAGGATCTTTCAAACACGAAAAAAAAAAAAAAAAAAGTAAAATAAATAAAGTCACTTTGCAGAGTTTTAAAATTGTACACAATGTTAAACTACGTTTATCCAACGTATGGTAGAGTTGGTAAGAAAAATGTTGCACGACTTAAAAACAAAACAACATTCATCTTGATTAATAGTAACAATTTAGAGCCATAATAAATTTTATTTTTGAAATTATATAATTTTATTATAAACAGTAGCGTGTTATAGTTTTATAATTTTAAAGTAAATTAATGTAATTATTTTAAAATATTGTAATATATTAAATAAAAAAAGGTAAAATTATGAACTCATATTAACAATTTGTTAATATTAATTATATTAATACACAAAATAAATTATAAAATTATTAGGTTTTAAAATAATTTATATAATTGAATGTGATAAAAACATTGTTGTGTCACAAATTTTATTTGTATTAAAATTACTATCATTATTTTTTCTATTTTATAGGAACATATTATTATTTCATTATTATTTTTCTTGTATGTACCAATGTATAAAGGAAGTTTTATATCTAAAAAAGTTAAGTTTTAAATTTATAGTATTCAAATAATAAAGTGGTGCACTCACAGTTTCTAATATTATGGAACCATTTCTGTCCATTTTTGCTTAAGCTATAAAACGAAAAGTATACACATATGGATATATATAACTTTTTAGATTCACTTCATTTAACTCATTTTCGAGTATTCGTTATGACTGAGCACGAACATATGACAGTAAAAGCTTCAATTCATAATATGCAAATTTTTCTGTATGAAAATCCTACAAAAACATTCCCTTCAGCCAAACAACGTTGAGTCAAAAGAAACAATATTTTAAAATGAAAAAGATAAAAAAAAAATAAAATGTTATTTTTCAATTATTTAAAAACACAAATAAAATATATTAAGAAAAAAAAATGGTAATATATTTTTTTCTAAGAGATTTTGTTTATACATGTCACCATAAATCAATCAAAAATAAAAAAGTTGAAATTTTTACCATAAATAGATATAACTTTAAATACCAACTTAAATCTTGCATAATTTTTTTTTATCTAAAATGGTTAAAAGGGTATCAACAAATTTTTACGTATATGTCATTGTTATAAAATTTATAAGTGCACATTTTTTTATATAATATTTATATACCAAAATTACCATTTAAAAACGTATGGCTTTACTTTACTGATATATTACTTTGTCTCTGCATATGCACTGACATATGTAAAGTATACTAAAATTACGTGTTAAATATCTGTAACCGAAAACCACGATAGCTTTAGTAATAAATTACTTACCAAATTTTTATGTTAGTATGCGAGTTAAATAATATTTTTAAATAAAAAAAAAAATTACATATAAAAAAGTTTTTTTTTTATCAAAATGTTTGCTATGCTATAATTTACACAAAATTTGAAAGTTTCTTCCTTGACTAGAAATGAGTGAATATATATTCCAAAAATAAATATAATTTAGCCGCAAGCAATAATTTTATAACTAACTTTTTAAACGTTCTATAATTGAAAAAAACATATAAAAAAATGAATGTATATATATATATATATATTTGTAGTTCTCTCCCCTTCTCAATTCAATAAATAAATTTAGAATGTACAGTATGTGTACATACAAACAAATAACACTTTTTCTATTGTTTTTTTTGTTATTGTTTTTTACATTTATAATAATGATAATAATAATACACTTTTTTGTTTTATTTTTATTTGTAATATTTTTACTACATATTCAGTATTTTAATCGATCCATTTAATATATATATATATATATATATATATATATATATATATATATATATATATATATATATATATATATATATATATATATATATATACAGTACATAGAATTGTAATTTTAGTGAGTGTATATACAGTTCAATTTAAAACATTTTTACTATACACAAAGCACTTTTGCTCAATTTAAAATAAAATATACATTTTGTTAAAATACTGTATACATATAGTATAAAAATGATGATGATGATGATGATGATGATGAATAGTCAAGTGCTGTTATATAGTAATATTTTGTTGTTCATCTCATAATATCACTCTAAATATTACTTTCAAATTTTATTTTCCAGTTAACATAATACAGTACGTATATATATATACAGGGTTATTATAGTCATGTCTAATATATTATATAAGTTAGTATTAATGAATAATTAGTTTTTATATGGTGCATATTTTATATACGTAATAGATACCTCTACTTTAGTATGTGATAAATGTATATTGTGTTATAATCTAAAGTACTTTACACTAAAATCTATAAATATAATGTGTGTGTGTGTGTGTGTGTGTGTGTGTGTGTGTGTGTGTGTGTGTGTGTGTGTGTGTGTGTGTGTGTGTGTGTGTGTGTGTGTGTTTATATATATATATATATATATATATATATATATATATATATATATATATATATATATATATATATATTTTATATATATATATATATAAATAATATCGCCGATATAATATATTTTATAATGATGTATATTTTAATATAATTATTACATACCATTATCTCGTATTTTAATGTATTTTACTTGTTTGAAAATTGTCGTAAATTTTATATAATTATTATTATGGATATTAAAATTTTTGATTATTAAGTCTGATTTTTTTTTCGATGTGTTGATTAAATTTTTATTGATTATTATTTTTAATTTGCTGTATTTAATAGCATGTGAACAGAATACGAACATTTTATTACTTTTTATCATTTGAGATATATGTATATATCATAATGTTCTATACTATAGTAGCATATTGAAAACGTTTATATTACTGTTATATTTAATAAAGATGATATTAGTAGTTAACTGAAATATGTAGCTACTTACTTACTGCTGGAATATGAGAGAATATTTGCAATTGAATTAACTTGTCTAGAGTATAATTAAGTAATTCTCTTCAAAATTTCACAGAGAGAAACTATTTATCTAACTTACACAACGTAACAGTAATTATAAATATTAAATTACACACGTAAACAAAATGTTTTTTTAATATAACAAAATAAATAGTGATTCTCTACAAATGTCAAGTTTAGGTCAAAGAGAATATTTTTCATTTCATTAGAAGAAAAAAAATCGAAATTTTTTTGTAAGGTCTCTAAATGTCCCTTTTAATTTTCATTTTATTACAACGAAAGAACTAAAAAAAAGCACTTTGAACATGCGCTGAGTTAGGTTTAAGCTAAAAAAAAAAAAAAAAAAAAAAAAAAAAAAAAAAAAAAAAAAAAAAAAAAAGCTTTGTACTTAAATTAAGACTATACCAAACGTTATATGTAATTAATTAATATAAAAGGAAATAGAAATCATGCTAAACATTAAATTCTCTATTTCATAAAAAAAAGTGTTTTAATTAATTTTTTTCAAATAAGATTAAAAGTTCTTGCTTGGTCAAATGTAAAATATTTTTAATTCAAACAATACATATGGACTGAGAAGTTTTTAATTTTAGCCCTCATGGAAATAAAGTAATTTTTCCCCTTTAAAAAAAAGGGTAAAAAAAAAGAAACAGATATGTATTATCATACGTATATTATAATACCGCATGACATTAAAAGCACGTGAAGAGGGTTAATACAATTATTTTTTATGGATTTGTTCGCCATACATATGTGTTTTACGAGATAAGCGTTATATTTATTTTGCTTTTTGTATATTACATGCATTTTTTCCTCTTCAAACGACCTTACTTCCGTTATTTAAAAGAGGAAACATTATTTGAAATTGTGGATGAATATACAACACAGTGTATGTAAATGTATGAACAGAAGCTTCCGGTTGTATAAAGTTACCGGAGCAATAACAAAAGTTTTCCGATATCATATATATAGCTCTGTAACTTTATGAGAAGGAATATAATTGAGCTATAGTTTACAATGATCATATAAAGTAAACATGATCATACACCAATAGTAGTTTTTTTTTTTTTTTTGAACCTTCAGTTGTTTCAAATACAGTATGTAATGTACTGTAGAGAATAATGTTATAGTAAATATTCATTTTCATTAAATTATTTTCTATTTTTAACAATAAAAATAATTCATTTAAGTGAAGTGGTGCAATTTAACGAGATTATTTTATGCTTATACGTGATTTCTCTTTTATATTATATTAATATTCTAGAAGACTTTTTTTATAGACATTGAAATTATCATTGTATTGTTTTTAAAAAAAATACACAATCATTAATTTTACTTATAATAATACTGTAATACTGTACAAGTAAAAATTACATGTCAGAACTACATAAAGTTTAGAAGTTTTTATGTAAACACAAGTAAACAATTCTAAAAATAAAGAACGTTTTTATGAACCTAAAATATCAAAATTTCATGCCATAATCTCATTTTATAAAATTGTTATAGTTATATAAAATACCACATGTTGAGTTTGTATAGGACTATGTATAGTGGTTTTGTTGATGTCTATTTTTATAGTTTATTATGTTGAACTCATGCACATGCCACTTCCACGTGACACGAGAGAGAGAGAGAGAGAGAGAGAGAGAGAGAGAGAGAGAGAGAGAGAGAGAGAGAGAGAGAGAGAGAGAGAGAGAGAGAGAGAGAGACAGAGACAGAGAGACAGAGAGAGAGAGAGAGAGAGTATAGAGAGTTTAATGTGTGACAAAAAGAGATTAAAATAACTAATAAAACTGCCAAACAGAGCTGTACTCAATCAAACAACATCCAATCAAAACGATCAACAACAAAATAAATTTGTATTGCTTTGACATTTCATTACTCAAAAAAAAATTTGATTGAGAGAATAAATAAAAAATAAATTAAAAAAAGTTGACTAGTCTCTCTCTCTCTCTCTCTCTCTCTCTCTCTCTCTCTCTCTCTCTCTCTCTCTCTCTCTCTCTCTCTCTCTCTCTCTCTCTCTCTCTCTCTCTCTCTCTCTCTCTCTCTCTCTCTCTCTCTCTCTCTCTCTCTGAATCTCTTGATATTTTTATAATTTGTTTATATATTGACATCATATATCACAAGTAACTTTTTTGTATACAAATTTCATACAAAACTCTTTTAATTTAATTGAAAAAAAAAATAATGATGCAACCATTGAATGTTGATGTAAATAGACATAATATAATAAATGTCTCACAAAATTTATCCATGATAAACTTATTGAAACACCCTCATTTTAGAACTTAATACTTTTCAATCATATTATCCCATTAAAGTATATAAAGGATTATATGGACCTTTTCGTTTTATCTCTTTTTCATATGGGTAATAAAAGATCATTTTAATCCTTGTTTATTTATACACCTGTGTGTTCAGTTGTTTAATGTATAATATACATATAAACAAAAAAGTGAGTACGCATTTTATATATAAGAGAAAATTTATTACCTTTTTTTTTTTGTCTTAAAACAAATTACTTTTTAATGCACTTGTATAATATATTTTTTAAACAAAACAAAAAAAAATGTTGTTTTGCTTAGTCATGAACTGTTCATGGAATTACTCGTAGTAGGGTAGTTTTTACATTTTATTCATGGATGAAACTCTCTCTCTCTCTCTCTCTGTCTCTCTCTCTCGATATTTTAACAAGCGATAAAAGAAGCAAGGTATACATACACGTAATTCTAAACATTTATACTAACACGCTCAGCCAAGACTGTTTTATGAGACTGTAACATGTTGAAAAAAGTAGCAAATTTCATAAAAAAGGGAAAAATTAAAAGTTTGAAAAAACAAATAATTAAAAAAAACTTTTTTTCCTCTCAAAATGTTTTATTTTTCCCTCCCACAAACAAAATTTAATTAAGTTTAAATAAAAAATATGTATGTTTATATTATTTGCAAAAAAAAAAAACAAAAAATAACAAAGGTTGATAAAGTTAATTATACAATGATGTATAGATAGCTTCATTCTCTCTATTCATGTACAATGGCATATATGAGTTAAGAATTCATTAACCAAAAACAAATGACTATTGTGTGTTTTAAATGTATGTTTCACTCACGCTACCGTGCCATGATTGAGTTACTTGACAGACAAATACACAATACCTAATTTGTACACAAAAGGTATATAATTTTTTTTATTAACAAGTACATTAATATAATATTTTATACATATATTTTTTTTTGTAGAGAAGAGGAATTACAATTTTTAAGTACCCATCAGCTCGTTAATTTTGCATATCAAGAAGTTTAAACTTTTATTTTGTAAAGGAAATTATTTAAATGTTTTAATTCCATAGGTTTAATGTCTAAATACTTATAAAATTAAAATTTTCTTAAAGAAAAAACATACAAACATAATATATATGGTATTTTACAAATGTGTAGTAGATTACTTTCACTTAATATTTTATTTCCCTCCAATATTTTGTGTTTATGAGCTTACTCTTTAATTTTGCTATGGTAGTATTCAAATACTAAAAATTTAAAATATTATTTAAAATCTTCTTTTTCAAAAGACCGTAAAGCTTCTCTTTGTAAATAAAGTATATTTCACTGAAATATTTTCATGTTGAATTTTATAACATACAAATAATTTTTTAATATATATTAAATATTTAACAAACTTCATTACAAAGAGGGAAAAATCAGTATGATTCATAAAGTATTCAGCATTCTCTTTGTGTTGAAAAAAATTAAGAGAGAGAGAGAGAGAGTAATATTTTTATACATTATTTGAAAATGAAAACGCGGTAGGGAAAAAGCAGAAGAAGTAGAGAGAGAGAGAGAGAGAGAGAGAGATGAAAAATTTGTCGTATATACCTAGGGGAGAAACAAAAGTGTAACAATGAAGTATTTTCAGAGAGAGAGAGAGAGAGAGAGAGAGAGAGAGAGAGAGAGTAAAGTGGTATCTTGTGTTGTCCAGTGAATTTTTGCGGTTACGCTCCGCTAAATTGAAGAAGAGCTTTGGTAGTCAGTCAGTAACACCCACCCACACGTAATTTATAAAGCATCAACAAACAATCGTATATGTATCAAGTTCAGGTATCATTATAAAATATACGTCATATAGTAAAGTGATAAAGGGGAAGACAAAAATATAAAGAGCAATAATATAAGGATTAAAGTAGACATACTGTAATATACAAATATATATATATTATAAACCTTACTTTTTTAGTATCATACAACTCTTTTATGTTTAATAACTTCATACTTAAAATTTTTTGAGTTTGTTTTTTAATATAATCTTTTGTTAATTAAAGTTACGTCAAAAGATGTTTAATTTTAAGCTCTTATAGTAGATGGAATTTTATTATATGTACAAAACAGAACAGCATAGTGAAAAGTGTTTTCTAAAATGTGTACTGTTAGAATGTACCATGTTTCATAAATAAATATTGGTATTTCGTTATATATATATATATATATATATATATATATATATATATATAGAGAGAGAGAGAGAGAGAGAGAGAGAGAGTAAGAAGTTGCAATTTTTTACGTTTTTAATGTTACTGAACTTAAAATGTTAAATACACAATTAGTTTCATTCAAATTTACGTACAAAGGACTTTAAAAGCATCACAAAAGCACAATGTGTCCCATTTTTTATACTACCTTATTTTATCACACTCTGTAAGTATGTACAGTATATATATATATATATATATATATATATATATATATATATATATATATATATATATATCCATATATATATATATATATCCATATATATATAATATATATATATATATATATATAGATATAGATATATAAAACCTATTAACAATCTTTATTGTACTGCTAAATTCTAGTCTTAATTGTGAACTGTGACATTTTTATTTATTTATTTTTTCAGTTTTAAGCTTCATAGCATTTCTCTCTCTCTCTCTCTCTTGTTCTTTATCTTTTATTTCCTCTTTCATCTCGCTTTTTTTTTCTTGTAGTTATTAAGTTTTACTTTTAATTACTTCCACTAAAAGTTTGAATGTATTTCAGTAGTATATAATAATATGTCTCGTTGCATTTCAATATAATATATTTGATATCAATTTTTTTGCATGACGGATAGAGAAAGTTACTCACTTTCTCTCTCTCTCTCTCTCTCTCCCTCAAAAGAGAATTTTACAAAAAGTAAATTACATATTATATACGTGTATGTGTGTGTGTGTGACTGTGTTTGTTTGAGCGAAAACTAAAACGAGAATTTCTGAGAAGCACTTTAGTTCATCTCGGTCCAATTATCGGTTGCCTCCTTCAACTTGAGTTGTGAAATAAACACGTGTGAACGTCTTAAAGAAATCGACAAGGTGGAAACATTTTCTAATAGTAAAAGATCATTTTACCTTCCACCTAATATATATATATATATATATATATATATATATATATATATATATATATATATATATATATATATATATATATATATATATATATATATATATAATATAACTTTCACATACACTTGTATAAAAACATTATTTTATATAATGAAGTATCTTAAATTATTAATGTCATATTTCATAAAGAACTCGGTTTCATGTCTTATAACATTTTCCATTAGATGTTATATAATATTTACTTATTTAAAAAAAAGTCAAAATGTAAAATGTTATTATTAAGATGGTTAGTTTATTAAGTATAACATAGACTTAGAAATTATAATGTCATTTCCCGTATATAAATTTTAAAAATAAACTTTTATTTCTAAATAAATGTAGTGCAATTAATGTTCAAAAAACTGCAATTTTAAATTCAAACTCCTAGCATTTAGATAAAAAAAATTCAAAAAAAGTTAATTCCAGAGGTAATTTTATATATTTACAATTTAATTTTTTCCCCCATAAGTTTACTTAGTTATTTCATAATACAATAAGCATTTAAATGCATCACTAACTTATTGTAGTAATAAAATAATGGGATTACAATACTTAAGGGTTTCATGTTATTCCCTGCAAATAAAAATTAAAACGTAAATCTCAGGAATTAATATTTTGAAAAATATTCTCAATCAATATTAAAAATTTACATACTCAATACCCACTCTAGTGAACGAATGGAACCACCTTTATCATAACTAAAAGGTAAATGATTCATTAACAGTGCAAAAGTTAGAAGAAAAAAATGCTTAATATTAAAAAGATTCAGTTTTCAGTAAACAGTCAACTCATAAAGTAGCTAGAAGATCTCTCTCTCTCTCTCTCTCTCTCTCTCTCTCTCTCTCTCTCTCTCTCTCTCTCTCTCTCTCTCTCTCTCTCTCTCTCTCTCTCTCTCTCTCTCTCTCTCTCTCTCTCTCTCTCTCTCTCTCTCTCTCTCTCTCTCTCACACACACACACACTTTTGGTTTCTTAATTTTTTGCCAATTTTGTAAAGCTTTCACACAAATAGTAATGATAAAAAAATCAAAATACAAAGTAATAAAAAAGTTAAAAAAAATGAAATAAAATGTCAATTACAATACAAGACAGTGTACATTATTTTCAATATTAAATAATCATATAAAGAGAAATGAGTAAAGTTTTGTAGAAATATAAATTTTCAATAAAGATCCTTATTATTTGAAAAGTTTTCTACTTATATATTTAAAGTATTGTTGAGAAAATTATTTACATACAAAAAAAAAGTTAAGTTTTTGAAAGTATAACCAATAATTATTAAAGTTTTCTTCAGTAAAATAGTATGAAGAGTAGATTTTCCTTTCCATACATTAATGATTTTAGCCAATAAAAAGAAACTTGAATATAATTAATAAAATATAAACAAAAAACATTGATTTTAACCACAAAATATGTTGTTATGTTTAAGAATAATAATATTGTTTATACTATTATATAAAATTTTATATTATATATCTTAAGAGAAGAAATATTTTCTTGTTATTTGAATGTTAAACTTGTTGAATTTATTAAGTATATTATTAAAGTTGAAAATCTAGTAACAAAGAAAATAAGTTTATATTACCATTATTTCCAGCTTAATTATATTAATTAATAAACTTCTCAATGTGTTATTTTATAATTATATACACGTACATTATTAACAGCTATAATTGATGTTGTTAGTATCAATACAAATGAGTGTATGCGACAAAGTTTTTACTTCCGTGTTTTTAAAGTTATAAAAAAAATATTATTTATTCCTTTAAAGGCATAGAAAACATGAAACAACATGTTCTTTTTAATCATTAAACACAGAATGGGATTTAAAAACCTGATGATAATTTTTACCAGAATATAAATGTGGCCCCACAAGAGAGCGTGAAAACAACTGTAAAAACAACTGTAAAGTATGCAATTTGCGTGAATATTTTTGTTTATGACGTCAGAAACAGGCAAAAATTAGTATGAAAATGTTGTGCGGGTTGCATAAATTGGAATTTTCTGATCACTGCTACGGTGCTACAGTTAGGTTTTGAGACCAATTAATGTTATTTATGTAAGTCTCATCATGTGTTTTGTGATATAAATGCTAATGTTATTATTTCGTCTATGCCTTTAAAGGGTTTTCATTAGAAGGTTTTTTGGTACTAATATTGAAACGTTGACCTTAAATTTTTTATTTCATTTAAAATTCAAATTTAAAAAATGTCCTATGAAGAAATTTTTAGGATTTGTGATCTTCATCAGACAAGGAAGGAAAATTTTTAAATTAGCATGGGGAATTACATATAGGCCTTAAACTACACCAGTATTTGTAATTCAAAATTATGCATGGTCGCTCCCATAACCCTTTTTTTATTATAGTTGTTATTATTATTGTTGTTTTTCACATTTTGAGTAGCTTTCTTATTTTTATTTTTGTTGTTATTATCTTTTGCCTTTACTACTTTTAGTTTATACCGCACCGCATCTTCTATAAAAATTTATACTTTTTTATGAATTTCTAAGTATTAAATGAAAAATGGGACTAATCAAGTCACTTCGATTTACCAGAAGATGTTCAAAGTCATTAAAGGAATATACCAGAAAAAAACAAGCATTTATATCACAAAACACTTGATGGGACTTACATAAATAACTTTAATTTGTCTCAAAACCCTACTGTAGCTCCGTAGCAGGGATCAGAAATTTCAATTTATGCAACCCGCACAACATTTTCATACTAATTTTTGCATATTTATGACGTCATACACATGAATAGTCACTTGAATTGCATACTTTATAGTATTTTCACGCTCTCTCGTGGGGCTATATTAGCATTCTGGTAAAAATTGTCAACAGTTTTCCAGATCCCATTTCGTGTTTATTCATTAAAAAGCATTATGTTGTATTGTGTGATCTATGGCTTTAACATATAAGATTTCTTTATTAATCCAGGTAGTTCATAGTAACAGTGTGTTACAACATGCGTTAATCATGTCAAAAATTATTTCCAATATAAATTGCAAACATTGCTGAGAAAAAAATCAACAAAATGTTAAAAATCAATTTAATATAATTACAATTATTTATAATTAGATTATAAATCATGTATCATGCATTAATCAGTTTTAACAAAGCTCACTGCCGTTTAAAAATAATATTATAAGATAAAAGAGATTAGGTGTAAGAGTGGGCCAGATATAATATAGTGAAACCTAGAAAACTTTAACAGTGAAGCGACATCCCCATGTTTTAGGCAGACCGCAACACTCAACAGTTTTAACTTGGCAACGTTGCTTTTTGAAGCACCAATCAGAGGCCAGAAGTGACCAATTTGAGCAAATCAGAGAGAGCGCTACAGTAATTTCGTCTGCAGTGTTGCCAAGTTTAACGTAATGAGTGTTGCAGGTCTGCCTAAGATATGTGGATGTCACTTCTCTGTTAAATCTTTAGAAAAAACTAAATCTCGCCCTTTCAAAAATGTATTTTTTTTTTTAATTTTTTTTTAATAAAGATGATTAAATGATTTCATTTATATTTAATATATTCACAAAATGACATTATACTATTATTAATTATCATATTTTAAATGTAGCATACTAATTCAATATATGAGAAAGATTTCGTTTGGGTTTTAAATTTATTTTATCAGTTTTTATTTTGATGGTTGTCTGATTTCATTTGCAATTATCTTATATTTTGACGAATGAATGTGAGGCACATTTCATTTATGTTTATTTTTTCATACTACTTTTCAAGCACAATATATAATAAATCATAACATATATATATACGATTTAATATAAATGTTGTAATAATGAATTTGCTATTTTGTTTAAACTATATTATACTACACATGTGATTTTCTTTTTCATGTGGTTTAACTTTGAATCCTTTTGAGTAAAATATACTATTATATATATATAAAGTATGGTTTAATTCAAATATTATAGTCTAAGTTACAAATTTAAATTATTCTAGTATTATTAATTAAGTGAATCTGTTCATACATGAAAATATATCATTACTAATTAGCATGTTTCAAAGTAAACATATCATTAATAATTTGTATATAAAATAACACAAGTTTATTGAAGAGTAAAAATATAGAGCTGATGCTACTATATAGCTAGATTTTGATAAACAAAAGCAGTGTTAAAAAGGGAAGTATGAGGGATTAATATTGTTTTATACTAAAATACAAGACACAAAAGCCACTAAAGTACCTTGATTTTCAAATTTATACAAGCATATTATAATTTGATGCTATAAGTATTAAAATTAATAATATAACCCATGAAAATAAGCTTTCAATACATAGTTAATATTATAATTTATAATGTTAACGGGTTGAAGGACAATTTAATATTAATAATATTTCTTAGATACTTATACGCTTCAAAGAAAGTTGAGAGTAAAATAATAATTCTGATGTTTACTTTCTTTGTCAAATTTTTTTGATTATAATAATGTTGATGTTTCTATGTAAAACAAAATCTTGAAGTTTCAAAACTGTTATACAGAATAAACAGTTATGATAAACAAGTAAACAAAGACTACATTGTGTAATTTATGTAAGCACATGATAATTATGATAATTTTCATTATTCACTCTTATAAATACGATATTGTTATTATAATTATGTTGCTATTTTGGCTATATAAATTTACTACTATATATTAAATTTTAATATTATTATAAACATAGTATTAAACATACAAAGGTAATAAAGAGAACCATTATAATATTTTGATTATTTTACAAAATTACTTTGTAGCCAATGTTTTGTATAAATTTACTTTGTAATTAAATCTTTATATACATTTCAATTGTAATATTATTTTATCCATAGCCGTTATTAATAGAAATATTATATTATTATCATAAATATATATATCATATAATACAGTATGTATTTTTATTGTTTACCAATAAAGTTTTGATACTGCGTTGTACGTCATTTCATAACATATATAAAGTAAATATAATCACATCATAAATAGTGGACTAGGGGTTGGTAAAGAGCTTAAGTGTATACTGAATATAGGTAGAGTGTGAAGTAAGAGAGAGAGAGAGAGAGAGAGAGAGAGAGAGAGAACAATCTGAAAAGTACTCATGATATACTGTTTATGTTATTAAAACAAATACCACATAGAAAAATTCTGAAATAAAAGCTTTATATTTTATGGATTCTATTATTCTATTTTTTTAGGGTATACTTAAAATGATATTGTTCCTATTTTTAGAAAGTAGAAGAAGAAGAGAGAGAGAGAGAATAAGATAAATATTATGACTCTCGTTATTTTTTATCATTATTATTCGTATATATCATAACTTAAAACAAATTGAATTGCATATTATAAAGGTCTTACAGATTTTTTTTTTTGTCTTCGTTTTCTAGAAAGTAGCTTTTACTATACTAAAATTTTTATATAAGAACGAATGATTCCTTGTTAGATATTTGACATTACTGTTAAAAGAAAGTAGACAGTAGTAGAAAATTAGGTTTTAAAAAGAGGATCAAATATAGATTTATCAGAAAAATGTACATATTCTTCTAAAAGCATGCTATTACCGGGCAGTTTTACGTACACTCTTTGAATAATTCACTAAAGTGAACAAGTAATAATAACCCCCATATTGTTACATTTTATATGAACACATTACAGTTCAGCTGCATACACAGCACAGACTGAAGAGTAAGCTTTGTTGGCTTAACTTTGCTGTGTACCAGAGCTACTTTTTTTTCCTCTTCCTTTTATTTTTGCCATCACTGAAGACCTTAAGCTTTGTTACAAAGTTCGTATAATATTGCACAAAATAGTAAAAGCATTTGAAGCTAAGTAACAAAATATTATGTTGCTGAAGCGCATTTCTATATGCTGTACGTACGATTGTAATAATATATTTTAACATTCAAAAACTCGTGCTACATTATTTGCAATGCTATTTTTATGGATAAAGAAAATGCTGAATATAAATGGTCAAATATATTATCACAATCGTGTGTACAGAATGATTGTTAAAGTTTCTTCTTTTCCATGTGTAATTATAAAGGCCCGCGCAGCCGTCTTATTTTATTTAATATTAAATTAATTTAAAAAAATTAGCCGCTGTGATTGTCTGACAATCGATTCTCAACCAATCACAGCGGCTTATTTTCTTAAATTAATTTAGTATTAAATAAAATCAGACGGCTGCGCGGGCCTTTAACCAGGAAATTTGAATATCCCTTATTTTGTATTTTTTTTAAATAATATTTTTGATTATTAAGTTATAGCACTGAACAGTCAAAATATCCTATCTAGAATTATTAACGGTGCCTAGCATTCTTATATACAATTGTATTATGTATAAAAGGAAACATCTTGAAATATACCAAACTAATATCTTGATTTCCACAATAATAATACTAGAAATAAAATAAAGTTATTATACTTGATCATCTTTCAAAAGTGCTTAAGAGAAGTCCTTATTGTCAAAATGCAAAAATGTACGATTTTTTATACCAATTTTACTTTGAGATGAATAGAAAGTATAATGAGTATTAAGAGTATGTAAAAGTAGAGAGATCTAAAGAGTATGACAGTGTTAAAAATTGTTTCGAAGAAAATAGTAAAATTGTTATTGAAAATGTGTTGCAATTAATTAAATCTGAAAATCTGAAAAATAACTCTTAAGTTACTGAGCTGTGAATATTTGTAAATATCTATGCTAAGTTATATTATTAGAATATAGTTTAAAAAAAATTTAAAATGACGAGACGAATATAGTGTAACACATTATAATGATGTGATGTTACTGCAAACTACCCATGTCTAGTAAATATAAATAAATATCAAGTATAAAAAAATAAGATGAAAGTGCTATGTACCAAAGTATCACTAAAAACTTTCAGGACAATAGAATAAATTGCAACAATGTATACCACTTTTCCTCTCATTTACTTTAGCACTCCGTTCCCCCATAGCTGTTATCATATGTTAAAGTGTATGTTGTGTGCAATGTTGTTTATTAGATATTTTTTCTAATAAAATTTTGTACTATTAAATTAAATTATAGTTAAAATTTGAATAAATTTAATTATAAAATATATCTAACATTATATGTCAAACATTTACTAATATCTATTGTAACTGACTGTACTGTAAAACAGTTGGGTTAAATTGAGAGGTTGTTATGCCTGATTTCGCCCAATAAAAGCCGTTAATTATTATTATTATTATTATTTATCTCACTTTGACTATTTTCACATTAACATATAGTAAAATTGTGACATAATATAAACAAAGAATGATTAATATATAGAGCAATACGGTTCATGAGTAGATATATCTCTCATTTACTCTGTTTCTTCTTCTTATAATATATATATATATATATATATATATATATATATATATATATATATATATATATATATATATATACAAAACAAAGTAGAAACGGTATGGCTATATCCCGTGGGAAGTATGTGGTATGTTTGCGGCAGTCTGATATAATGGTATTATCTTTATGTGTAGCTTTACTATGCTTCTACTCTAATCTCAACTAACTTCCATCATTCTCTCTCTCTCTCTCTCTCTCTCTCTCTCTCTCTCTCTCTCTCTCTCTCTCTCTCTCTCTCTTTCTCTCTTTCTCTTAAACAAGAATATATACTTCGCTCGGACGCTTCGACTAATTACTATACTTACACTTACTTATAAACTTTATAAGACGCACTATTTTGAAAGCCTTCACATCGTAGTAATAAAATAAACTTTCAAAATTATAACATTAATTCAACTGTAAATTTGATAATTAACGTTTTTAGAATTTTAATTCTTATTCGACTATCAACTTGAAAACTTTCTTGCTTATAATTTGCTTTTGTTATATTATACGTTATGATCTATCAGTTTGTTCTCATTTTGAAATATGGACTTACTTTTTTGAAAATAAAACCTTTTTTATAAATATATAATTATAAGAAATTATCATTGTTTAATTGTAGAAATACTTATTATTTTCATATCATTCTTTCATTCCTCATTTCTGTGAAGTACTCTTGAATATGATTTTTATAGTAATAGTATACTTTTATAGCTCTCTGTCCTGGAATCTCACGCTGTTGAGAAAATATAGAACGCAGAAAAATTGTTTTCATGCTCATTATAATTTTTTTTTCTCTCTTTTCCGTCCTGTTTTTACATTTTTTATACATATAAAATGATAAAACTCAAATACACTGTGTTTTTTCCAATATATTGAAGTTACGCGATATTCACCATCTTATTCACTTCTTTTTCTTTTCTTTTTTACCTTTATGTCACCAATTATTTTGTATATGAAAAAAAAAATCATATCATATATACCAATATATTGATTTTTATCTTAAAATATATAGTATACCATTGCGCAAGCTTTTCTCCATTGAATTCATGTTTTGACATAAACCTATACAGAAAAAAAAATACATGAAAAGGCAAAAAAAAAAAAAAAAAAAAATGTTGTGTAACAAACATGTACAGAAAACATATTGACGCCAAGTTCAAATAATATAGACAAAGATGCTTTTCATTTGACACAAAAGATGATTGTAAAAGAGAAAAATTCAAGTCACATTTCAAGTATACAGTAGAGAGAAATGGAAAGAGAATGAGAGAGAATTGATGATGAAGAAACTGTTGACATACAGGTCACAATATCGTAGATATGTCATCATAATAGTCAACTTCGTTGATTGTTACTAGTGTAGGCTTCTCTTTTAACAATTGTTGAACAAATAGCTAGAGAATACAAACTAATCTAATTGAATTTCTATTATTATATAAGAGATGATCCTTTAAAATGTAATTTAATTAAACATCAAGGTCAATTAAATTAGTAAAGTTATATATTATATCCAACGTTGCTTTATAATTAAATTGATTGATTTTATTTTAATTAGCGTCTACAATGAAATAAAACTTAACTATATTATACTAAAAAATATGCGTATATAAGACTGTTCAATAACTTATTGAAAAGAGAAATCTACTATATAACTGTATAAGAAATATTATATTTTATGTCAATAATAACTTCAAAAGTTTATTTCAAATTTGGCAATTTTGTTTGATAAAAAGTCAAAGTCAAATATATAAAAAATAAATAAAGTTTGAAGATTATTTTGTGAATAGTTTTTTTTCCTTTACAGTTAACAAAGATTTCTTCCAAAAATATGTCATATCATAAACAATATCAGTCAATAAGCAACTAATAATAAGTAAGAAAAGAATCATTAAATGAAAGAAAAGTTTTCATAAAATTGAAGTAACGCCAAGTAAGCAATCGAAAAGAAATGAGATTGCAATGTGTTTTTTCTTAGCTTAGAATGACACTATTTCTTTGTTACTGTCAAAAAGTTAAAACAAAAATACTGAGCTATTGATATAAAAAAAATAAATAAGAAGAAGAAGATAGAAAGAAAGAAGTAGAGTGTTTTTAGCTTTTAGTTTGCAATGTCCTTAAAATGAGATACCATAATAATAAGTTACCATAGCAACGAAACTTTCCGACACCTGATGCTGCTACTATACATTTTGTACTAAATAATAATAACCATACATATTATACATACGTAATATATAATTTCATTTATTACTAATTAAATTTAAAGTTGTACGTATGTAACATGAATAAAAGATAAAAATAAACAACTGACCTCGTCGACGTATTTATTTCTACTTCTTTTTTTTTATGTGTATATAAATTTATAACCTAACTTTTGCATTAATATAATAAATTATTATAAAAGATTAAAATTAAATATTTTATAGTTGCTTACGTTCAATGAACCTATTTCTTTTTATTTATTTTGTTATAGTAGTATATAATATAAAAAGAGGGTTGTGGTTTTTTATTAACATAGGTCAGTGATTTTTTTTATTTCCTATGTATGCCAACGAATGTTTTATTTATAACCTCATATATGTGGTTAGTGATGCGTGTAAGTTTTCATATCTTGAATGCTTTTTATATTCAAACAAAATTTTTGTATATATATGTAGTATAGTGTCTGCGGGGATTTTTATGTGCAGAATTTCAATGGATACTTTATTTCTGACTTTTATTTAATATGTAATGTAGTTTTATATTGTAAACAATTTATACATAGTCACAAATTTCAGTTTTTATTGTTACAAATTTAGCGTGATAATCAAATAGTTTTTCACTTTGTTAGCTTTAACTATCTCTAAATCTCTCTCTCTCTCTCTCTCTCTCTCTCTCTCTCTCTCTCTCTCTCTCTCTCTCACACACACACACACACACACACACACACACACACACACACACACACACACACACACACACACACACACACACACACACACACACACACACACACACACACACACACACACACACACACACACACACACACACACACACACACACACACACACACACACACACACACACACACACACACACACACACACACACACACACACACACACACACACAAAACACACAAATACAGTGCTAAAAAAATGATTTTCATGACAATTGTATCTATATTGAAAGTTTGCATGCAAAACTACACTTTCATGCACTGAAGCTTAAATTTTATTTATAGAAAATAAAATACAAACAGTACTGATGTATTATATTGTATTGATAAAATTTCTCTTGTGTATTCAACTCAACATCTTGTCAAATTTTCTCTGATTCTTTTCAAGTTCTTTAAATTACAATGCAGCAATAAGTTTTATAAAAAATAATTCTTTTTTTTTTGACATCACGTGGGAGTTAACAAAAGTTGTCATATACGTAAAATATTTATTAATATTACGTATTATTATTATTATTTTTCTTCTTTTCATTTGTGTATAATAATACTTAAATTTTAAGTGACAGCAAAATTTAAAAAAAAAAGGCAGCACTCGCACATATATAGAAATGAATGAAAATTATAAAATATGCAAATTACTTGTGCTCCTTTCAACACTATTAAACAAAAAGTTAAATACTTACGAAGTAATTTTTGATAAAAATCTTTTAAAATAGAAGTCACATTCGCTACCGTACTTTACTTTAATTTGAAACACAATGAGATTTTGGCACAATGTGGTGATTTATAATTTAATTACCATTTTAGTAGTTGTGGAATCACAGACATTACATTTGATGTGAGAATTGCTTTCACTTCCATTTCACTTCAATTTTGTTACTCTCTAGGCTTAGAAATTACTATAAGCTTTGTCTTATCTTTTGCAAGTAGCTATAGGTTAATTATATTTGTGTCTTTTGATTAATCAACTATTTAGTTAATAACATTACTATATATATTTATATTATATCATATTTTATACTGTAATTTATGTATATTCCACATAAAAAAATATGTTGAACTAAATTTAAAATAATATTTTACTAGTAATATCAGTGTATTATAATGACTGACACTAAATAGCACGCAATTTCCGTATTTATAATATAAAACCAAATTTGCACTTAACCCCACTAAAACTGGTCCTAAATATAGATGTTTACAATCCATGACGCTCAATAAACTTATTATGAAATAGAAAAACAAAAACAAGAGAATATAAAGAAAAAAAAGCAATTAATAAAGTAAATATTGATAAAATAAAAAATTTCTTTTGAATTAAAAAATAACAAACAGAAAAATAATAAATCAAAACTGTTGAAACTTACATAATTTAAAAAAATAAACAAAAGACTAATTAAATTAAAATAACAGTGTATATATTTATTAATTAGCCCATCAGGCTATTTTATCAATAAAAATGTCAAACAATATCAATATGTATCATCAATAATATTTATTTAAATACATTATAAAATTATTAAACATATGTGTATAATGTTAAATATACTAAAATTGATCAATAAAAAGATTATATTGATATAATGCAGAGATAATGTAGTTTATAAATATACAATAACAATATTGTATTGTTTTTTATTATTGTTATATTAATAGCAATATTAAAAAATACCTATTGATTTAAAAAAAACTTCTATATTTATTATAGATAGGTTATTTATTTAATATTGTATACTTCGTTATTAATGATTATTTATATTATAATTACAAAAGCGGATTCACGTGGCAATTGTTGCAATGAGCTCTGACAAAAAAAAATACGCAAATGTTCATAACTGATGATGGTGTGCAACCAATTAGAATCGCACGAGAAAACAGCAAGATACACTTAAATTACATTTTCCTTAGGAATCTTTTAGTTTTTTTTTTTTAGACGGCGCATACTTGAAATATTTCCCCGCTTAATTAAGCAGATAATTAGTACTTGTTTCTATATAAAGATTATTTATTTAGCACACTGAAGAATAGTTAATGTTGGTTTGCTGTAGTGATTTTTCCTGATAGTTGTTAGAAACTTAAAAAGCGATTTGCTGTATTTGTAAAAAAAAAAAAAAAAAAAAAAAAAAGGAATTTTCTTCAGAAAAAATGAAAAATGTAAAATAAACGTACAGAAATTTTTAATTATATCGATTTAAGAATATGACAATTAAATTTTTATTTTTGCTTGCTAAATTTGTTCATAAAAAGTTAAATGTTAACATGCACACTTACAAAACATGAGGGCAAAATAACGAACGAAAATATAAATTTAAGCAATGAGAAAATATATAAAATTAAACTAAAGAGTAAAGAGTTAAACAACAAGCTCTGAAGTCATACAATATTTAATTTTACTCCCGTAGTAAACAATTTAAACAAGTTCTAAAATAAAGTGTATAGTTGTTATAGCCTAAAGATAGTCACATAAAATTACTTTAAATTATGTTTAAATCTTTTAATGTCACTTTTTTTTTTTTTTTTTCTTAAGTTTTTGCTTATGTATAAAAAAGTGAAAACTTTGCAAGTAAACTTAAAGTTTGTATCCTAAAAGTTATGCAATTTTTTGTGTACATATGAAAAGCGGGTTGTCTAAGTACTAGGGTGTATGTAAAAAAGCGTTCTTAATAAAGTGAACTCTCAAAATTATTTAAAAGCAATTAAACTTAAATAATAATTTATTCAACAATTTTATTTCAATGCATATATAATTTTTGCAATCTTGTATATAATTTTACATAATTATTATTATGTATTTTTGCAACAGTTTTGGAATGAGTAACATACATTAATATTTCAAATTTAATTATGTTGATAGATCATCAACTATGCACAGTATTTTAATACCATTTTTTTTAAAAATATTTTACAATTATAAATTAGTTTTATAAAAAGGAATTCAATCAAAAAAAGTACAAACTTTTTATACAATTAATAATTAATAAGAAATACTAAATGGGAAAAAAATATGCATTGATGTATATTTAGATTTTTTTTAATCATTCCAATAGAACTGAAAAAGAAGACATTTTAAAATGGGAGAAATATTACTGAAAAATAAAATACAATAATTCACAAAAAAAAAAAAATAAAGTTTTCTTGTTGTTTATTAAAGTTTTTACATGCAGTTCTAAAACAAAAAAGGCTTACCATGTCAACTGTTTTGTTATGGTCATGTATTCTCTCTCTCTCTCTCTCTCTCTCTCTCTCTCTCTCTCTCTCTCTCTCTTCCTCCACCCTCCTACTCAACATTGGATTAATTATTTAACGTTAAAAACACTACAATAAAAATGTTTATATTACAAAAGTATAATGAATTATAACGAACAAAAAAGTTTACCAACAGTCTGGTAATAAAATAGTTATTTACCTCTCTACAAATATTTTGAAGAATTAAAAAAAAAAAAAAAAAAAAAGAGCTGTTGAAAAAAAATAAAAAGGATATACAGTATAATCACTGATGCGTTGAAAATGATACTTAAAAGTATTATTTTTTGCATACAAACTTTTATATTTTGTAAATGTAGAATAGTTATATGAACTAGAATTTTATATAAGATTTCTACACGTTCAATGCTTTTATTTTCTTTGTAAGCAATAAACGTATATATATTTAATAATTATTTATCTTCCCCCTTATCATTATTAACCATGAATGTAACTAATGACTTTTATACCTATGGGAATATAGTAAAAGAAAATTATTAATTAAATTAATAAAATTGAGTTATTATTATATTCTGCAGTTTTTGTAATATATATACATAAAACATTTTTCATAATAATATATCAGTGGCTCTTTTTTTACAATTACGGTTACAAAAACACATTTGCAAAATGTAAACAAATTTTCTTCTGAAATCAAGATTCATGAAGTATTATGTCAGACAAAACAACTACTAAGTTTTCTTAATAGTTGTGAGAGTAATAAAAAAAAATTTCTTAACTAAAGTAAGAACTGCTGTATAAAGAGTTGTGAAAATTGAGATATATGAGACGTGTATTACGTACTTATATATACGTTACATTCAACCTATAATAATTGCTTAATTTTAAACTCATTTACTCAACTACTATAAATGAAGTCGTATAGTTTTTTTTTTTTTTAAACTATGTAGATATAAAAATTGTAAAATTACACACATTTTTTTATATTACTTTGCACATAATTAATTATGATAAATATAGTAATATAGTATACTATACGTATAATGTATATTACTATTACACCTTATTAAAGTTTTTGTATCATAATTACATTTTCTGTATTTTCATTCCTTTTATGTTATAATATTTATATAGTATTAATTTTTGGACTCATTTTCGTTGGAATACCTAAAAAAAATGTAGTTTATATATTTATGTTATTTTAATGTATCAACATAATAAATAACTATATTCTATATATAAAAAATGTGTACTCTACAGATAAATATTTATCAATAATCCATATAAAAAAAAAATATTATATTATAACGAATTTCATCTGAAAACTGTGAATGTATTAAATTTACATTTTACATTTTTTTTAAAAACATGAAAAGAGCATTCATTGAGTTTCTAACTATCTTACACAAAATTTTCATCACTTCAGTTATTTTTGTTAACTAAATAACTATTTTACTCCCCGATTACTTACAAGAGCTCAAGAGTCAAATTAGTTTGTAAAATGTTTGGTAAAGCTTAATTTGGCACTTAACAACAAGTTGGCATATATCTCTTAGCTTTATGTCTAAATTTTCTGTTGTGAAACCTTTTGCTAAATAAACATTTTCAACCATACAATTTTCTGCTAAAAGTCAATTACATTTTATTAAAAAGAACATCACAAAATCACATCACAAAACTGACATGAAAATCTTATATAAATATATATATATATATATATATATATATATATATATATATATATATATATATATATATATATATATATATATATATATATATTATCTACAGCAGCAAAAAGGATATCGAAAATCTGAAGTATTTTTTTGTTAGATGTCTCGTTATTGCAAGGAAAAGATTATATATTAAACGAAGAAAAAAAAATTCTATATAAAAGAAAATTTTATTATCTATTTCGTATAAAAGATTGCTATATATCATACTCAAAGCATTCAGTTTTATCTCAGTCAACTATAATAATTATAGTAATATGTATCTTATTTATACTGCACAATAAGGCCAAACGTCTTTATACCTTCTTTTTTTTTCCTCCAATTAATTGTAACTCCTAAAGTAAACGTTACAAAAAAAAAGTTCAGCTTAAAAAGAGACATTTGGGTTTAAAGATTTTCTTCTTCTCCTTTTTTCTGTCAGATGTTAGAACCTGTGATGACATTCCGTGTTAGAGTTAAGTCGAGCGAATTTTATTTTCCAACGTTTAGTTTAATTTTTTTATTGTTTACACTCGTACAGGCATTTTTTTTTTTATAAACTATTAAATTCAATTATGAATTTTAATAAAAATCAAGGTTGTTTTAATTCATAAAACTGTGCATCTTACTTTAATAACTATTATGATTTAAAGAAAAAAAATCAAATTATCTGAGTATTACAATATGATATTGACATGTTTTGACTCACAATCAATGCATATTATCTTGGGCACTCTCTAAACATTTAGCTGCGTTAAGAGTAAACTTTTGTTTACTAAATATTTATATCAATCTTTTGTATTAGAAACATTGCACATTAGTTAATTGTTTGCAAACAACAATTTTAACTCATTTAAGTATCATTAAAATATTGTGCCATATTGTGTTACCGTACACTAAAGTTCCCTATAGTTCTGTCAAAAAGACATCATTATGAAGTTCAATTGTTTATAAAACCTATTTCCTTTCTCCAAAAAAATGCACCATTTCATTTAAAAAGCATTAGGCAATCGTCTTTTTTTCGTGGTTTGGAGCACAAAAACCCCGAACACCATTAGTGTTATCGACAGGTGCAATAAAACCACACACACAAGTTGGTCACAGCTTGGCATTCACCATAACAGTATGAACTGTATGAAGACACCGAGGAAATATAGTAAACAGGCTGTTCAGTCTAATTACATCAATCATGCACCTCTCGAATGCTGTATAATGTATATCGTCATGAATTGCGTGTAAACACGTGTAACGTGTTGTGTTCTTACACTTCACGTATGCACATAGGAGAGGCTCAATCCTATTCTCACAGTTAATATTCAGCTGCCTTTAGCACTTAGCCATTTCAGCTCGATTCATTCATATAATATTCACCATAAAATACTGTTCATTTTTTGCTATTGTCTTGAGTATGTACCATGATATTTACTGTACATAAAAATGTGCATGAATCACAATAAGAATACTTGGTCTCAATAAGAATACTTGTTATTTCCATTACAGGAGAATACAACAAATATAATAATTATCTCATGATATAAAAATTTTTAATATTAAAGAGTACAATTTTTACAATTACTTACAATCATTACAAATTATTCAGTATATTTAAAGTTATCAATTGATATTACAGTAAAATGATAATTTTCTTATTTCTTAAGATCGTTCTGTTTTGTACAGGCCTCAAAAAATATTCTTGTAAATTTAACGAAATTAAAATTTCACATTTTATATGAATATATATGTGTAAAATTATTATAACGTACATATAATATAAATATAATGTTATAATATAGAGAAAAGGAAACGTAAATAGTAATTTACATATAATTTACAATTCTATTATTAATTCCTTAACATGTTATATGTTTCAGAAGAGGGTGCCGGCTGGATGAAAACTTATCTGGTAACAATGGTGGTGCAAGTGCTGTGTAAATATTGACCCTTGCTCCCTCCTTTTCTTCTCTTTTTACCCTTCTTTACTACGGCTACTACTACCCTATACTCCCACACGAACCCCTTCTTCTTTTTTTTTTCCCCTTTACAGTGCCATTTCCTTTGCATCAAACTTTCAGTATGTATAAAGAAAAGAGTGCGTGGACACTTACGCAACACGTCCATTTTACTGAAAAAAAAAAGGCAAAAAACAAAACAAAACAAAAAATATACCATATATAAGAAAATATAACACAGTATAAAATGAAGGGTGAAAAAAAAAAAGAGAAATATTTATAAATGAGTTATTTAATTTTTTTTTTGTTCTTGTAATATAATAACATGATACAAAATTTTTATAATAAATAGAAAATAAAAGAGACATTGTAATACTAAGGTATATTAATGTTGGAATGTTGTATTTAACAACATTGCTCATTTGACATACATTAAAATAAACAATGAATGAAGAGAATTTTCTGGTGTATAACGTGACATTTTTGTTTTTCTTTATAAGGTTCTGTGCAATATACAATTATATTATAACTTGAACTATACATACCCGTATACATTATAAAATATATATTTCACAGAATTAAAACGTCATTAAAAGGAGTACGAGCTTGCAGTAAACAGGCAAATATACAAGTTTATAAATATAAACATATTTTGTTGGAAATGTATTATATTTTTATTATTATTATTTTTTTTTTTACGTGAGTACTTTATGTTATGTGAATTGCATCTTGCTGACTCTGCAACGTCAACAAGTATTATACCTTACGAGGCATATTATATTATATTCTTTAAAAAAAAATTTAAAAAAAAAAACTAATATAGAAGGTATTAGTTATAACAAGAGTACTTCAAATTTCAGTTAATATTTTTTATTACTTTTTTGTTCCCCCACTTCCTACCTTTCTATTTTTTTTTTTTTTTTTTTACTAAAATATATATTTTGTAAAGCCTTCATTCTATTGTTTACAGTTGAGAAGTTTCATTTGCAAAATCTTTTTTGTTTGAATAATTATTCAAATATACTTTTATTTTTATATATAACATACAACTAAAAAGGTTTTTGTTTTTACAAGAAATCTTGCACGGAAAAATATGACAAAGTTTTTACTCTCTGATATTGAGTTTTTTTTTCTCTACATCTTTATAAGCAGGAAGTAAAAAGATTTTAAGTTTTAAGTTGAACTTATTTTGATGAACTCGTTTTAGTTATTAATTTTTAGGCAATGGCTTCTTCAAATGAAAAAAAATGTATAATGTTTTTTAATAACTACTTTAGAGGAAACATGTTTTTGTGAAAGGCAAAATCAAATATTTTTTTTACAAATTAACAAGTCTCAAATAAGTTTTTGACAAGCTTTTTTTATGTTTATTTTAAGCAATATTCTGCTAGTAAATGAAAATTCTTATTGCTTTTAAACATGAAACATTTCTTCAAATATATTACGGTTTTAAAAGCTCGAGGAGAATTAGTGCCTAATTTTAAATGTTGGTAAAGGAAAAACAAAGCTTTTTTTTTCTCGTTATTATTATTTTTTTTTAATAAAAACACAAATTTTTCCTTGTCATATATGAACAATTTTCTTGATTAGAAGTTGCACTTTTTTTTTTTTTTTTTTTTTTTTGTACTTTACAAAGAGCGTTGTCGCAAACATTTAATAGATCAGTTTGCAAAACCCCTATTAAAAATGTGTGCAATAGATTTTCTGCGTGTAAAAATAAATATCTTGAGGGAAAATAATACAATTTTGTTGTTGTTTTTCAACATGGATCTTTCACATTGCTTATTCAGAAAATAGTTTATTATTACATCAAAAATAATTTTAAAAAAAGAAATTTGGATTCAATTTGTTTGCAGTAGCAAAAGTTTTTTTTTTTTTTTTTTTTTTTTTTAAGAAAACAAATTTATAAAGAATTTTAACATATCAATATATAAAAGAACTTTTTAAATTGTTTACACACTTGAAAATTTATTTTAATTGTATTCTTTAATATAAAAATTGTATATTGAAATAAAAAAATAGTTAAAATTTTTTTATATATATGAGAAAATTTTCAATCTATATACTGATGCTTTTTTTTATAATATAAGTTAGTATCATCACTCACAAGTGTATATCACTTAGATTAGATTAAATTGAAACTATTTTATGCTGTGAAATACTTATATATACCACAGTCGCAATACCGCAAACGCATTGCATTTTCATGAAGTTAAACGTGCCAATCTATCAACAAACGTAAGGTATTAGCAAATCTCCACAGAGAAAAGAAGGGACAAGTACAATTGTCAGTTTAAAAGGTATTTAAATATCTTAAAATAAGGAAACTTTCTCCAAAATATGTTTTACTATATAATATATATTTTTATTTTTATAATTATTATTTATTTTCATATTGTTTTTTAAAAAATGTATATATTTCTCATTGTATATTTGTCTGTTTTTTGTTATAAAGAACTGTGTATAATAATGAAAATTTATTTCATAAGATCTTAAAAATATGACATTATTGAGTATTTGAGAGAATTAAATGACATTAAATATATTTCAAGTATTATAAATGTTAACGTTATGAAATGCATAATCACAGAAATCTATTGTCAAACTTACAAAACTATGGCTAAAATGTTCCTGATATAGGAAAACATCAATTTAAACATTAATAATATGAAAAATAAAGAACTACATAATCTAAGTACCTATATACAAATTTGATTGGTTTTTAAAATTATTTCAATACTTATACCTTCTATTTTCTATGTTTTTACTATTATCTGGACCATTTACTTTGGTGAATATACTTGTCTGTTTTGCATTAACTGTACTATAATGTATTAGTATTGTACGTGTATATATACATGAGGGTATATATGTATGTGTATATAATGTACTATGAATAACATCTATCATCAAACCAATCTATATATATAGTGTGGTTTCTACTGGAAGTGCTCTATATAACTATAATTTTAATATATTCCAAAGTGCTCACTATACTATATACATAAGATGCGTGGTGTATATATTATGAAATTTAAATAACACAAAAAGTATTAAAGGAATTTTATTGAAGATGATACGACTTCCTACTGCAAAAGTTACGAAAAAAAAAAGGTCAAATTAGTTTGTGAATAAAAAAAAAATAAAAAAAGAAGAAATGTGTGAAAAGTCAAATATATAACGAAACAACATAATTTTATCGTCATGTACTACAAAACAAATATGCAGATTATTATTTTATAATTCTACATAATAAGAAGAGGCCAAACATTATAAAGAATGGACTAAACCAATATAAATATGGTTTAATTTGTAAAATGTGTTTATAAAAGGAAAACTGTAGTTAAATTATTATATTACTGTATATATATATAAAAAAAAGCAGTTTTCATATTTTTCCTCCGGACACAATGGGTCAACTTTTTCATTTTTGTTTTTAATACGAGGCTTGCAAAATATAAATGTTCTTATATGTCAACAATTCACATAATATTATATATAAATATATAAAGAAAATCATAAAATCTTTTAATTAAAAAAAAAATAATAATAAATATGAAAAAAATAAATAAAAATGCCAAAGCAATTTTATTATTACTAATTGTTAGAATAGAATATATGTATGTATTAAAAATAAATAAATGTAATAAGAAAATATACAGTAGCTATACCTTCCCTGTATAATTATTTTTCATTGATTCATATTTTAAATGTAGTAAATGTCATCAATGATATGTTATTGTCAAATTTTTAGCAGATTTTTAAAATAGTTATAAAAAAAAAATGAATCCATCCCTTTATTGTAAAGTAGTTATCACATATCCCGAATTATATAAATAAACTAAGCTTTTTAATATAAAAAAATTTAAAAAAAAATACAAAAAAATATATATAAATGATGTCTATATATAAGCTTTAGTTTTAGTTGTTTTTATTATTATTATTATTTTATTATGAAGTGTTTAAGAAAGGAGTCAAGAGCATCTTTAAAAAGAAATTTTAAAAAATGTAAACACAAAATTTAAAAAAAATATATGCATGTATGAAAAATACAAAGTATTTAAAAAAAAACTTGTAACGTAATTACAAAGAGATTAACACACACAAAAGTTTTGAACCTGCAAAAATGAAGACTGAATAAATAAAATTAAATAATTAAAAAATAAATTTAAATAAAAATCAAAATTAAATTACAGAAAAAAAAATCAAATGAAATGATAAAATTACATAATATATGATTGCTCTTGGCTCCAATGAAATGATCGTGCTAACTGTGATGTAGTGTACCGTCTCCTAAATGAAAAAAAAATATAAATATATAATCTTATGTAAACAAGATTTTATAAATGTAAATATAATTCATTACTTTATGGAGACTATTTATTGTTATCTTAATGTAAAAATGGTTGTTCGATGTTTAAAAACTTACTTATAATAATAAATATATATATACATAAAATTATCAAAATGTTTTGAGGAAAAAAAAATATATGAATGATGGACCATAACTTTTTTGTCATATGATTCAATGTTACATAAAGAAAAAAATGAGAGAAAAAAAAGAGAGAAATATTATGAATGAATTTTTCAATAAAATACATTTGCAAACTGTCATAATGAAAGTTAATAAATTCAGTATTATTATAAAAAAAAAAAAAAGTGAACGGTTTAAAATCATTATGACTATACAACATAATTATAGAAATATTTATTATTATTATTTTCAGTATTTTATATAAGTATATTCATTTAAATATAATATGTGCTTAAATAAATTTTAAAAAAATTGATGTATAAAAATAAATAAAAAAATAATATCCCTACCCTTTTCCCTTACCCTTCAGGAAAAAAAAGAAAAAAAAGTTTTTTTCTTCAAAAAAAAAAATAAATGTTGGTGGTAAATGTTTCCAAAATATAATAAATATAAAAATTAACTTACTTGGGTTATAATAAATAAAATAATAAAAACAAAAATTGTAATGAACTGCAATAATCAATGTTTTATTATACCTGTATCCCTATACATTTCATTAGAGAGGAAGAGAGACGAGTGGGAGCAAGTGGGAGAGAAGGAGAGAGAGAGAAATGTTGTTATTATTGAGCAGAATTGGTTTAGGGACAATAATGTATGTAGTACTATACGGATATTATGGCCCCAAATGTATTGAAAGAGATGAGATTTGGACCAACTGGGATGTTGTATAGATGAAGCATGAAAATCTCCTGTGTCCAACTCTCACATAAATACCACAGAAATCAGATAGGACAATGAACTCAACTGTATAGTAATAAAAAGTATATAGATAGAAGGTTAAGCCAAAGTAATTTTCTGATTGGATAAGCAATATCGTAAACTTTTGAATGAGTCAATCTCATCATGTCAGTGAAACCAATATCAGTAGGATCGATAAGCTGTATGTTATCAGGACATCTTACTTGATATAGATTTTTTTTTTTTTTTTTTTTTTTTTTTAGTAAACGTATTTACTGCAATTATTGATTTAATTGTTTTATTAAAACTAGTTTCTAAATTTTAGTGTATAGTATATTTTGTATAGGATGTATGAAAGAGCTTGAAATTAGTGAAAGAGAATTAAATAAACTATTATGCTTAAATTAATATATCTCTAATATTGTATATTATTAGGTGGTTCCCGCACGAAAAAAAAATCGAGATGAAAAAAATAGTTGTGCAGGGTTAAAAAGACTATAAAATTATCATTGAGGATATTGTGAGGTTAAATATAGCGATAAAGAATAGTTAATCAAACGAGGTAGAGGTTATAGAAAAGTATTGTTATTTCCTGGAAATTTACTTTAGCTTGGGAAAAAGTTCAATCTATCTGTCCCATTATGTAATTTTGTTTTATTTTTTCTTTATTACAAAGTATTAACAAAAAAAAAAATAATGACAAAAAAAAAATACTACTATAAAAGAAATATATTTGTACTTCTAAAATAATATTAGTTCAAATAAAATATTTAAGGTGATACATGCGGCGGTGCCGGAGACTTGTAAGTGGGTGCACTGAATACCTATAAATAGGCCAGATGACCCATAAGCAAGACTTTGGTACAACTCATTTTGTTTTCTGTTTTAAATAAAATTTAGTTTTAAAAAAAAAAGGTAAAAACCTTACAAAATTATAAATATGTATTTCTGAGGAAGTCAGTTTTGTGTAGCCAGGCAAGACCTGCAATCGGGCTGACTATCCAAAAGTTGTAAACATGTATATGCCTATTATTATAAATATAAAAAAATTATATATATACACATGTAAAAAAAAATTAAAAAAATAAATTATAATAACCTTAACATGTAGCTAGATATTTTTAAAGCAATTTTACTTCAGTTCACCGCTGACTGCGGTGTTGGATGCAAGAAACTTGATGACTTCTTTTCTTGTTTCTTCTATAATTTCTATATTTAATCAGTTTGTTGATATTCATTTGTGAAATATAATATTATATACTGTATACTCTAGCTGCAATTAATGAGTTATTTAGATGGAGTGCTGTATAAGCTGACAAGATGCATTTTACGAGCGTGCGGTAAGTACCAAAATTTTACTTTCTGTAAGCTATATAAGGCTATTTAAATATAATAATATACTTTTAATAAGCCAACCACCTTTGAAGACAGTTTTCATAAATATTGCATTGATTTTCTAATGCAACACTTGTTACACTTGGAACTTTATTCTTGCAGACATAAATAATGTGTTTAAATTTTGAAATGTAAGTGCAATGCATTTTAACATTCGCAATAAATTATTATGTATACACACCACACACAAAAAAAAGGTATAATAATGTATTATATATTTAAATTTGAGTTATATAAATTTTCTATACTTTTTATATTTTATCGCAATATAAAATCTACTGTACTTTATTTCTTTGGTACCACACAAATCATTAGCATATGAACAATACATCATTACTATTATATATACATATAATATTATAGAGAGTGGGAATATAATAATCCTACAGAGGGTTACATACATAAAATATGAAAGATAATGCAATCAAATATATAACATTAATAACAAACATATATATATATATATATATATATATATATATATATATATATATATATATATATATATATATATATATATATATATATATATATAATATACACATACATACAATAATGTACAGATACGTTGTTATATATTTATTAAATTACGTCAATATGAAATAATTTATTTTATATTGTGTACGTTTTCTATTCAAATTATTTAAATACTGTGATATTTTTCTCTTGTTCATAAAGCAAAGGTGTGCAATACATATTAAAAAAATCATGATTTATTTCTATAGAATTTAATCGAAAATTTCTTTTGATAATGCAAAAAAATAATTAAATTTTATATTAAATGGAGTGAAGAAATTTTCTTATATAGATTCCTATAAATACGGAATTTATTTTCAGCAACTGAATTGATATTTTTTTTAATATATAAAAATATAATTTTAGTATACATAATATTTTCTTTTATCCATAGAATTTTTTTGATTAAAAAAAATGTTTTTGTTCATTTACGAGCCAGACAGAACAAAGCGATTTATAGATTGATTAAATTAAAAGAGGATGACGTATTAATGCAACAAGTTCATTACAGATTATGAATTTTAGTTGTATACAGTATATAAAAATTTAAACAATACAAATTACAGTAATTGAAATTATATAAATATAAATCAAAATATAATATTGTTTGATATTAAAGCTCATTTATATTATATCAATAATAATACAAAAATATAATAGTTAAAAAAAAAATAAAAAACAACAATATTTTATCCATTTATATGAATATTAAAAATATATTTATTAGATTTTGTATAAATTCTTTTATATTATACTAAATTTTGCTTTAAAGGTTTCTTTTTTCTTTAATGTGTTTAAAAGCTATAGCTACTCTTTCTATTTTTCACTTTGAAAGGTCTCTTTATACAAAGCGCCAATCAATCTAATGTTGACAGAAGCTAATTGGAAATTTCTTTGCTGACACAATCATCTATATGTTTACGTAAGCTTGAAGGTATCTTTTAAAGTAGGCAGATTTCACTCTTGAAATTAAAAAAAAAAAGGGCAAAATTCTTTTGTGTTAGTTTGAAATAAAACGTATAAGTTATTTACATTTATTGTTGTAAAAAAATATATATTTTTAGTTAATGTTTGATATTGCACTTCTTTAAGCACATAGCATGTGGAAACTATAACAACTTTACTTTCATTTTAGTATTATTTGATAATAAAATGTAAATTTTAAGACTTGAATTTTGTTTTTAAAACATTTTCAAATTTCCCAACCGTTAAAAAGCTTATGGTCCATAGAGTTTAATGCTTATTTTATTACAACATTTACGTTTTTAAGATTATTTGGTAAGATTTATTTTACGTAAACATAGTAATCCGTGATATAAAAATTAAACACCGTGGAATTACACAATTTAATATTAACAATAATTACCATTTTGTAACTAATTTGTTGAATAGTAAGTTTAAAATTTCTTAATCATTTGTGTTAAATGTATATAATAAGAAAAACTTGTGAAGGCTTATATATATATATATATATATATATATATATAAATAAAATCACTTATCCATGAGTACTGCGTTATTAACTTTTTCTACAATTCAAATGATGAACAATATAAAATAGCTCTTTTTTTTATAATATTGATTCCTTTAATGGAGTTTGTAATGTACATTTTTTACATTGTTCTTTATATAATATATATATATATATATATATATATATATATATATATATATATATATATATATATATATATATATATATATAAGCTAAATAGTTTTAGGCCCATTTCATTGATTTTATCGTGTGTATACTGTATGTATATATAGGATTGTAATAGTTATTTATTATAATAATTAATTATAAGTTTTAATTAATTCCTGAAATTTAGGAATCAAGGCAATTGAAATTGAATTTAAGTCATACAGTCCAATTATGAACATTTCTAAGGACAAAGAAAACAGAGATTAGCATAAAAGTTAAAAATGGCATATGATTTTATAGCAAATTTAGTGACTTATTTATTTTTATTATTATTTTATAAATATCATAAGTTTACCGTTTCCACAACGTTTAAAAGTGTCAAAATAATGATGTTTTAATATTTTAACATGATATTATAAGAAATATTATTTTATAATTAGATACAACAATTTTTTTTTTTTTTTTTTTTTTTTTTTTTGTGATTGATGACAGAACAGTTTGCAAAGTTGAAAATTGAACCTAAAAAATATTCGTAAAAAAGCTTCAAAGAAAAAAAAAAAAAAAAAGATTATAAATTTATACAGTATTTAGTCTTAAAACAAAAATGAGCAACCCACGTAGAAACCTATAACAAATATTATCAAAATTTCTATTAACAGTTTCATAAATAGTAGGCACATATAAAGTAACATTTTCAATGCTATGAAAAAAATCTAACCTTTTATTTCATTAATGAATTTGTTTACTTAATAAAGATACCAGAAAAAAAAGGGTTTCGTTGGCTGTAAGTAAATTGTGGTTATATAAAGAGAGAGAGAGAGAGGAAAAAGTCATGCTGTAGTGTCTAGTGAGAGATTCCAGTCGATCAATGATGAGTATAGGGTAGACGCAATATTGGATTAAAAAAAAAAAAAAGTGGAGAGAAAATTTAATACTGCGCTGTACATTTAGCGTAGGCGATTTTGTGGTGTTATACCAAACATATACAAATAATAAAGTTAAAAAAAAAAAAAAAAAAAAAGTTTGAATTTAAAGGAAAATATATTAAGTACGTGTAGACAACATGAGAAATACAAGTAAAGATTTACAGTTTTGAGAATATTGAGTATTAGAAAACGAAATCAATCCAGTAATGTTTTCCATTTAATCAACAATAAAATGAAAAACTCTTTTTTCAGCTCTGTGATCTTTTGTTGCCTTTTTGATTGAACACTTTTTTCTTTGTATTTTTATATTTGAAAGAGGACGTAATATTTTGAAAGAGACCTATTTTCATTTATAACAAAAAGAAAAGAAAAAATTAATTGAATTTATAGATGCTTTTGAAAATATACTTAGTTAATGAACTTACAAAAATTATCATTCAATTTGTATTGTACTTTAGTTGTATTTTAATTAAAAACAAAAGAATATTATTGACATTTTATAAATCATTAATCCTTATTCTATCTATATTATATATTATTTAAATGGACTGACAAGTAAATTTAATATATTTCAAAGATTTTTGTTATCACTGATGAGGAAAAGAAAAGAGACAGGAAGAGTGAAAGAGTGAGAGAATTGGAGATATAGCTTCTTTTAAGCTATAAAAATATATAGGTTCACGTTCATACTTTTACCATTAGTTTCATTCACACCGGATGTATGCCTTTTTCTCGACTCAAAGAGATCAGATATATAAAAAATAAAAAAAGTGAGATCATTAGTATAGTAATAAAGTTGATATATTGCGTAAATTTTATATTTTTCAAAAAAAAAAAAAAATTACACGTTAAAAAGAAAAATGGGATTGCTTCCGGTACATGTACTTACTTGTTCGTATATTTACTCTCTACAGAAGAAAAAAACGACTTTAACATTGTCCGTATTATATTTCAGGCATATTTGTCATAGCAACATAATTAATAAATATGATATTCTAAAATATAGGGTGTGTGCGCATGACGCCATTCTGAATGCTTTTTGATGCTCTTCTTGAGCAAAGAATAACATTGCTCAGCATAGGACAAACGTAGTTTTTGGCTATTTTCTTTGGAAAATTAGCTATTTTTTTATATTATTATTTTTCTTGTCTACTTGAAAAACTAATTCAACTTGTTAACAGCATCAATGCTCTCAAAAATTTTGCAAAGTATTTTTAAACTGGCGAAATGAGTCATTTTCCCACACGTTATATAGCGCTCACTTATGGCATCGACTTTAACATGAATGAAACCACCCTATAACCATAAGGGAAAAAATAGGGATTATTTTATTTCATATTCGAAAGAAGATATTGTTCTGAATCGATTGATATGTAAATGTATAATTTTTTAGTTCAATAAGTATTTTTAATTAATTTAATTTTAATTTTTTAATTAATCGAAAATTGATATCCCGTATGACAACTTATGCATGTGGAAAAAGAAACCACCCATGACGTCATTTCACGACTTTCAAAATACTAATAAATATTTAATGCTATCGAAATGAATTAAAAATACTTAATGAACTACAAAAAAAAATATATATAATAATTCGTAAATGACGATCGATTCAGGACAATGTTCTCTTTCAGAATATGTAATTGTTCTCTAAAAAAATAAGTCTTGCTCATTAATGCTATTTGATATAAATGCAGTTTAAATTACGTAACTTTTATCCTTTATGTGACAATACAATACTTTTAGAGTGATATACTGTATATGCATAATAGAATGTATTACATTATGATTGTACAATATTTTTTTCTACAATGGATACACCTACGGCAGTAAAAAAAAAAAAAAATGACAATTACAACTTGTAACACATTATGATATCAAACCAATTTTGTCTTACGATTACGAATATTTTATAATGATGTAAGTGTACATACGTAGTATAAACAAATTCACAAAATCAATACATAGATAATTTATACACAGAAAAAAAAATCATATACTAATTTTTATAAAAATATGACACGTTAACACATGTTACTAAGGGTTTTCAACGTCAAAAGCAGATGATACTTTTTATGTTGATATTTTTACAATTTTTTTTTTTTTTTTTTTTTTTTGAATTATGAGAGGTTATGTCAAGAGTTATACTTTATACTGAATATTTAGAGAGTCAGGTTTACAAATGTACCACTGTAAGTAATTTTTCTTTTTTAATCATGAAAAATATTTTAATAACGAATACTAAAACAAAAAAGTTCTATCCAAACAAAAAAACTATAATGTTAAAAAAAAAATGTTAGCAAAGTTAAAAAAATTAGTAAAATTTAGATAAAAAAAAAAAAAAAAGTTAATGTTTCTTTTGTTTTTGTATAGTATTTTTGATGTTGAAAATAATTGAGGTTGTCAATCTCATGAGACCAACAAAGTTCAAGTACTGCACGTGAGGGCTTTATTGTTTTGTTTATTTACACAAAATATAACTCTTTTCTCTCTCTCTTTCTCTCTCTCTCTCTCTCTCTCTCTCTCTCTTGCTATCTCATTTCAACACAACAAGAACAAAATTTGCGTGTTTTATTATTTGTTTTCTTTATTGTTGATCTTGTATTTTCATTTTTTTTTTTACTCTTGGAATAACGTTTTTTGATGACAATAATTGGGATTCTGTTTGATGTTTGCAATTCTAATTTGCTTCATTTTTTGCCTCTCTTTTTTTGCAAGTTTTAGATTGCTACTTAACGTATTTGAATCACTATACTATTTATCATGTGCCCTCATGGGAAAAATAGTCTGAAGAATTGATTATGTTAGCTTAACTATTTTATTTGTTTACTTTGCTATACTGTATAAATAAAATAATATATTGCGCAGCATAATTTATTGCTATTACTATTACTATTAATTTTTTCTCGTGCTGTAAAATTCTCTTTTGAAAAGAAAAATGGTAATAATAACTTGAATGTAAGGATGTATGGTCAAATACTTTGAGTTATCCAAACCGTATTTATAGCCCCCACCCCCCTTCTCATCCTCACTACTAAAAAAATTACATGACAAGTGTACAATATCACATTAGAAATAATTCTACGTATCTTGTATTATTTGTAACCATTAATTCATTTATAGTTCTCATATTTTTCTTTATTAATTATAAACAATTTACATAGTTTATTCCCATTGGTCCTTTTAATAATACGTTTCAATGCTTTACATAACATAGCTTGAAATTTTAATAATAAAAATAAAAAATATATAAGATATAAGATATTATTACGTTCTATGTATTTACAGAGTATAGAACAAGTCAAATAACACAAATACATCAACAAATACAATACTAACATATGGTTGTTACTGTGTTCATTATACACTGATAATAAAGATTAAAAAAAAAATTAGGCTAGCTATACTTAATGTTATTACATTCAAGAAAATCAGCAACACTATAAAACATGTTGTCAAGTAGATATCTTTAGACCATTTTCTTAAAAGAAACATAAGTATCACAATCTTTTATATTGTTAGGGAGAACATTATATAAAAAAAGGAATACAATATTCAGGACGCTTTTGACTAAGAGACGTCCTTTTTTTGTTTTTCAACATAATAACCCCCCCTATATGAATATACTATAATATTAGTTTTATTCCGAATATAATTAAAATTTACATATTTATACTAAATATCACATCACCACATTAAGAAACAAAGAGTTTGAAGTCGTGTGACCAGATTAATTAGTTTTTATTTTTATGTGCATTTTTTGTACGTTTTTTAAATTTAGATTATTATTTCAGCTGAGTAAAGCAAGAAGTTATTTTATAACTTAAAGCCCAATGCATCAAGTGATTTTTTATATATATTATACAGCAACTTGTTCTTGGTGGGAGTAAAAATAATTAATGAGATTTTGTTTTACGAGATTTAAAGCGAGTAATATATCCAACTGAATATTTAAACTGTTTGAAAGTAAACAATTTTTTTAATATATTTACACGACACTTATATAAATGCATGGGAAAAGGTATTTTCAATTATTTCGTATTATTCGTACAAATTTTTAAACTTGCTCATACGTGCTTAGGAATATATATATATATATATATATATATATATATATATATATATATATATATATATATATATATATATATATATATATATATATATATATATATATATATATATATACACATACATACATATATAAAGAAAGTATACGACAATTCTGTGAACGATCACTTCACATGCAATATGAGCTTGTTGAAAAATAAATTCTACCTTTTCATGCGATGTTACGAGATTTGGGCACAAGTGTTGTAGATTTCTATCCAAAAAAGACTTCATGTATTCGTGTAGAGAGAGAGAGAGAGAGAGAGAGAGAGAGAGAGAGAGAGAGAGAGAGAGAGAGAGAGAGAGATAAACGATTTACTAAAAAAAGGACACGAATTTAAAGATAAAGGTAACAAAAATATATTCAAACCTTGTACAATACTACGATATATTTTCAATTCCTATCACGAGCATCAACATTGAAGGTTTTTCTTCTTCGTTTTTTTATATTAAAAAAGCCTCTTTTTTTCTGACTACATGAATGGTCAATGATAACAGTTTTGGAAAAACTTACAGAAAAAGAAGCGAAGATTGATGTGATTTTAAGTAAATGTCCTCAATTGCCTTACTTTATTCCCTCTCCTTTTTATTATATAAAACAAGATTAAAAGACTTCATATATATAAATTTATTGTGATTTAGATAAACAACCTTAAGATTTGCTAATATTAAAAAAAAAAAAAAAAAAAAAAAAAAAAAAGTGAAACAAATGTTGTAATATACGTAATTGAAAATTTTAAACTTTATTACGTGTAAAGTTGAAATAAAGTTTTAAAGTTTTTATTTGCAGTTTACTGTAAAGACAAAAGATTGTCTTATTTTTGTAATTTAAACGTTTATATTGTTCATAACACTTTAAAATAATTAAATTTGTTAAGTATAAAAGAAAATGAAATAAAATAAAAAGTGTGAAAGAGTATGGCTAAAATTGATTAAGATTATCAAATAAAGAAGCAAGTGTATAATTTATTTCCCTCATGAACTTAAGTATATAGAAATATAAGATGAAGGAAAAAAAAAAAAAAAAAAAAAAAAAAAAAAAAACGCTGAGCTCCAGCTATTATTGTTTGTTGTGGAGGTGTGCTATGGTGAGAATTGTTTGTTTTCATGCAGTGGCATCGTTTTTATTCGTGTTGTTTCTCAGTTCTTCTTCTTCTTCTTTTTTTTTTTTTTTTACTTTTTATTCGATTATCTTTAGTTGTCTCACTAGCCTATACATCAGATGCCAGATGCTCTCTCTCTCTCTCTCTCTCTCTCTCTCTCTCTCTCTCTCTCTCTCTCTCTCTCTCTCTCTCTCTCTCTCTCTCTCTCTCTCTCTCTCTCTCTCTCTCTCTCTCTCTCTCTCTCTCTCTACTCTCTCTATTCTCTCCTCCTATTCCTGTTTGTTTATTTTCTGTGTTGAATTTTATTTATTATTTTTTTCATAACTTTCTATTTTATTCTTTTGATCATGTTTATTCTCTTTCAATTCAAGAGTACTCTCTTCTTCAACATAGTAATCTTTTTGCTTTACTCTCTCATCTCTCTCTCTCTCTCTCTCTCTCTCTCTCTCTCTCTCTCTCTCATCGTGACACGAATATGTTCTCTGCTCATTTTCTCTTTTATACTTATATTTTTCTCTTGTTATTTATTTTATTTTACTGTAATTTCATTTTTTTATCCTTATTTTTTCTCTCTCCATATTCTTCTCCTTTATAGAAGAAACTTGAAAAAACTTTTCTTATTTTATAAATGTAATACCTTGTACGTTTTTTAATCTCTATTTCTAGCAGATTTTAGTTTTTTTTAATTTTTTTTTATGTTTTATATTATATTCCTTTTTCTACTCTTTTACTTTCTCTTGTCCCTTTCTCTCACTCTCTCCATTCATTTGACTTCTCACTTAACTGTCTCATTTCTATTCTAGTGTCTAGCCATGTGACATGTCACACCAACCAAAACTCTCACCCTCTTTATATTACATCCCTTGCTGTGTGTGACGTCATGTCACTATGGAAATTAAGTATCAAGTGCTAACACTTAACCAAAGAGACACAAAAATATACATAAAAAATACATACGTATCAAACTTTCATAATATACTAAAATGTTATAAAAATATACTTTAGTAGTTCCTCAGAGAAAGGTCAGCATAACATTTCTTTACTTATGCTTTCTTTATCTTTCTACAGTAGGGGTCTTGGACTTCTGACACTTTTTTTTTCTCTAACTAAAGTAAACACAATCAGAGGAGCGTTTTTACTTTCTGTAGCACTTCATGTTATGCTTGTATAAAGAAATCAAAATAAATATGTATCTTCATTCAATTTTATGCTCTTAGCTTTCCTCTATAGATATCACAAATATATTCAATATATATTTTTATATTGCACCTTATTCATAATAACTAAATAATTTTGAACCCTTTTTATTTTAAAAGCATATATTTGATACTAAACTTTCAAGATGCATCTCATTTTCTGTTAGCATTACAAAACTAAAACAACACTTAAACAAAGGTTTCTAAAAATATAAATGGTCTTGATATGATTTCAAATTATCTCAATTTTAATCGATTCTTAAAGGAATAGACCAGAGAAAAATATAAGCATTTATATCACAAAACACTTGATGGGATTTACATAAATAACATTATTTTGTCTCAAAACCCAACAGTAGCCCCGTAAAAGTGATCAAAAATTTCGATTTATACAACCCGCACAACATTTTCATACTAATTTTTGCATGTTTCTGACGTCATAAACATGAATTTGCACGCAAATTGCATACTTTACAGTTTTTTCACGCTCTCTCGTGGGGCTATATAAACATCCTGTTAAAAATTGTCATCAGTTTTGAAGATCCCATTTCGTGTTTATTCATTAAAAGCACATGTTGTTTTATGTGGTCTATGGCTTTAATATTAGTACCACAAAATTGAACAAACATCATATTTTAAAATTAAACAAATTATTTCTAGTTGCGTCAATTTATGTTGAAAGAATAATTTGAACGACACAAAAAAGCATATTTGAATCATTAAGCCTTTTTAAACCAATTATTTGTAATAATACAATAAAAATAATTTAATAAACTCTTTTTACAGGTATAGCAAAGTATTAACTCAAATAAAATTGTAATAACGGTAAAAGAATGTCTGAACTCGTAAGGAGTTCTAAAGACAATATTAAAAAAAGGGTATTACAGTACGTAAGATGGGTATTTAATTGCCAGTTGAAATTGCTCAATGTTTATAGCCCGTCGTATTGTTGTAATTAAAAATAAAAAAGAAGCATCAAAGACTTTTTTTTGAACATTTATACACACCAACATTGCTTCTCTCAACACTTTTTATAAATGAATATAAATGAGATGATGCTTAATTAACTTTTATTTTTCATTGTATATAATATACATAATACATATATTATATATTTTTAAGGGAATCTTGCCAAAATGTTTTAATTTTAAAGGCATAGACAAGAAGAAAACATTATCATTTATTACACACAACACTTGATGGGACTTACATAAATAAAATTAGTTTGTCAGCGCCGTAGCTACAGAAAATGTTAATTTATGCAACCCGTACAACATTTTTATGCTAATTTTTGCCTGTTTCTGACGTCATAAACAGAAATATTCACGCAAAATATATACTTCACAGTTTTTTCACGCTCTCTTGTGAGGCCACATTTACATTCCAGTAAAAATTGTCATTTGTTTTTTTAGATCCCATTTTGTGTTAAATCATTAAAAAAAACATTTTGTTTCATGTTGTCTATGACTTTAAGGGAAACATTTTTATTGAAAATTTGACTTGTATTAAAATATACAAGATATTTAGATTAAGCAAACAAAGTATATGAACGTTTTTGTGTTAGGAAGTTCCTGGGAAGTTCTCCAAGAATAACATGGATGCACGTAAGAGGGGAAAATGCTTGAATAAAAAGAAATTCTAGAGTACCGGAAATTTGAATATTTTACTCTTCCGTTTGGTTTGCATTACTTCTACATCTTCTATACGTATACTCTTTTACACGGATAGAAGATGTAAATAAGTATCATTTTATCTAAAATTTATACAGTCAAAACTTTTAAGATACTAGAATTATTAAAATATAAATTGAACAATTTAAAGCAGTAAAAAATAAGCTGATATTCCTTGAAAAAATTTTTCCTTTAAAGCTATCGCAATCTATGTAGAATATAATAAAGAATTAAAATTCAAAATGCGTATTTTATGGTATTGAGAGTAATCTATAAAACTGAACATGGTGCGAAGTTCTGGAAAATGAGGTAGATTAATCACAGACAGCTTAGTTCAAACTGTATAAGATAAAAGAATAATTTTTATATATGTATAACATATAATATAAAATCGAGTTTAAAAAGTGTAAAGTGTCGTTATTGTAATCCCTTATGCATGCACAAGAATATCAAGTAAACTTATAATTAAGTTAAACAATATGCAAAATAGAAAATATATAAACTTACATATATGCATGGATTAATTTAAAATAGCTATGAATTAAGTACTCCATTAAAAATAGCTGAATTATATATATTATATGACATTAAAAGTACCTTCTCATTTTTCTCATTCTCTTTCCCCCCTCCCTTTATATACAGTAATGTCACAGATTGTCTGAAAAAACGCAGTACTATGTTATAGATTGCAGTGCCATTCGATAAAAATAGATATCGCTTCGCGGTGCAATGACATTAATTGTACCA